>CM053788.1:287999339-288434339 GCA_028749045.1 Cupressus sempervirens | reverse complement strand
ACAATGTGAAGATATCCAAAGCTAAAAGTCTTAGAGGCAAGTATGATGACATGATAATGAAAGAAGGTGAGAAATATGCAAAATATGTGAACCAAATCAAAGATGTTGTGAGTGCAATTAGAGCTGCCACCTTGGATTCTAAAATTGTAAGTAAAGTCTTGAGAACTCTTTTTCATGTCTAGGATATCAAAGTTTCTTCTATTCAAGAAGTAAGAGCTATGCCTGGTAATGATCTAACAATAGATAGTCTAGTTGATTGGTTACCTGCTTTTGAGTTGAGCAATTAAAAACAATATGGTTATAATAGGAAACATTTTTAAGTTTTCACTAACTGATAGTCCAACACTAGGGCAAATAATAACAAAAGAATTAACAATTTTATGACGAAGTTAGGCTGGTCTATATGTGTCAATCCGAAAGCGTAAGCTTGTAAAAGGTGTCCGAGCAGTATGCTACAAGGGGTGCAGCTTGTGATATGAGCAATTATGAATGCATCTACAACACATGAAATTGAATCTAAGAAAAACTAAAGAAATCCCAACAACAGGAACTGTTACTTCCTATGACAGGAACTCAATTGAAACCTACTAAAAACATCAGAAATCAAAACGTCTTTCTACTAGCAATAACAATATAATTGTTTCTATTCGTTGAATCAAAACTATGATAAACCATTAGTAATTATAAGAAAATAGTAATCATATTATATTAATGCAAATCAAATTACAAATTGAACAAGAACAACAAGCATACAATATCAATACAAATCAGATTACCAACTAGTTCAAAAACAATAATTAAATGAAACTTGATATTACTGAAATATGAACATACCACACTGAAATAAAAACTAGAAAACACACCAGATGTTCCAAGAAGTGGGCCCCCTCCTCAGCCCGTCAGGTGGTGAGATAGAAGAAAGTGAGCACGAGGTTGATCAACACAATATACAGTCTTTTTATTTCTCAGAAGAATAGTACAGAATTAATACATATATTCCCTCCGATTATGAATTGCATTGTTTATATACATAGCCTACAATACAGAATAGGAATAGCTTATAATAGACAACATAACAGATATCGTACAACCTTATTTACAGGTTGTAAGTAGTTGCAAATATAGCTTATTTATGCCAAATGGATTTGTTTCATTTTTTTGCCCATGGCTAACAAACTATAATATAATAGTTTGTACAATCTTGGATTATAACAGACAATAAATAAAGGAATAAAATTCCCACGTGAGACTTGCAGATCTTTCTTCCTTATACCAATCATGCAAGTCATTTGTTATTTGTAACTTAAAAATAGGAAGAATGCTAGTCGGTTTAGGTCCTCCATGTGGATCTATCTATGTATACCATAGATATAATGCTTGACAGTTTCAAAAAATTGACTCCGAATAATATGAAACATTATTCCATATGCCTAAATGGAATCAAAGCACAATTTTTTGTTAAACTGATCTTCTAGATTAAGATTGCAACGACAGTTATTTGATTGATGGTGAAATGCAATGACCACGTTCCGCTGGAAGATTAATAGTTTACATCCAAAATGCGACAGGAAGTTCTATTATGCATATCAACATGCTACAATATTAAAGATTAGTAAAACATAATCAATGATTAATTTTCCATATTTTAATCCCAAAACCTCATTAAATACTACTTATATATATTAAACCATATGCAACGTAAAATGGTAAAATGGGTGGTAATGGAATGGAAATGAAATATGGAAATGAGTAGGTAAGTGCATAAAATGGATTAAAATATGGTATTAAATGGGTCATAAATGGCTCTCATCACTAACCATCAACAATTCAAAGAAAGTGAATTTGAAACTGAAGATGATCTGGATGAGATTGAAGCATTGCTTGCAAGAAGGTTACCAAAAGGTAAAGGGAAATACAAATGTAAAATACCCTTGATTTGTTTCAAATGTAATGAGGTTGGTCACTTTCCTACTAAATGTCCAAACAAAGGCAATTCTGATAGAAATGAAAAGAAATATTACAAGTACAGCAAGAACAAGAATTGTGAAGACAAAAGAAAGAAGTTATGTTATATTGTTGAAGAAGAGCACATTGAGACAAGTTCTCATGATGAAAAGGAAGTAGTTGAGATGGTCTATGTTGTAATCAAAGGAAATCCAACTGGTGAAAGGTATGAGAATAAAAATTCCCCTATTTCACATGTTACAAAGAATGATTAATGGATTATTGATAGTGGTTGTTTACATCGCATGACTACTGATCTTAGTAAGTTTGACAAATTTGAAGAAATTGATAATGGTGGAACTATTAAGTTTGGTAGTAATCTTCCATACTTGGTGATGATGGTGGAACTATAGTTGAGACATTTTTATTTTCTAGAGTTGAAGATGTGTAGTTATGGCATAAAAGTTTGTGTCGTGTAAACTTTGAAAACATGGTGAGAATTAGTAGAAAGAAAAGAGTAAAAGGCTTACCAAATCTGCAAACACCTAAAAATGCTATGTGCAAAGAATGTCAACTCAGGTTGATGACAAAGTCAAGTTTTTTCTAGCAAGAGACACAATTAATAATATCAAGTTTCCACAATCCATTGTTAATGATGATGTTGCTTCTGGATTCGATTGTGTAAGTTTTTTCATCATCAACGTTTCGGACTTTTTTACTTCCTTCTCTCATCCTGATGATGGATCACAGAGTGTGATCCGAAACGTTGATGATAAAAAAACTTACACAATCGAATCCAGAAGCAACATCATCATTAAGAGACACAATTGTAATGATATTTTTAGTTATTGTGGTGATGGGCACTTTATATTGTTTATGGGTGATTATTCAAGGATGATGGTTGTAATATTCATGAAAGTGAAATGACATGATTTTGATATGTTTAAGTGGTACAAAGAAATAGTTGAAAATAAATATGGTAAATCATTGAAATGTTTGAGATATGATAGAGGTGGTTAATTTATATCTACTGAATTTACTAACTTTTGTAGTGAGAATGGTATAAAAAGATAGTTATATGCATCGGAGACAATGGTATTGTTGAAAGGAGAAATAAATCTATCATGGATTGTGCAAGGACATTGATGATTGAGAAGGACGTCTCTCAAATATTCTAGAGAGAAGTAATCAATACTATTGTATACACTCTCAACTAAGTTCAATTGAAGAAAAGAACAAACAAGACACCTTATGAACTATGGTGTGGTAATACACCAAATGTAAGTTACTAAAAAATATTTGGAAGTAGATGTTATACTCATAAGGATGCTAGGAATGGAAAAATTGATGCAAAAGGAGACGAAGGTATATTCCTAGGATATTCATCTAAGAGAAAACCTTACAAGTGAACAAGACTACTAACAAGATGATTGGAAGTGCAAATGTAAGATTTGATGAGTTTGTAGAAAGAAAGAAGGAACCTAAATATTAAAACAAATTTTTTTATGTCTATGATGATGCACTAGATACTCTATCCAAGTTAAAAAACACACCTACTGAGTATAAGAAAATAGTACCTGAGTCACAGACAACTACACACGAGAATTAGATAATACAACATGAGCAAGAAGTTGAACTTCTATGGAATGGAGTAAAGAATGAGAATTAGAGAACTAAACCTATATTAGCCAAATATGTGAGGAAGAACCATTCACATGAAGAAATCATTGGAGGTAGAAGTGCAGAAGTGCAAACAAGAAGCAAAATAAGAGAAGGGACATGTTTAATAGTTGATTTTGAGCCTAAATGAGTTAAAGTTGCATTAGATGATGAATATTGGATTCATGCTATGCATGAAAAGATTGATCAAATTGAGAAAAACAATAGATGGACACTTGTATGAAGACCTACTAAAAATAAAGTGATTGGAACAAAGTGGATTTTAAAAAACAAATTGAATGAGAATGGAGACATGGTAAGAAACAAGGCTAGATTGATCTAAAAGGCTATGCACAAGAAGAAGGTATTGACTATGGTGAAACTTTTGCACCTATTATAAGATTGGGAGGTGTAAGAACTCTATTGGGTTATGCTTCGTACGAGAAATTCAAGTTATATCAGATGGATGTTAAATCTATATTTCTAAATGGAATACTTGAAGAGGAAGTGTACATTGAACAACATGACGGATTTTTTGAACTTGAAAAGAAGGACATGGTCTGCAAGTTGAACAAAACACTATATGAACTGAAAAAATCCCCTAGAGCATAGTATGGAAGATTACACTCTTATTTGATTAAGATTTGATTTGCTAGAACAAGTGAAAATAGCAACCTGTATTTGAACAATGAATCACAAGATATGGTGTTGATTGTTGAAATATTTGTTGATGACATATTAATTGGAGGAAATGGTACATTGAGTAAGTCATTTTCTGATCAAATGAGTACTGATTTTTGAAATGTCAATGTTTAGAAAGATAAAGTTTCTCATTGGTTTGTAAGTGTATCAAACATATAAAGGTATCTATGTTACTAAATCCATGTACATAAAGGAAATCTTGAAAACTTTTGGGATGGATGAGTCTAAACCAGTCGGCAGACCTATGGTTATTGGAGTGAAATTGTCAAAGGAATAAACTACTAGTGAATTTGATCACACACAACAAATTTATGATTGGGAAGTTACAATATGTTGTACATAGTAGATTGGATATTGGAAATGTTGCAAGGTTTTTATCTGATCCAAGGGAAACTCACTTGATTGTAGTAAAGAGGATATTCAAATATCTCAAGGGAACTAAATATTATGGCCTATAGTATAAAACAAAACATGACTTTAATCTTAAAGTCTACATGGATGTTGATTGGACTAGAAATGTTAATGACAAAAAAAGTACAAGTGGAAGAGCTTTCTTTTTAGGAGAAAAGTTGATCGCATGGATAAGCAAGAAACAAAGTTGTATTTCACAATCTACTATTGAAGTTGAAAATGTTGTTGCTACAATCAATTGTTCAAATATAGTATGGATCAAAAAATTGTTGGAAGGAATGCATTAAGAAGTGACTGATCCTATCACTATTTACAATGATAACACAAGTGCTATAAATATATCAAAAAACCTAATGATGCATGCAAAGAAAAAACACATCAATCAAGTATCATTACTTGAGGGGACAAGTTCAAGAAAGAGCAAGGCTTGAGTGTGTAAAGTCTAAGGAGAAAATTGTTGATATATATACCAAGTCATTTCCTAAGGATGTTTTTGACTATCTAAGAGGTAAATTGGAGATCCATCCCTATCCAAAATTCACTAGGTAAATTTGCATGCTACATTAATTCATGGATGAATTAAAATATTTTATGGAGTTGATGCAAAGGTTTTCACACTTTAGGAACATTTCTAAAGTTGTGAAGGTAATTGTGATGAAACTAGTGTAATATGTACATGCAAGGTACAAGCATAACTATAAGGTTTTATAAGTTTCATGATGAAATTTGTAATGAGATGATATCCAAAAAGGGGGAGAAGATGCCCAAAAAGGGAGAAGATACCCAAAAAGAGGAGAATATACTTAAAGGTGGAAAGATCTATGAAGAAAGGGCAGTGATGCAAAGAAAGAGAGAATGCTACAAATAAATATGACAGAAGATTGAACCTAAACAAGGGATCAAAAGCAAAGAGGGAGTAATGTTCAATTTATTATTGACAATACATACGTTTGATTATCCGATTTAATGTTTTATAATGTAAAATCTTATGTTATGTGGTGCCATCAATGCCAAAGGGGGAGATTTTTAGCCCCAACTGATATTGTAATTGATAATGGGAGATTGTTAGGTGATGATGCTATGAGTGTATGTAAAAAGGTCACATCAGTTGTTATATTGTGATTGATTTCCAAGTCTTAATTGGCTAGACATTATGCTAACTCAGGAAGGTACCATATCATCTGATTAATGAAGAATATTTGAAGAAAGTATGATGAAGATAGAGTTGATGGGTACTTAAATGAGTTGGATGATGATTATGTAATATTGGTTTGATTTTTTTACAATCATGTATTGTTGCAATGGATTAAGAGCTACAAGCTTAACTAAGTCACAAGGTTAATGAAGGGAGACTGTATTCAATGAGTGACTATAGTATTGCTTGAGCATTTGGTAAGAAAAAAAGAACATAGTGTTACCTGAGAAATTTAGTATTTATTGAGTTATATGTTGCCAAAGTAAATGCAATGTTTACTGAGTGAAAACAAGATGAACAAGCTTGGGAATTTAAAATTTGAGGCTGACTTTTGATGGAAATATGGAAAGATAAAAAAGGTCTAATGTGAGAGTCAAAGTTTGTTGCAAGATCAGTGATAGAGAAAATTCAAGGAGGATCTGATAAAAGAAAATGAAGAAGGATAAGGATGGAAACAAATCTTTATTTAAAGTTATATTTTCATGTGTCCAAATTCATTGTATGAAGGAATTTAGTTGTGAACCTAAGATCGATGATGTTGTTTAAGAAAAATAAAATGGAAGGGTCTAGAAGGTTTGAGAAAACTATTTAAGGAGATGTTGGAGATAGTTTTGAGCTATTGATATGATATTGCTCATTCAAAGTTGTTGATGTTGTTGCTTAGTATATTGCAAAGAGAAGATAAAAGTGTAAAGGTGAAGAAAGAAAAGGGAGGTTGTTGAGCCAGGTGAACTAAACAAAGCTTGAGAAGACAAAGAAGAATAATTTTCCAGAGACAAAATCAATTGAGTGAGAAAAAGATAGAGGAAGAGTAAGAATATAAATTTGAACAAGCAAACATAGTTGTTATCCTTAGTAGATCATTTTATATTGTTACTATTTAACCATTGTAGTAGAAAATATCATAAGTAATGAGTTGACCTAACAAGTCTATGAAATCATATTTGGTAGCGTCAATTAGTGGTGTGTTTAAGTCCTTTAAATTAGGCCACACTTTTTAGTCCTAGACATGGAGAAATAAGGTCTAGATGATCTTTTGGTGAAATCCTTTAACAAGATCACTTTAATAAAGTGTATGTAACCTATAACGAGGTTGTATACTAGTAGATATCAATTTAGAAGAGTATAATTTTTGGGTTGCAGATCCTAGGTGGTTTTTCCCTTAACATAGTTTTTGCGTTATATATTGGTGTCAAAATTGTGTGAATGTTATTTGTGTTGCAAGTTATTTTACAAGATTTAACGGTTTACTACAACTCAGTAATAACTAAGATATCACTGGGTAATTACCAGAATTTTACTAATAGTTGGTAATGCAAGGAATAGTTTGATAATAAAAAATTGGATTAAAGTGTTTAACAAGTTGATCAAAGACTATACCGAGTGATTTAATGTATTAAGGATAATGTTTATAATGTTTTGATGGTGTTCAAAAGTTTGAAGGGACTATGAGATAATTAGACTTAACTGATTCACCCCTCCCTCCCTTTCCCCCCCACTAGTCGCCCCTCTCAATTATCTAACAAGAAGTCCATGCACATATTCATATACTCATCTCCCACATGAAGATTGTAGCCTTGCATAATTCTAAATAGCTTATATTAAAGTAGAATCTCATTCTGAATACACTAAGAGACTTGAGTGTAAATAGAAGCAATAGAGTAGGTCAGGTCCATGGCATTCTAGACAATTATAGAGAGAAATTGACATGGGAGTATGATGAAATGGGGCATAACCACAATAAATTCCTCCTTATTTAAGTTGTGAACATGTTTGATACATTCCTCACAATCATCTTTGAAGATTGTACCAAAGTTTGCATTGGATATTTGCGCATTAAAAAGAATCTTAATTTCCTCCAACCAAGCACACACTCATAGATTAAGAACTTTATACTCCATTTTTCATCTCTCACAAGAAACACCAACATTCCAAGAAAAGCAATAAATCCTATAAGATTCAAGAAACTTGATATCGATACCAATTTTAGCCTTACTCTTGTTTGAGGTGGATCACACTTGAGACTTATTGTTGACAAAGAGAGTTGCTAATAGTGCTAAGAGCAATGCCCTCCCTTTTATGTGCTCCAAATATCAACACCTACAAGATATAAAAAGATTTGAGATATATTTCACTAGGGAGTTTGTATACCAATCTCCCAAGACAAAGACCTCATGATAGACTATTGTAATCCAAGACCTATTAAATTATTTTTATCCAAGAAAATGGAACACTAATCAAACATTACTCTCATATTTGATAAGCAATCAGAAGCTAAGTTTTCTTCCTTGTAGCAATGAGCATTTAAGAATTCTACAAACCATGGTAGCAACTTATAGATCTCCCCTAGTACATAATACAATGGTGCAAGAGCACGTAAGGGTTGCTTAATCAATTAAAGTTTTGTTTTTGTTGTATGTATGTGCCTTTATGGAAATTTGAAAGTATTTTTTTTAAAGGTCATGTGGACCATGGTAGGAGTGCAATAGGGTTTTTGTTTGAAGAGTCTTAGGACACTTGTAGGTGCAATTAGGGATTAGCAAGTTGTAAAGCCTCCTGATTTGCACAAAGTTGGTGATGATGTTAGCAAGTTCTAGGATGCATTAGAACTATGTTTCAACCATGGTTAAGGTACATGGTAAGGTTTGATGAGCATTGGAACTTGTTTAGTTAGTTTTGCAAGAAATTGTCAAAAAGATGTAAAAGTTGCATTTTGCAACTTTACAACTTGAAATGTTACTCAAACAACATTGTCTAGAGGTTGGAACTTACTAAAAAAGAGCCCTAAGGGGTAAATATATACTTAACCACCCTACATAAGACATGCTCTAACCCAAGTGCAATGTTGGACACCCATTGTACAGATAGAAGTTTTGAGCAATCAACATTGTTGTGTTGTTTTGTGTGCATTTTCTTATTTTTTCATGATGGTAAGTAGTTAGAGGATTTAATTTGGCACTAAAACTTGTGCATGGTGTAGAGTAGATGTAGTCTTGATTTTTTCTTCCATTGATTAGGTTTTTGGTTCAGTTTTGTGTTCTTTTTGTAAATATTCTTGTTTTTGCATTGTTACTAGTTCTATCCAGGCAGTTTGCAAAGGTTGAGTTCTAACTCACTTTCCCACTATCCATTATAAATGGCCCCTTGGGAATAGTAAGTAGACTCCATTTACATATATGGTGCATAATGTTGGGTCCTAAAATACAAAAGAGCTATTTTTAATGTCTTTCCCTAGGCGAGCCTATGGTGAGCTCAACTAGGGAAGGCTAAGTTGTAGACAACATAACTTGCAGAGGTGCATAGCGAGGACCAAAATTACTTTAGGAATTTGAATATAGGATTCTTTCCAAGATTTTTTGAAGAGGGAGTAGTCACACCGATTCATTTTCTAACCTAAAACTTTCCAAATTGCAGAGGAGCCATTAAGAGCCCCAAAACCCTTAATTTCACTCAATTTGAGTTAGGGTATTGTATAGAAGGTGGTGACCCCAAGACCCCAAAAATCCTTGAGGGGTTTGAATATGATTTTAGAATCCAAAAAATATATATAGGGCTTCCTTGGAATGATTAGGATAAAATCCTTATTTTCTCGAAATAGGAGACCTAATTGGGGCAATAGCCTTTTAGGCCTATTTTATGAAGAGTTGGTGAAATCGAATGAAGAGTTAAAGTAGGTGGGACTCCTAATACCCATATTTGGTTGTATTGAAGTATTTAAAGACACCTAAACATGTCTTTAAGGTTAATTCCAACATATGGAAGTTACAAGCCTTTAAGGTGGCTTAAGGGCTATGGCCAATAAAAGCAAGAATGCATCAATTATTTGCTTGATTGGCAAATATTTCTTGGTAGTTGGGTTGGATAGAGAGATAAGGGGGTCCATAGACAATAAATATCCTATAAATGTTAAGTGGTGTGGTGAAGACACCCTATAAGTCTTTCAATAAGACTAGTAGCATGGACCTATGATTGGATCATCTAACCTCCCTATCAGATTGGTATCAGAGCCTCAAAAGACTAGGCTTGTGGATAAATGTTTTAGATAGAGAAATTAGTAGGAGAAACTATAATGATGACAAATGTGGAGTTAGAAAAGAAGGTGAATAAGCAAGAGGAAGAAAATAGATTGCCCAGAAATAGATTAGCCCAACTAGAGGAAAAGTTGGATCAAGTGGAAGAAAAGACAGGGGAAGTCAAGGGTAAGGTTGAAGGAAAGAAAAATGAGGTGGCTATAGAGGATGAAGAACCTACACCTGATCATGTCCTTATCTTAAAGGCATTGAAAGCCATGAGTGGGAAGGCACTTGAAAGAATACCACTATTCAATGGGAAGATGTAGGCAGATCTAGTCATGGACTAGATTGAAGGAATGAAAAACCATTTTGAATGTGTTAGGGTAGCAAAGTCAAGGCTGAGAGTTTGTGTATTAACATGTCGGTAGTTCATCTAGGCAAAGAGGGAAAAAGGAGGTAAGAAAAAAATTTCTACTTGGAATGGAATGGTTCTTAAAGTGAGAGAGGTATACATGCCAAACGATTATGAAACTCAATTGCATCAAAAAAGGCAAAGTCTTGTATAGAGGGATCTTGATGTGAACTCCTATACTGAGGAATTTCAAAAGCTTTGCATGAGGTCAAATGTATTTGAAGATGAAAGCCTTAAGGTTGCTAGATACCTAAATGGTTTGAAATATGTATACAAGAAGAGATGACTCTTCTCAGTCCCAAAATAGTACTTCAATGTTATCAACTGGCTGTCAAGATTGAAGACAATAGTAGAAGGAAACATGATAAAACTTCCAAGGGAAGAGGAAGAGGAAGAGACCAAAGAGGAAATAGAGGTGGGTACCAAGGTAGAGGGATAGAATCAAGAAATCAAGGAGACTCTAAATTTGTAGAGAATGGTAATGAGACCACTCCTAGAGGAGGCCATGGAAGACGTAAAGGAATTCAAGGGGGTTCTAACAAAGGAAGAGGTATTGACAAGAGCACATATCTTTCACACTTGCATAACACACTCATCTTCACAAGATAATATCTTTACTTATAACTTGCATCTTCATAATTCTTTACTCAATCCACCTTCATGTCTTCACATGCTTGACATAATATAAAATTACTTATGGAATGATATCCACATAGTCACCTCATCATGACTTAGTAATTATTTTGTTGATATTGGTACTTTAACCATATCTTGAGTCATATTTTCCATACACACCTACACAATGGTGCACATTATCATGACAGTGTCATAGAGCTTTCCTTAATTGTGCATGAGCTAACTCTTAATGAGTCATCCATACACATCACATCTATTCTCTATGTTGTTGCAAATTGTCTAACAGAAACAATTTTCTATCTCTGAATGCATAAATGAAATGTTGAATACATGTTGCCATAAATTACAACTATCAATACATCTATCTGATTGTATTTCCAACATAGTTCAGTCTTTCAAGAAGACTGGTAGCATGAACCTATGACTGGTTCATCCAACCTCCCTATCATACGGCTCCTAGCCGACAATCTTCTTTGATACCATAACTAATGTAATAATTTTGAAGTCACCTTCTATAACCAATGTAAAAATTTCCATAGATAGAAATAATTCCATGTCTTCAATTAAATCTCTAGCCTTTGTCATGTTATTTGAGCCATCTGTGACTCTTGCATAAAGTGCTTTTAGAATTCGACCCCTATGATCCGTCACCACTTCACCAATTTAAGACCTTCCCAAATTACCCTTGGAAACCCCATCAAAGTTTAGTTTAACAAAAGGATACAAACAAAATTCCCACTTACCGAAATTCCTAATTTATTTTGTCAACTTTCTCCCACTAAGATACCCATAAGAGGTATCTTTACCTGTTTCCAAGAATTTGAGATGAAGTTGTTCGTTGAAGAGTATGTTTGATGAGTCTAAAAAATGCCTTTATTTTGTTATGTTTAAGATACTTTGTGATACTCTGTTTATCCTTGTTTTAACACTTATAAGCCTATGTTTGATAAACCTTTGATGATTTATGGGTTAGAAAAACTATGTCATCTTTTGCCTAAATTATATCTAATATGCAGTATTTCATATAAATATCCAAATGTGCATTCTTATGCTTGAATTTAGTTTGATGGATGTTTATTTGCAAATATGTCTTATATCATAACTAACCTGATGATAGGGATTAAAGGATGAGCGGAAGAATCCAGAAGTTGGTTGCCGACAGCATTCAAGGAGAAACAAGCATCAAGGAACAACCACCAAAAGTAAGTTATAACCACTCCAGGAAACATGGCAACGAATAAAGAGGAGCTTTTACGAGCCATTTCCTTCTCTGCATTTACGTTGTAACAAGCGGATGCTGAGACTTCATTGCTCCCTCCTCAATTCTGTTATCCTTCCTTTCCGCTTTCAGTCGTTCTCCTATATTCTCTCTTGTAGACTTAACTTAGGACAGTTACTTTTCTATTATGTAATAAAGATTAGATTCCTTATATATGTCGGGATCGACTCCTGTGTGTGAAGTTTTGGTTTTTAATAAGTTTTATCGAGTAAGAGAGAACACTGATTCACAGTCTGTTGCAGTTGTGTTTTATAATTCTGAATCATGTAATGACTGATTAATGAAATGAATTAGTTCTCTTTAGCTTCTATCCTATGTTGGTAGATTAGAGAAGCCAACCAAGGGGGCCCACTTGGAAGGTGGATTAGATTAGGATAGAATAGATTCATTTTACTAGCATTAGCAGTATTTTAAGTAAGACGTAGCTAGTTAATTCCTTCCTGTAGCATCACACTTCATGAACGTTCCTGCAGCATCTGCGAGAACAGTCTAGTGGATGAGTCAAGATGGAATCTTTGTTATCTTGTCATTGTGTTTTCAACATTCATAGATTCAGTATTTTCCTTTCCATAGCAGTAGTGTAGTTTCCTTCCTTTGCATTTTTACTTTCCTACAACACAAGCATAATGACTCATCAAGGTACCTAGTGCACATACTGTGTCGACCATTTCAAGTATACGTCCTTGGGTTGACAATCTAAATGCACCTCATGGTAGGGGAAAAGTAGTCCTTAGCTTAAATAGATTATTCCTAAGCCAGGCCTAGCTCATGACTATGGAACATCTATTGTGAGGCGGTTCATTTTTGGCGTCGTTGCCAAGGATGGTGTCAAGCTAGGAGCATTTTTGAGTCATAGTTTTTAGATTAAGTTATTTTTACCAATGTGAAAATTTTAGTTTCATGCATTGAAGAGGAAGACAACGAGATGAATATGGTGGATTTCTTCCACAAGGATCTGTTAATTTGAATGAAGAAGTTGAGTTGTCCTTTGAGGACGCAAGTCCTATTTTCCCCACAGTATCATCATCAAGAGCTGAATCCTTAGATATATCTGGTCTCCAACTTTTCATTGAAATATTGACCAATCTTCTTGATAACACTACCTCAAATCCACCAATTGTTAATCATCCAGTGCCTAACATTCCTTTTCAGCAGCAACCTCATAATCCAATCCCACCAGTCATGGCATAACCCACTTTTCCATTTCCACTTCCAAGTCTCATAACCAATGTCAATCTCAAGAATATACCTCCCACTACTCTTTCGAAGTTCTATGGCCTTGCAACTGAAGACCCTGATACCTTCTTGTTTGAGTTCGACATCCTTTGTCGTAGTTTCGACTACAACACTGATGCCCATAAGCTTAAATTATTTCCAGCCACATTGAAAGAATTAACTTTACGATGGTTCATGGGCTTAGGAGCTAATGCAGCTACGAATTGGGATGAAATGCAAGCCTTGTTTTTGGAAAAATATAAAGAATATTGCAAAGCATCTGGCACAAGAGGAGATGATATCTTTAGGATATCATAGAAGGAGGAAGAGACATTAGAAGACTATGTTTCTCGATTTTTATATACACTACAAAAGAATCCTCAGCACACATTGTTTGAAGATTTCCAAAAACTAGTCTTTCTAAGAGGAGTGAATGAAGACTGTTTGGAAGCATTGGACCTGATGGCTGGTGGAGATGTATATCAAGCTCAATGGGATGACCTCAAAAAGATATGTCAGAACTACTCAAGGTCAACCATGAAGAAAGGTCGAGGACCCCATTCTACGGTTACAAAAGGAATTAGTCAAGGCATTTCAAAACTTGAAATATCCAATTTGTTGTCAGATTTCAAACAAGACATCATTAATGATGTCGCTACACAGTTGGATACAATGACTGCAAAGAAGAAGCAAGCAGAGGCTGAGTTACAACTAGCTGAGTACTGTCCTCATTGCCAAAAGCAAAAGAAGGATTGCCACTGTAAATTGGTTGCAAGCATGGAGAACCAGCATCTTCCAACTGGATATGTAAAGATAGATGGGGATGATGAGCAAGTATTCTTTGTTGCTCAATGCCGATCATGGGCTCAACATCAAGGTATGCCTCAAGACCCCTTGCAAAATTCAAATTCATATGGTAATCAATGGCAAAACTGCAATACCCAAGGTCCTCCACAAAACCAACCCAATTGGAATAATGCTGGGTAAAATAACCCACAACAGTCTCAATGGTCTCAAAATTCCCAACAACCTTGGCCTAACCAGCAGAATAACCAATGGCCCCAGAACTAGCAGAACCAATGGCAACCACCCCAAGGGAATTGGCAATCTCCAAAGCAATAGAAGGGATCTCAACAATGGCCTAACCAAAATACTAGTGCTCCACAATTACCCCCTCTAGCTCAACAACTTGCTTTAATGCCACCACCTGCAAATAGTGGACCTCAAAAGCAAACACAACTAGCTGCACAGCCTCAGCCAAATCCAAATAGTCAACCACAACAGCCCATGTATAGTGTTGATACCCAACAATACTCTGCTTATGCCCTAGATGTTGCAGATATACATTTGAGATCTGGAACGACCTTACCAGCACCAAAGCCACCTCTTATAACTGAAGTATCAGACTCTCCTGTAGCATCAGAACCTTTGGTTGATGAACCTGTTGACCCAACTAATGTTACCATACCAATACCAGTTCAACCAGCAATAGAGTCTCCTTTTCTAGACCAACTAATACAAAAGGAACCTAAACAAAGCAAGGAACAACCCTTTGACATTGTTAATCAGTTGAAGAATATGCATGTCCAAATACCTTTGTTTCAAGCTATTAAGGACATTCTTGCTTATGGAAAAGCTATAAGGGAAGCTTGTCTAAAGAAACCTGGAAGGAAGAAGAAGGATCCTACCATAGTTCATGTTGTTGGACACTTAGCTAATATCATGTTAGGAAGAGTGATTTCACCAAAATATTCTAACCCAGGGAGTCCAGTAGTACGTGTCAGCATAAATGGTCAATTTGTAAAAAATGCATTAATAGATTTGGGAGCTGCTATAAATGTGATGACTAAAGAAACCATGAAGAAGTTACAAATAGAAGGATTAAGGCCCACACCAACTATTTTACAGCTTGCAGACAGTTCCACTGTCATTCCTGATGGAATGATAGAAAATATTGTTGTGACCTTAGATTCCCTAGAATATCCTATGGACTTCATGATTTTGTCCCCTAAAGTAAACCTATCTGGGTATCCTGTCATTCTAGGTAGACCATGGTTGGCCACAGCTGATGCAAACATAAATTGCAGATCAGGGAATATGACCATATCAAATGGCCAAGCAACCAAGCAATTTGATCTATATCCTCCTGCACAACCATTACCAGATTTGAGTACATCGTTTTAGCCAGATTTAGGAGATGAAGAAGAAGAGATAAATTCCATAGTACAACTTATGATGTTACATAGGCAATCTTTTCTAAAGTTGCAAGAAGAAGATTCAGTAATCCAGAGCATCCTTACCAACACTTGTGTGGTAGGAAAAGATGTGTCTGAAAGCTCTGTATTAGAATTGATTACATATGAGGAGTGTGATACAAGTTGTACTTTACTTAAGGAACTTGAAAATCTTTGTTTACTACTTCTATGTGAATTAGAAGGAAGCCCAATCTCTGAAATTGCTATGGTAGAATCCACTATTTCTGTTGAACTGAGTAAAGGCCATAAACTACATGTTAACCCCAAATTGACATCTGTACAGATGGAACAATTAAAAGAATTGCTTCAGAAGCATGAGAAGACTTTTGCTTGGGATTATGGTGATATGAAAGGATTAAGCCCTACACTATGTACCCATAGGATATACATTAATGAAGGTTGTCTACCACTTCGTCAACCTCAGAGGAGGATAAATCCAAGCCTCAAAGAAATAGTCAAAACAGAATTGCAGAAATTGCTTGATGTTGGCTTTATCTATCCTATATTAGATAGTAAATGGGTATCACCGATGGTTATAGTACTTAAGAAAGGAGGAAAATGGAGAAATTGTGTAGATTATAGGGAGTTGAATAAGGCTACTAAAAAGGATCATTTTCCTTTACCCTTCATAGATCAAGCTTTGGATACACTAGTTGGAAAGAAGTACTTCTCCTTTTTAGATGGATACAGTGGCTATAATCAAATCAATATTGCTCCTGAAGACAAAGACAAAACTACATTTACCTGTCCATGGGGTACTTTTGCATACTTTGTTTTACCATTTGGTCTTTGTAACGCTCCTGCAACATTTCAACGGGCTGTAATTAGTATTTTTGCTGATATATCACATGATTGTATGGAAATCTATATGGATGAATTTACAACATTTGGAGTTACTTTTGAAGAAGCAATGATAAATCTTGAAAAAGTTTTGGTAAGATGTCAAGAACATAATTTGGCACTAAATAGTGAAAAGTGTTTCATGCTCATGCAAGAGGGTGTGGTACTCGGTCATTTCATATCTACTACAGGTATACAAGTAGACCCAGCTAAAATTGAGGTAATTCAAACATTACCCATACCCACTAAATTAAAAGATATCAGATATTTTCTGGGACATGCTGGATATTACAGGCGTTTTATAAAAGACTTTAGTAAAATAGCCAGTCCCTTGTACAAGTTGCTCACCAAAGAAGTTGAATTCGATTGGACACTTGAGTGTGATAAAGCTTTCCTGCAGCTTAAGCAACTTTTGACCACAGTCCCAATTTTACAAGGCCCTGATTGGAACCTACCTTTTCACATATATACAGATGCTTCTGATTATGCCATAGGTGCAGTTTTAGCACAAAAACACTCAAATCTTGAAAATGCCATTTATTATATCAGTAAGAGTCTTCATGGCCCAGAACTGAATTACACAGTGACTGAAAAAGAATTGTTAGCAGTAGTCTATGCTCTAAATAAATTTCGGCATTACATTACAGGTTATCCTATCTATGTTCATACTGATCATGTAGCAATCAAATATCTCATGAACAAACCTGCTATAACTGGTAGGTTAGCAAGATGGTTACTATTGCTACAAGAATTTGACATAACCATAGTGGATAAGCCTAGAAAAACAAATTTCGTAGCTGATTATTTGTCAAGAATCAATCATCATGATACTGATACTACTTTGGTAGATGATGCATTTCCAGATGAACATTTGTTTCATATTGCTGTTAAAGTTCCATGGTATGTAGATATTGCTAACTACATTGCAGCTAATAAGACACCAGCGCATTTTTATTATAAGGAGAGAAAGCTGCTCATACAGAAAAGCTTCCATTTCTTATGGATAGACAATTTTCTGTTCTATACTGGACCTGATCAAGTTATGCATAGATGTGTAAGAGAAGATGAGACATATGATATTTTTCATGCATGTCATAATGAGCCCTGCGGAGGACATTTTGTAGCCAAAAGAACAGCTTTCAAAATCTTAGCCACTGGTTACTATTGGCCTACCCTTCATAAAGATGCAATCAATTATACAAGGAAGTGTGGCCAATGCCAAAGAATGGGTCGCCCAACCAAAATAGATGAAATGCCTCTGAATCCTCAAGTGGTGTTAACACCATTTGACAAATGGGGAATGGACTTCATTGGTCCTATTGATCCTCCATCCAATGGGAAGTCTTAAATTCTGGTTTGTACTGACTACCTAACCAAATGGGTTGAGGTTAAGGCTATGAAGCATGCCCGTGATGAAAAAGTTGTCGAATTCCTGTATGAAGAGATTTTTACACACTATGGAGTTCCTAAAGAATTGGTTACTGATCAAGGCACACAGTTTACTTCCAACCTGATTTCAGAGTTGATGAAACAGTATAACATCAGGCATCGTAGATCTAGTCCTTATCATCCACAAGCCAATGGACAAGAAAAAGTTACCAACTGTGAGCTGGAAAATATTCTGACTAAAATAGTCCATTTGCATCATCGGGATTGGACCAGACAATTACAAGAAGCTGTTTGGGCTTATAGAACAACTTGGAAAACCACTACTGGATTCACACCATTTGAGCTTTTGTATGGGAAAGTGGCAATGCTTCCAATTGAATTTGAACACAAGACTTTAAGAACAACCTTGAACTTAGATATCAATCTTCCTGTAGCATAAAGAGAACGCCTCCTGCATCTTAATTCTTTGGATGATATGCGCAAGACCGCTTTAGAACACACTGAACTAGTGCAAAAACAGAGAAAACACTGGCATGATTCTTATATCCTCAACAAACAGTTCAAAGCTGGTGACTGGGCATTATTGTATGATTCCTGCTTTAAGGATATGCCAGGGAAGCTGCAGACGCGATGGTTAGGACCATATCAAATCATCCATGTCTTTGACAATGGAACAATTCAACTAACCACAATTGATGATGTGCCTTTCAAAATGCTGATCAACAGTCATTGACTTAAGCTTTACAAACAACCTCAAACAAAAGTTGAATTCATGCAACAGTTCGAACAACCGGATCCAACAACAACTCAAGTATCTCTTCCTGCAGCAGAAGGTGAAAACCTTCCACCTGCTCCTCTTCAACATTAATTATAATTTGCATGTCCATAATAATAACTTTATGTTCGCATAAAGTCCATTTTCTTTTCATGATATTTCTTTCCATTCATATCTTAATCTTCCATCCACCCACCCCACTCCATTTCTTAATCTTCCATCCACTCACTTTCTACATAATTAAGTTTTTGTGTTTTCAATCAAATCTGCACATGCTGATGGATGTTGTCGTTTACATTATTTCCACCACCTCTTTTTGGAGCATGTGACAATCCACTTGGCAGGTAAAAACATTTTCAAACTATTATTCATTTATAAGTTTGCAGATTTTGTTAATTAGATATAATATTGCATAGTCTCTATAATTACGGCATATTCTAGTCCCTCACCCATACTAGTCTGGCAAGTGAGGACACTTGTCGTAAAATTAGCAGGGGGCAGGGGAGTGTCGTACTATCCAATGACATGCCTGATTAACTGTGATGATTTTCTAAAATCTTGGCATTACCCCTTATTAATGAGAACTTTTTGCCATAAGTATGCCATGTCAAGTGTTGTACTCCCCCTTTCTGAATGAATTTTTTTTCCCTTGTTTGTGCCAAATTTTTCATACTAAGCCATGATGTGACCCATTTTTAAAATTTTGGCATTTGAACCATGTTTCCAAGCAATTTCCATGCAAATTCATGATTTACTTTTACCTAAAGTTTAATTATGGCACATAACAATTGGTTATGGCAATTAATGTTCCCAAAAAGAAGTGGTGAAGCGTCTGAGAAATAACGCAGTCTTGAAGTTTGCATTCAGAAAGGGAGAGAGAAACGGAGTAGCAGAAGAAGTATCAAGAAATGGGAGGAGGTTTACAGAGAAGAGAGTCGGTTGAGCACATTTTGTTGCTCTCTGACATAGAAGTAGTAAGAAGATTCAATGCATGCGGGTGGTTAGGTTATTGTTTGAATTTAATAGCATATGATGAAGAAGCAATTGTAGAATTCACCAGGACATTTGATGAAGGGGAAGCTTTTGTGTGGGGTTTGATAGTAATTGCAATAGAAGAACGAATTGCAGAAGTAATAGGGTTACCTTCTGTTGGAGAGCATTATCCGAGCTTGCATGACGCTAGGTCAGCAAGGGCCCAGTTCACTACCCCACATGACCCTCAATTGGATGTTACAAAGCAGGGGTGCAAGAGATTGTCTTTTCCGCCTCCATACCCTGAGCTAGCAATGCATGTCATTAGGTATTTTACTTGTGAAGGCAGATTTTCTCACTTACATGCACACCATTTTAAGTTGATTAGTTGTATAAGGCACAATATTGCTGTGAATCTTCCAAATTTTCTGTAAAATATGCTCTGTATTAGTGCGGAAGAGACTCAAAAAGGGAAAGATAATTTTGTCACTCACCATGCCTTGATTAAGTTGTTAATAGAAAGGTCTCTTAGGGATGTATCCCCTTTGACATGGGATGACTTTGTGAAATTTAAAACCCTACAACCCCAAGTTGACCTTATGGAACGGCAGGGTGAGGAAAACATAGTTCCCAGTGGTGAGCTTGCAGAACAAAATATTGAGGGAGCTGAAACAGAAAACACACAAGGGATTGAACCAGAATTTGCTTCCATTCAAGAGAATGTGCCTCCACCTGAACAGGACATCCCTAAACCCACTACTAGTAAAGCTAAAAGGAAACGGAAGTCACCAGAAGAAATCGCTGCTCAACAAAAACCTAGTCCTGCAATTAAGCAACAGAAGAAAACAAAGAAGGTTCCTGCAGCAGTGACACCAAAACAAAAAAGTAGGCAAAAGACAGTAGTACAAGAAGAGACTCCTTTGCGGAGAAGCCCTAGAATGAGAGGGCAGATTTTTAAAGATCCTATATTGTTTGAAGCACCTGCTCCAGAGTCTCCTGTGCAGATAATTTCTGACCATTCTCCCCTTCACACTGAGATGACAGAAGCTTCTGGTAATCCTCCTACAGCATGTGAGCAAGAAATTAACGAAACCTTAATGGATTTACCAGGTGTTTCAAGCCATGAGAATGAAGTAGTTCTTGAATGTCATGATTCGAATACTGCCTTAGTCCCATATAAGTCAACATGGATCAATAGTTTGGCGGAACATCTATGGCGGGAACAGAAAAAGAAAAAGGATTATGAAGAGGATAACAGTGCCGTCACCTTGCAAAAACTCCTTTTCCAATTATATGGACAACATTTATTTGCTGAAGCGCTATGGAAAGAGGAGAAGAAAAGAATGAGCAAGGTCATAACATCACAAAATGAGGAGATTGAAGAATTGAAAGAACAGCTAGAAAGACACAAACAACACATGGAACATGCACTTAAATTAGCTGATCAAGCTCTTGCTTGCAGACCACCTCCTCGAGTATATGCTTTTTGTTTGAAAGAACAATATCTTTTGTTTCAGTTGATGTTAACCCTCAGAAATGTAAATGCAGAATTCAAAACCGCACAAGAGTTTTATGGGTTGTATCAAACCTTACCACCATGGCAGAAAAATCTATTGTGTGAGTTGTATATTCATAATTTTGTCATTCCTACAGAAACTGAGTGGAATCCTTTACTCTATATAGGAGATGTGCATTTGAAAGCTTTTATGTCATGGATGTCTAATGAGGCGAATTATGACAGACAACTGGTTAATTATAGAGATGAGGAAAGAAAAAAACCTTTACCCTTGAGGGCAGAAAGTAAACAACCAGAAGAAATGCTTCGAGACTAGTTTACATTAACCTATGGGAAGAGTAATCCAGAAGTTAGAAAGAAGGTATTTGCTGCTAGAGCCAAAGTGTATGCCGAATATGAAAACTTGCCCTACTTTGCATTCCAGAGAGCTATGATCGGAGTAAGAAGTAGATGGGCACGGTTACCTGATTCTCTCAAGAAATCAAAGCTGCATAGTCCTATTAATTTAGAAGCAGCGCTATATAGAGTTCCAAAATATTTAGAACTGGGAAAGCAACTAAGGCCAGAGCTACAGTGTCCTTTGACCATGCAACCTCCAATGCTTTTATGGCCCCTGTATGATATTGATGCTGACAAACTTGATAAGTTGCAGGAAGACCATAGGCGAGAAGTATGGGAAAGGACTAGAGGATTCTATTATACCTTCAAGAGAAGCAGAAAGGGAAAGACAGAAGTTGGGGAGCTCAGATCTTTGACAAAGAAGTGTAATGCTTGAGGACAAGCATTAGTTTAGCAGGGGGCAGATGATAAGTCTAAAAAATGCCTTTATTTTGTTATGTTTAAGATACTTTGTGATACTCTGTTTATCCTTGTTTTAACACTTATAAGCCTATTTTTGATAAACCTTTGATGATTTATGGGGTACAAAAACTATGTCATCTTTTGCCTAAATTATATCTAATATGCAGTATTTTATATAAATATCCAAATGTGCATTCTTATGCTTGAATTTAGTTTGATGGATGTTTATTTGCAAATATGTCTTATATCATAACTAACCTGATGATAAGGATTAAAGGATGAGCAGAAGAATCCAGAAGTTGGTTGCCGACAACATTCAAGGAGAAACGAGTATCAAGGAACAACCACCAAAAGGAAGTTATAACCACTCCAGGAAACATGGCAGTGAATAAGGAGGAGCTTTTACGAGCCATTGCCTTCTCTGCATTTACATTGTAACAAGCGGATGCTGAGACTTCATTGCTCCCTCCTCAATTCTGTTATCCTTCCTTTCCGCTTTCAGTTGTTCTCCTATATTCTCTCCTGCAGACTTAACTTAGGACAATTACTTTTTTGTTATGTAATAAAGAGTAGATTCCCTATATATGTCGGGATCGAATCTTGTGTGTGAAGTTTTGGTTTTTAATAAGTTTTATCGAGTAAGAGAGAACACCGATTCACAATCTGTTGCAGTTGTGTTTTACAATTCTGAATCATGTAATGACTGATTAATGAAATGAATTAGTTCTCTTTAGCTTCTATCCCGCATTGGTAGATTAGAGAAGCCAACCAAGGGGGCCCACTTGGAAGGTGGATTAGATTAGGATAGAATAGATTCATTTTACTAGCATTAGCAATATTTTAAGTAAGACATAGCTAGTTAATTCCTTCCTGTAGCATCACACTTCATGAACGTTCCTGCAACATCTGCAAGAACAGTCTAGTGGATGAGTCAAGATGGAATCTCTGTTATCTTATCATTGTGTTTTCAACATTCATAGATTTAGTATTTTCCTTTCCACAGCAGTAGTGTAGTTTCCTTCCTTTGCATTTTTACTTTCCTGCATCACAAGCATAATGACTCATCAAGGTACCTAGTGCACATACTGTGCCGACCATTTCAAGTATACATCCTTGGGTTGACAATCTAAATGCACCTCATGGTAGGGGAAAAGTATTCCTTAGCTTGAATAGATTATTCCTAAGCCAGGCCTAGCGCATGACTATGGAACACCTATTGTGAGGCGGTTCAATGTTGAAGAAAGAGATTTAGTTCTTATGGTATACACATTGATGGTTTCTAATATTGAGATTTCAATCTACTTGCAAACCTTAGCAACTAACATTGTTTCCTTTATGAAAATCCTTTTATTTCTCTCCCACCATAAAACCCACATGACTACTAAAGGAATAATTTCAGACCAGTGTGTTGATCTATTCTCTCGTTGATAAAGGGGATACGTAAGTATTTACAAGGGTTATCAAACCACTCATAGTTGAAAACCTGTTGAATTGCCACCCTAGCTTCCCTACTCAAGTTAAAGAAGAAAATGTTTGATTTAGTGGGGCTCAACTTTTGACCTAAAGATCCATAGTAATCATCTAATGTGTCCTTTATTTCTTTATCTTCCTTAACACACCCCCTACCAAACATAAAGGAATTGTTTGTGAATAAGTTGATAGAAAAATGGTGGAATGAAATTGTGCTATCTAGATCTAAACTTTATCAAGCAGTTAAAAAATTAAAATTATTAAGCAAAGGTTTAAGGTACAAAATTATGAACACTTTGGGAATATCTTTGAAAACAAGGAAGAATCGGAAGAAGAATTTGAAAATATAAACAAGGAGATTATCAAGAAAGGAATGGATCTATCCTTCCATGAAATAGAGAAGTGTGTAACGAAGGATTATGAAGACATCTTAACCAAAGAGGAACTATTTTGAAGACAAAAATCAAGAGAAACATGGCTAGATGCAAGGGATAGAAACACAATTATTTCACAATAGTACAAAACAATGTAGATAGCTAATATAATCACTTTCATTCAAAATATGGATGGAGTAAAGCTGGAAGACCCAAATGACATTGCAAAAGAGGAAACAAAGTAATTTGAATAAATCTTCAATAATAATGGTAACCATAACCTAGGTGCACAAGAAAGCATCATTAACATCCCAAATTATATCCAAAGAACAAAATAAAGCATTGTTGAGAAAATTTACCTTTGAGGAAGGAAGTGTGGCCCTCAAGCAAATGAATCTAGATAAATCTCTAGGGTTGAGTGGTGTTTTAATATGTTTCTTTAAAAAATGTTGGGTCTTCATAGGGATGGAGGTAACTGAGGCTTTATAAGGAGTACAAAATTTGGGAAAACTCCTTAGGAAGGTGAATAATACCTTTATCGCCTTTGTCCCCAAAAATGAGAAATCAAAGACTTTTAATGATTATCATCCCATAGCTCTTTGTGATACTCTCTATAAATTATTTACTAAGAATGTGACAATGAGAATCCAAAAACTTCTCCCAAACCTGATTAGCAAGGATCAAACATGGTTTGTATAGGGAAAATCTATCTTTGATGGAGTAATTATTTCCCAAGAGGCCATACATACCATTCAAAACAACAAAGTCTAGTATGTTAATCAAGCTAGATATTAAGTAAGGAACACGATAGAGTGGATTGGGGATTTTTGAGGAAATGCCTTGAAGCCTTTGGGTTCACAAAATAATCGGTGAATTTGATCTTTGAATGAATATCCTCCCCTAAGTTAACAATACTGGTAAATGGATCACCCAAAGACTATTTTGGAATTAGTAGGGGACTTAGATAGGGGGATTTGATAACCCCTTTTATTTGCATCTTAAAGACAAAAGCATTAGGAAGATCAATAAACAATGTTGGGTATGAGAAGACTATTAAAGGAAGAAGGATTACTTGTGGCCTAGATCTGACAACCCACCAAATATTTGTTGATGACACTATGCTTTATGAATAAAGTACCATAGAGGAGGGAAATGCATATAAAAAAATATTAAGTCAATACATTGGTGCACCAGGTCAAGAGATTAACCCTAAGAAGTCATAAATCTTCTTCTTTAATACCCATCCTAATATGGAGCAATAGATTTACCAAATTTCAAATTTCAAAAGGAGTTTTCCTTGTAAATATTTGGGCCTCCCTTTAGACAAACAAGCTCATCTGAAAAAATTATGGGATCAAATAATAGAAAAGATCAACAAAAAATGGATTCTTGGGAAGGAAAATGGATCTCTTCTACAGGTAGACCAACGATGATACAATCTATCCTTTTAGCACAACCTATTTATTAATTATCTTTTATTGATCTCCCTAGAAAAAATAAGGACGAAATCAATTGACTTTTAGGACTTTCTATTGGCTAGGAACAAGGGAAAATAAAATAAAATTCATATTAGCTTGGGACAAGGCATGTAGACCAAAAGATGAGGGAGGTGTACAAATTAGGGATGCCAAAATATATGGTAAAGCTTTGGGAGCTAAACTAGTATAGAGAATGTTTAGGAATCCATACCTCAAGTAGGAAAAGATTCTAGTAAAGAAATATTTTTGAAATTCTAATTTGACCAACATATTTAGGATGAAATCACCACTTAGGGGATCACAAATTTGAAACTTCATGATGGATTGTAGATCCTCCATCTAGGATAGACTAAGATGGAACCTAGGGATGGGAGATGAAGCTCTCTCATGGAAAGACTCTTGAGGAAGATATGATGCTTTGGAAAAGGACAGTAAACTAGCCCAATTAAGGTTGTCGCTTGAAGCTAGATGGGGAAAAAGAGTTATGCATTATGTGACCTTTAAGGATGGAAGAAAAGGTTGGAAATGGAAGAATTTTAAGGACATGAACATCCCACCCAAGGAAAATAAATATTTGAAAAGAAACTTATCAAATATGAAAGTGTTAGAAAGCAAAGTCCACCAAGATAACTAAGAGTGGGGGGTGAATTAATTATCCAACTATTAAAACATTTATCAACCTTATTAATCCCTAACTAGATGAACCATATAATCAAAAACCATAAGAAGATATACATACACAATAAAACTAGATATTTTGACTAGGGAAACCCTTGATCATAGGGGAAATCATGGTGGGGATGGTACCCACAAAATGATGTACTAATATAAAAGTTCCTTGTAAGAGGATGAACTCTATTAGGAGACAATGAAATACATTCAGTACATATCAATCCCTATTAGGAGACTTTGAATCCTTGATAGGAGATTGTAACCCTATTAGGAGTTGTACAAGGTAGAAGGACACGCTGTCCAAATAATTTTAGGGGCAAGATCACTGAACTCACTGTTCAACTAACCTCTATATTATTCCTTGTAGAATAATAGAAAATAATTAATCTCAAACTGCTCTATCCTCTTGACCAGATGTACCCTCTTATAATATTAATAACAGATCACCAACTTTGCGTCCAAATAATCCCTTCAATCGCTTACACACATTTACCAACTTTGCATATCACTTATACAATTTGCACACTTGCTTACCTCTTACTTCTCCACAAGGAAAATAATATTCCTTTATACCATATCCTCAAAATAATTCCTTGAGTTAGCCTTGAGGCTTTCCCAATTAATTATAATAGGATCTTATTAAGATATTACAAAATATTACATCTTTTCATAATTACAACTCACTGTTAGCTCACAATCTTTACAACTTCTCACATGTGCGACTATTGACCTTGCACACTTACTGACATTATTATCAAGTTGTCTACTTACTCTCTTCTATAACTCATGAATATCTTCCACATGTCTTCGATTCTCTATATGCACACTTGTCCACTTCATTAGGACATAATGTATAATACATTCTCAACTGCACTTGACCTAATTATCAATACACAATTTGTACAACCTGATTCTTTGTCTGTTACTTTGCAAGTCTTCATAGAAACAATGCTACCTTAACATTAATGAAAAACATAGTCATGAATGCAACATGTCAATCATGATATCCATCTATCCAATTCTTAGGATACTCCCCCAAAGGAATGCCATCAACATTCATGCTAACAATCTCCCCCTTTGGCATCGATGGCAACATAGATGAAAAACATCTAAGTTCCAAGAATACTAAATAAAACTCTATTTTTGTTCTCTTCTTTTCAAATCCTCTTCATCAATCAAATCTCAAACTCACTGGAACATTGCTATGTTCGTGCTTTCTCATTCTTAGGATCGACATCAGTTGTTCACACTTCAAGTTCACAAGAACAATTCTTCATCCTTACATGGATGGAAATCAATTATTTACAACTTCGTTCAATCTTTCTAGGAACAATTCTTCCCCATATATATAACTCAATGTTTCTCCCCATTGATATCAATTACTTTCAATAGTATTTCTCCCCCATTGTTACAATCTCTCTTCCCATTATGTTAGATTATCATCTACAACACTTCTCCCCCATACATAGGAGATTATTTTCATGTAATCTCTCCCCAATTAATATCAATGACAAAGGCTTCATTATGCCAATCATCTACTCGAAGTCTTTGACCAACTCAAGTGTCCAAAGAAACTACTCAACACTAACTACCGAGAGTTCTTGATGAATCTTCTCATCATAGATACCCCCCACATAGGAAACATCAACATTTAGTCCAAATAAATAATAATGCTTTGTACTACAGAACTGATGCATTCTCTGCATCATTTACTCAAAAGTAGGCAGGGGCATAACCCTAAGCATACCTTGCAAATACTCAAATGTATCTTTAGGAAAGGGTTTAATAAAGATATCTACAAATTTTCTCTTTTGTACTCATATACTCTAATTTAATATCTTTCTCTGAAACTTTTTCTCTCAAAACACGATACTTAATAGATATATACTTAGTCTTAGAATGCAACACATTATTCTTAGACATACTCATTGTACTTGTGTTATCACAATGTATGATAGTAGGTTTTGAGAACTCTATCCCAATATCCTTCAACATCTGCTTCATCCACATGATTTGATTACAATTGTTTATTGTTGCTATATATTTTTTGCTTCTGTTGTACTCTGTGAAATACAATCTTGTTTATGGCATAACCAAGAAACCAATCTTCCTCCAAGGAAAATGCTCCATTGTTGGTGCTCTTTTTGTAATCCATATTGCCTATCCAATCTTTAGTAAATCCCAACTTTGTCAAGTACTTGTCCAACCTCACATACTAGGTTCTAGGTGCTTGCTTTAGACCATATAATACTTTCTTTAATATGCATACCATGTCCTTTTCTTTTATAAAAGGGAATCCTTCAAGTTGTTCAATGTAGACTTCTTCTTCAAGTTCTCCATTCATAAATGTTGACTTTACATCCATCTGATACACTTTAGACTTCTTACTTGTTGCATAAAAAGAACATTCTTATTGCTTCAAGTTTGGCAACAAGGGAAAATATTTCTTCATAATCTATGCCTTCTTACTATGAATATCCTTTGCATACCAATCTTCCTTTATCCCTTACAACCTCACCTTGTTCATTCATCTTTTTTCTAAAAACCCATTTAGTTCCTATAACATTCTTGTCTTTAGGTCTAGGAACCAATTCCCATGTCTCATTCTTCACAATATGATATAGTTCTTCATTCATTGCTTGAATCCATTAATCATCCTTACATGCCTCATTTTTACTCTTTGGTTCAACTTGAGAAATCAAACACAGTTCTTCAAGTACTATATTTCTTGTCATAACTCCTTTTGTCTTTGCTTCCAATAATCTGATCAGCAAGGTGATTCTTTGTTAGATTCTTGTTTGGTGTAGGTGTTATTATTACAAGTCTTACTTCTTCTTTAGGTTTAGATCTTTCTTCTTCTCTTTGTTCAACAATTTGAAAATCATTCTGCAAATCATTGTAAATATTAAAGAAAATCTCAATATTCTCTCTAATAGGTTTAGGATTATCTTCATCTTCATCAAAATTATAATCCAACATTCTTTCTTTAAATCCAAACTTTTCATCCACTTTCACATTTGCGCACTCAAAAATAGTCTTATTTCTTTGATTAAAGGATCTATAAGCTTTACTTTTCAATGAATAACCAAGGAACACATCTTCATTTCTTCTTGCATCAAACTTACCAATACCATCATCTTTCTTTATTTAACACTTACTTCAAAAAAATTTGAAATATTTTATTGAAAGTGCATGTCCAAACCATAATTCATATGGAGTCTTGTTTGTACCTTTTTAAATTTGCACTTTGTTCATGGTGTATAATGTTAAATTGATTACTTCTCTCCAAAATGTCTTGGATACATTATTCTCAAACATCATGGCACTTGCTCCTTTTATTACAAACCTATTTCTTCTTTCAACAACCCCATTTTTCTCAAGAGTCTTATAATAACTGTCTCTTAATGTCATTCACTTCAAAAAAGGTGTTAAACTCATTCAAAGCAAACTCCCCACCTCTATTTGATCTTAAACAATTAATCTTTAATCCATATTCATTCTCAACTCTATTCTTGAACAACTTAAACATTTCAAATGCCTCAGACTTTTCTTTGAGAAATGCTACCCACATCATTCTAGTGAAATGATCAACTAAAACATAAAGTAGCTTCCACTGTAGAATCCTCTTGTTCTGGTAGGACCACTCAAATATGTATGAACAATCTCCAATTTCATTGTGGCAGCAAACTTCTTGCTAGGAAAAGAAACTTTCTTCTGCTTAGCCATAATACATTCTTTGCACACAACATTAGTAGGCTTCACAATTCTAGGTAGATCTATGACAAAAAAATTTACCACTAGCCTTCGCAATGTTATCAAAGTTCATGTGACAGAATATTCTATGCCATAACCAACTATTATCCACCTTTGCAACCAAACAAGTCATCTCAGTAGGGTTCAATTGAAACACATTACGTATGGATCTTGTATCATAACCAATTAACTTACCATCTTTATCCTTGACAATGCATGTCTTCTCTGTGAATTACAACTGATAACCTTTATCAACCAACTATCCAACACTCAATAGGTTATGCTTTAATCCATCAACAAAATAAAATGTCATCAATGTTAGTCTTTCCATCAAGACGAATAGATCCTATTCCCTTTATATGACAAGGCGCATTGTTAACAACTCTGACAATTCCTCCATCATGATTATTAAACTTAATGAACTTATTCATATCTCCAATCATATGATGTAAACATCCACTATCTATAATCTATTTAGATTTCTTTTCAACTTGTGAAACTAGGGCTTTTTCTTCTCTAACTTCTTTTTCAGAATTTTTGCCTTTTATAGCTACAAATCCTAATTCATTATCATTTTCGCTCTGAACTCTTTCTTCAAACTCTGGGCTGAAATTCTTCTTATGCCTTTTATCTCTTTTAGGTCACTTAGAAGCATAATAACCAAATTTATTGCAAGTCTAACATTTAAAAATTCTATTATCATCTGGGTCTCTTCTCACAAGAAGGGCAATTCCTTCTTCAATTCTTGTATTCTCCTTAGATTTGTATCTGCTACTTTGTCCTCTTGATCAGACCTATCCTCTTTTGATCTCAATACTATATCACCAACTTTGCATCCAAATAATCCCTTGGATCACTTACACACATTTACTAACTTTGCATATCACTTGTACAATTCACACACTTGCTTAGCCCTTACTTACTTCTCCGCAAGGAAAATAACCTTCCTTTATACCATATCCTCAAAATAAATCCTTGAGTTGACCTTGAGGCTTTCCCAATTAATTATAATAGGACATCATTAAGATATTACAAAATGTTACATCTTTTTGTAATTACAAGTCACCGACGGCTCACAGTCTTTACAACGTCTCACATTTGCAATTGTTTTTTATTTGGAAAATAGGTTTTACAGGGATCCTGAAACCCAAAATTTTATAGCATTAAACAACTTATAACATAATAGACAAAAAAAATAAAAAACTACCTCAAAAGGCCAAAAACAAAAAGGCCCGAAGCTTGGGAAACAAAGGCCAGGAACAGAGCCTGGCGGGCAGACTAGTGTCCCTTCTTCTCCATTGCCTGTAGGATTTTTGCAGCGTCACTTTCCTTTTGGATGGCTTCTTCCTCCTGGATCATGGGGGGGAAATGCATCTGGTCCCCCTGACTTTCCTAGATTCTAGTCTCTTTCTAAGGATCCTCTCGGCTGGTTCCGTGCTCTGTACTCTGCTCCACGTTCCCCACAAGACCGACATTGGTCAGATAGTCCCCCAGATTAACAATGTTTTCGTTCAAGGTATGGAGGGTATCCACAATCTGTTTAGTCACAACCTGGTGGACGAAATCCAGCTTTTGGACCTTCTGCTCGAGCCGGGTGATTCTGTCCTCCTGATTGTCACTGGGGTCCTGGCTTCAGTCTTTTTCCTGGCTGCCCACTTGGTCTTTACTACCTCTGGCCTCATGATCCTTGACTTCCCCCTTGTTGTTGGTCTGGTTGGACCTGTCCTTCAGAGTCTCAATTTCCTGAAAAAGCCACTTAATGGAGCGAAAATTGTCAATTAGGCTGTTCTTGGCATTGTTGAGGAAGTTGAAATCCATTTCACGGACATTGTCAGAGAGAACCAGAAGAGTCAGGTCAAGGAGCTTGTCATAGTGGATGCTACTGTCGAGATCCCCCAACACCTGGATTTTAGCAGGTTCTCTAACAATGCCCATACTGACACTATCCATATTAAAATTTCGCCAGGCTCTTCTCTTATTTTTCCTGATGGCCTCCCCTCCCTTTTCAACCATAATTTATATCATCTCTTCTGGGGGCAAAATGGGGACCTCCAGGGGGGAGGTGGGCGCAGTAGGGCTGGGGGGCAAATCAACGTTATCGCTGAGATGATCATGGGTTGGGGTTTGGTCCAATTTTCTTTTCTTGGGGTTATCCTGGGTTACCAAGGGGTTTGGTCACATTTGCAATTGTTAACCTTGTGTACTTATTGACATTATCATCAGGTTGTCTGCTATCAAAGTTGAACTGCACTCATCATTATTCTATCCCAGTTAAGAGATACAAATCAATCATTAGAAACTACTTATCAGGTACTCTGTCTACTTTATGTCTTTTCTAATTCATGAATATCTTCTGCATGTCTTCGATTCTTTGTATGCGCACTTGTCAACTTCATTAGGACACAATGTAGAATACATTCTCAATTGCTCTTGACCTGATTATCAATACATAGCTTGTACGACCTCATTCTTTGTTTGATACTCTGTTAATCTTCACAAAAGTAATGCTATGTCGACATCAATAACAAACACAAGCATGAATGCAACATTTCAATCATGCTTTCTATCTATCTAATGCTTAGAATACTCCCTAAAAGGAAGACCATCAACATTCATGCTAACAAAAAGTAACTTTCAATTTTGGCAAGGATAAATTAATGTGGAATGAAAGAAAGAGCAGAAAATACAACTTGAAGGAGTGGTACAAATTCCCCAGGTCTATGCAGATGAGCACAAAAGATGCCCTCCCTATAACTTTATGTTGGAATAAAGCTTGTTTGCCAAAGGAAGGATTTTTCACCTAGTTAGTTTTAAACAGGAAGGTCCTTTCCTCATAAATATTTAAGAAAATGGAATACCAAGGCCCAAGTAGTTGTCCTTTGTGTAAATATGAGGAAGAATCCATTAACCACCTTTTTTTGCATTGCCCTTATTCATGTCAATGCTGGAAATGATTTTATTCAAAATTGGGGTGGGTGTCATCTTTTCCAAGAGCTATCAAGGATATGCTACATGCTTTCCCCCTCCTTAAAAATGATAGTATTTACAACTCTTTATGAATATCTACAACTTCCATAGTTGTATGAGAATAATAGAAGGAACACAACCAAAGAATTTTTTAGGATAAGAAGATGAATGTAAAAAAATTCGTAGTTAAATTTGAGAGATCTATCACTAAACTTACTAATAATCACATTTTGAGTAAACAAAATAAGTAGGCTATAATGTCTCATTGGGATGAAAAATGAGAGGCAAGTGGATAGGTCTTAGATTACCCCCTTTTATTGGAGCAAGGGGAAACTTCAAAAAAATAAATGAGAGATGTACCAATAGAAACCACCCAAGGAGGGATGGTTTAAACTCTATTTCAGTAAAGCTTCAAGAGGAAATCCAGGCATATTAGGTATTGGTTTTTGTATGCATAACTCTAGAGGCATGGAGATATCAAAGTTAGCAAGATATGTAGGAATATAAACTAATAATTGGGTAGAATTAACGACTTTAGTTGAAGGAATAGAATTGTGTAAAACTCTTGGTTGGAAGAATGTAGAGATTGAATGAGATTTTGTAATTATAATAAATGATATCAGGAAAGTATCTCTCATTGACTAGAGATAAGACTCGAATTTATCTAGAGCCCTCTCACTATGTCGAACCTTTGAAAATATCACACTCAATCATATATACCAGGAGGATAGTGAAAAAGTGGATGAATTAGCTAATATAGGTATAGAAGAAGGTCAGGCATAAGAAGTCAAAATTTCAATGTAAGCACTCCATCTGATTAGGGATGGTTTAATTTTGTTAGAATTTCAACCATCGTTTACATCTCATTATTCTAGGGAAGATTTAGGGGTATTTCTTTAGCTTTTACCTACTCCCTACATCTCGCATCTCAAGAACATCTGATTAGATAAATATATTTGTTGTGGACGATGGTGTTAGAGCCTAGGGAAATGAGTATGAGGTGAATTTGGAGGTTACAAAATCATCCATTTTGGACTTGATGGACATTTAGAATGACGGGGAGCCTTTTTCTCCCCATTTTATGCCAGTAGAGTAACATAGGTTTATTACTATTGTATTATTTTGTAACTAAGCTGGCAAAACACACTTCGATGCAACAAATTGATATTCATGTTGCTTAAGATATATTTTTTGAGTTGAGGAATGACTACTTTGGTAGATATTAGATGCAACTTTTGATGATTTAGGTGTATATTCTATTTTTTAATATTTTGTTTCTATTCTCTTTTTGTATTTATGTTTCGTGGCTTTTTAGAGCTTTATCCTTAACACAAGTGAAAGATCTAATGCTTAGATTATACACAGATCCTGATCAAAGGAAGAAGAAGAAGAGAATGAGGAATGACCAAGAAGGAAGGTGAAAAAATATAACTTGAGACTATAAGCTGATTATCCAAATGTATCTATGTACTTTATGATGCATCAAGGCTTAGGCCATTTATCTATAAAAAAAAATTAACTTTATTAAAATTTTATTTTATTGACAAATAATAAAATTACTTTTACTTATATACTTAAAATCTACCAAATATGAGTTTTCAACTTAGTAAATATTTAAAAGAGTTAAAATGCAACATAATAACAACACATTATACAAAAAAAGTGTTTATAAATTATAATTAAACTTTTTCATTCTCATAAGATATTGTTGGGATAATTGAATAATATAATTTAAAAAAAAATCTAAATGGACAATATATAATTCTTCATAGATATTCTACTTTGAATGACCAAGTTAAAACAATATAGATCAAAGTAAATAAAAATAAATTTACAATAAGAATAATAAAAAATATCTTCAAATAATATATTTAACTAAAATTTAGCTTAAAGTACCAATTTCATTAATAATCTTGTAATTTCCTCTTTGTGTATTTTCATGTTAATTTTATACAGAAATCAAAGTATAAAGTATGAAGAAAGACCAACAAGGAGGATCTCACCCATAGTTACTTATAAAAAAACCAACTAGTACACAATTATAAGAAAAATAAAAGGAATATCCATGTTTTCACGTATTGGAAAAGTGCAAGAATACAATTAAATACAAAAGAGGGCAACACAAGATGTCAATAGGAAAATCTCAGTTAGCAAGTGACAACAACACTATCTTACTGTCCAAAACCATGTGAAAAGCAAAATATACAACTAAGACACATTTTTATTAACAATATAGTTTTATGCAGCTGGACATAAATCATAAAACTTAATCATATACAAACTAGTTATTCTTTCGATTGCTCTTTAGAGGCCCAATTTGTAGTAATTAATCCCGAAATGCCACAATTTAAACTTTAACATTCACTAGAGTTTCTAAGAACAAAATACATCATGTTTATAAATTTGCAAAAATTGCAATTTAATTCATTCAAGCTGATTAATGGTCTTCACTAGATCTTTTAGACCACTCTACAATTGTGTACACAAAAAAAAAGTCTAAAAGATGATTTCAAAGTAAGACTTTTGAATTTCCCCTTCTTGATAAACCTCATGGTTAGAAAAGACAACCAAACATCTACTTTTCCATATATTGAGTAAAATAAATTGCCTCATAGAATCAACCACTATATTATCTTTAAGATTGAGATCTAAGACAACTTCTTTCCAATAGAAGACATGGCAACAAATAAGGAATATACCTAATAACCGTGTTCCATTTTTTCTTCGACCATCTGTAATCCTAAAAAATATGTTTCAGACACTCATTGTGATGGCAAAAGGGGCATTTACTTAGCTGAATCATCATACATCTCAACTTTTCATTGACTGACAGTTTGAAATATTTTCCAAACCAAAATTTTCGAGAGGTGGTGTTGAGTTCTTAGGTGGTGATGTGTTAATTAAATGAAGCAAACCAAGGCACAACATATGTCCCTTTGCTAGACCATTATGCACAACCATAGAAGGTACAATGGGTATACACAATTCCTACTTGATCACTTGCAAATGAAATGTACTCAATAGTAAGATACTAGAACAATAAAGCGAGCTCCTCACACTAACTTCTGATTGCATTCAATATTCCTACATCAACTACACATTCAATGCAATAGAAAGATGTTGAAATTGTTGAGCTATCCAATTGTAATAAGAACTGCAACAAGCACCAAGAGTACAACAATAAATGTAGGTGGTAATGAACAATGTGAGAAAAAGGTTCTTCTTTGCAAAAGTCAAAGCATCATGATCCCAACAATCATATGACATGGACTATAATCATACACAAATCTCAAGGACTCCCATTATAAAAAACAACACAACATTAGTAAAATATAGAGACAGAGCTTGACTTTCACAACCATGTTTAGAGTCAGTTCCCTAAACAATCTTTACCTGATGTTCTCCCTCAAAAGATACTCCAAGATACAAAATAGTCCATACACAATTTCAAGGAAAAAGAAGTCAATTGCAACAATTCTTAATAACAAATCAAGATTAACAAGCTTAAGACATTTATCTCCTTCAAATATTCATGGTTTTACATTTAATTATATTTTTTAGAATTTGAAATACTTAGACAAAAAAAAAGTTAAAATCTTCATTGCATATTATTTCCCTATAATCTAATATGATGCCAATAAACATAACTATGACACTTTTTTTAATGGAAGTGCTAGTTTTAATAGCTCTAAACCTTTTCAAATCTGATATTGTTAACCTTTCCAACTCTTTCGCTTGAATCTAAAATGCATATGCCAGGACTGGTTGTTTTCCCACTGCCAAAAAACAACCCATTTTCCACAAAAGAGATTTCCCGGGAGCGAAGGGGGAGGAAAGTCGTGTCGTGGTGGAGGGGAGGGAGGGGAAGAAAGAAGAAACCCAGAGGACTCATTCTCACCTCGTTACGTCCGGCCCTCCTACCCGTCTCTCACAGTACAAACAAGCTTCGAATATTCGCTTAGCTGCTTTGGACGACTCCAGGCAAACCGAGGCACAAGCTTACAGCTAACGCGTAATACAAAACATAATCTGATCTCCTGGATTCAAAAATATTGAATCCAATTTCGAAGAAGCAGGCGAGAAAACAATGGAGGAAGTTGCAGTTGCGAGCGATGGACGAGCGTTGACAGGCGGATCTCAGCAGCTGGCGCATTCGCTTTTCGTCAATTATCCTTTGATGGCTGCATTTCTTTCATTCGCCCTCGCTCAAACTCTTAAAGTCCTTACGACCTGGTATTTTTCTTTTACTTTCTTAGCCTTCTGGGTTTTCACATTAAATAACATTTCTGGAGGAATAAGATTAAAGAAGAAGCAAATCTAATTAATTATGTTTCTGTGAAGTTTATTCGTAGCTTCGTTTACAAGTTATCGTTATGACAATGAATCTTGAATGCTGTTGTATCGGCTTCTTTGCGTTGAAATGTTCACTGCTTAATGCTTGAGATTCGAACTTTCATATCCTGAAATGTTTCCTTGTTTTAAGGTTTTTGCTCATAAAATCATGTTTACTGTCATTGTTAATAAATACAAGTGATCTATTGATCCGAAGTGCTGGAATTCCAGAGAATACATCCCAGAAAGATTAGGTTTCAGAAACACAGGTGAATAAAGAGAGGGCCATATCGGGAAATAATTTGTGCATCAGAAGTCCTCTAATTTGATTAGAATTGTTTTCAATGTTTCTTTTTCCATTTGATATGAATCCAAGGTGGATGGATGGATAGATAGATAGATGATTTTTAACGTCCACCAGGCTAAACATAGTCTATGAGATAGCCTTCAAACTAAGCCAACATTAATAATCTTGTTTTTTTCTGCAAGCTGATGATGAGCCACCTAACTTTTCAATGTTCTCCTCGTTGAATAAGTTGTGCCAAGAGCTGCCAGATATAATATCTGCAAATTTGAACTTGATATCCTTGTACGCTTCACATTGTAACATAAAGTGTTGCTTGGTTTTCACCTTTCCAGAGTTGCAAAGCGTGCAAACTCTTTCTTCCCAAGACTCTTTTGGCCTCTTCCATTGCCCAATTTCACATCGCAATTGATAAGAATTGGTTTTGAGTTGTGTAATAAGACTTTTAGCTCTCCAAGAAATGTTGGCCCTTATGTATGCCTTTTGGAGTTGATCACATGTGGAGTTGAACTCGCTTCAGGATTTTTTCCTTCCAAGTCCGTTTCCCCAATTTCTCTTATAGAATTTCTCCATAATTAAGATCTTTATTTCTTTATTATTTGTGGGACACATACTGAAATGAATATTCCATTTGTTCATCCACTTGATGTTTTGTTGCATCCATGTCTTTTTATGTTTGCACAATATATCATTATAGACCACTTTAGGCCATCTACCTTCACACATTTTTTTAGCTCTTTTTAGATAACTAAAGAGGCAAACCATAGCAATTACCTCGATAGGTGCAGCCCCAACTTAACTTAACATAATATCATATGAAACGGTATTTTTGATTTTAAACTTGTTTATGATCCAACGCTTTTAGATCCTCTCGATTTGTTTCCACTGTAAGGCTGAAGTGCTGCTGGTCCATATCCAAGGTGGACTGGTTGCCAACATCCTTGATCTTTGATATGAATTCAAGGTGGAACGGTTGCCAACTTTTATGATCTTTGATATGAATCCAAAGTGGACTGGTTGCCAACATTTATGGTCTTAAAAGTCTCATTAGATTTGTTTTGATTTCAGTATTCTCTTGCCTGATGGAGATCACAAAATATGATCTGAAATGTTGATAAACAATTAGCAGACAGTTTATTCCAGAAGCATTCTCTATCAATTTCAAGGACTGTGCATATTTTGGCTAATGACAGGAGAGCCGATTGTTTCCTCTTTTGCATCTTGACTATCAGTCTAGGCAGGAGATAAACTATATACTCTACTGATTTTAGCAGGTAACGTCGCCTTTTCTGTAGTGTGTCCTCTTCCTCAATCATCTTTTCTGGATCCCTCTCTTCAAAAACCTTGTTCACATAAGCACCAAGTCCATAAAAGCCACATGCGGTGACTTTTGGAATGTGAAAACATGAATTGCCACTAGTTGTGGTTGAGTCGTCATGTATATCCATAAATAGTAAGTTGGTTTGGTGACTTACTATAAAGAGTAATTTCAATATATGTTGAACATGTAGTTATACAAGTCATACTCACTGAATTTAATTAGCTATCTGCAATTAGGACTCTGCAATTCTGTTGTTATATGCAACTTGAAGTCGTGATTTGATATACATATTGAAGTTTGTTGTAACTGTGAAAATTCCTGAAAAAATCAATATAAAAGACATTTGGTCATAGGTTTTTTGTCCCTATATAATTTTACCAAAATTTTCCTTGTATATTATGAGTGTAATTTTTTTATGATCTTCTGTATAATTTTCTGCACTTTGAAATTTCGTAATAGCCACGAGATAGAAATGGAGGCCGGAGGGAGAGAGATCTTTATTAGGGTATGATTATTAAATAGAAAGAAGGGCTTGTCATTCAGTTGGAAAGTGAAGATAAATAAATAAGTATTATATTTGGATCATAATTTCAAAAGTAAAAATCACATTAGAATTGCAGCATGTTGTTTTGTTCCGCAAGTTTTAAACATCAGAACACGTTTTTAGCAGGGAGAAGTTTTCCTAGTGGGAGATTCCAATACCAGCACAGCAGATGAAAAAGCTAGCATATGTTGCAAAGAGGATTGGAATCCTATTTCACTGATGAAAGAAAGAAATCACCAATAGTCAAGATGTTTAGAAAGCAACAAAGATAGTAATCATTTTGTGAAGGACACCCTAACTTTTGTGGTGCCTTTGACTTAATTAGTTACAATGATTTGGATATACAAAAGAAGTTCGGAAATTTTACATGTAATACTCGCAATGGAGAAAGTGTCTTTGAATATTCAATCTGCTTGCAGAGATTGATTGAAAGGATAGAGGAAGTAATGGTTGATGAGCATATTTGGGATTTAAAATCTGACGATAATCTAGTTACTTAAGGTTTTCTTGCCCAGAAAAGGAGGGTGGGAGGAAAACTTAGTGTCTTTGACCCAGAAAAAATGGCTAGATGGCAAGGATCAATATTACGGAGAAGAAAACTTTGAAAGGTTGGAATTCTTTTGACACAAAAAAAAAGTATCGTCTTCAAGGCAACACTAGAGAGGTCAATTGAGGAGGAGAAAACTTATTTTCGAGACCTCAGCAGTCATGAATTTACAGATATAACTCAAGGAACACTTGAGAAGTGCAAAATAGCAGAAAATGGCAGCCAAACCGTAGGTGTTTGGGAAGTCTTAGATGGTCCTCCTTGTTTGAACTCTGTGTTGACCTCCTTCCTCTTCTCCTTTTTTAAGATTACCTTGGTTGGCAATCCTCATTTTTCTCCTACAATTTTCTCGTTCTGACAATGGATTATGGAATGTGATCCGAATCGTTGATGTATAAAATTTCAAACAATGGAATCCAGAAATCAAGCTCTCTAATCAGTTTGGACTATGGAATTTTCATGTCTATGAGGGACAATCATGCCACATAGAAGCAATGAATGAGGAGGGAAGAACATGAAGCTGAAAGAAGCAGAGGACACAAGAGAGATATCAATTTATTAGATTATAAGAAGACATGTATTCCTACTGTATATTTATGAATGGACTCTATCGTAGAATAAAGATCTTTCTAGGATAGAATAAGATTTTATTTCACCACAACTCCAAGGCAGATAGTATCATCTATATTATGGAAGTGTAACTTTAATCCCTTTATAATTTGTATTTTGGATAAAGGGTAAGGAAGACACAAATTAGTAGTAAACATCACATTTGTTCCTATGCCAAGGAGTCAATCAATGACTGATCAGAAATCACCTACAAGGCTGTTTGGGCTGATAAGAAATTAAAGAAAAGCTACACCACACAACAATCTAACCACATTCAGCCCCATGCCATAAGGCTAAAATGGAATGCCTGAAAACACCAAAAGAATTTAGGTAAAGTAGTTAAAAAGTTTCTCATACAAAACAATATTTATAATTTTGTACTAATGTGGACTACCCATAGTAGTTTATCCATATTCTAGTGGTAAAAATAATGGTTCTAGTCTTGAAACTCACAGCAATCGTTTTGAAGAGCATTATTGAAGATTGGATAATACTACAAATGAGATTATTAGAACAAGCAGTGACCTTTTTGATAGCCACTTCATGGATCCAAATGAAAGGAGAGAGAAACTTTAGGATATATCATATTACGTATATGCTCTCTGATTTGACTAATTACAAATTCTGAGAATATTGAAAGTTGACCAAAAATATATAAACCTTTTTCAGAAAAGAACATCACATCTAAGGTCAGAGATGTGTGTCGTACTTCTTGTTCTCATCTTAAGATATGGGAAGCTCACTTTCCCTCTTAGAATCAAAGTGATATCCATAAAACTGTTCCAGGGTTGGGCCAACCAAAGTGGTTCATTGCAGATATAGTTGTTGTCAAAAAATAAGAAACTGTTTTTTGGATTTTTGCTTTCCTTACCTGATTTCAAGCTCCTTTATTTCCAGATGTCATTTGATTTGATTTCTTCTCTTGATGGATGAGAGAAAACTCATATTATGGACCATGCAAATCTCCAACTTGGTTATGTTGTTGAGGGTCACTGAAAATTAAAATCCGTTCCAAGTTTGCAATAGTGGTCTAGCACAGCGGTGGTTGAATTATGAAATAGATCTTTATAGAAATAATCCCACTAAAGTTACAAGTTACAAAGACCAGGTTGTTAGAATAGTTAGGTATAATCCACAGAATTTTGCAAGACAATATGGATAGCTAAGAAAAGTAATTGGAAAACAAGAGAGACATGGTTGTCAAAGAGCCAAATCCACCAGACCCAGCAACAAATAGACAGTTGATGAAAAACATTATATGTCTGAGATTGATTTGGCATCTTGGTAACTTTAATTGCATTCTAAATTGCATTCTAACTTGTGATTGCTCAAGGCCAAGCAATCTTGGGAAAGATGGATTATGATGCCCCCTGCTAAAGAGGTGAACAGATCATAGCATTTATAAAAATGATATGATTGGATATTATTCCCAGCAATTAGGCAATTTAAAGTTACCGCTCATCTCCAGTGCAACTAATATAATAACAAAGGGCACTAACAATAGACAGCAGCATATTAACTTTGTTTAAAATTAAATCATTATTCACAAAGTGCAGCAAAGAAGGGTTGCAACTTTTGCAAAGACAATAGTCTTGTGGAAGAGTTGCGACTCTCTCAAATATCATTCCATTTTGGAGAAGACATTACTGAGCGAATCAATTTGGAATAGAATTTAATGCAAATTTCAAGAAAATTAATAAAATATTTAAGATTAGCGATAGTGTTTGAAAGGGTGCTACTTTTTCACACACACATACACATATTCCAAGAAATTCATGAAAGTGTAAATTCATTTAATTAATGAAAACAGTTAATGGAAAACATTATATTTCCAAGATTGGTTTGGGATCTTGGTAACTTTAATTGCATTTTAACTTGTGATTGCTCAAGTACAAACAATCTTGGGAAGGATGGATCATGATGCCCTTTCCAAAGAGGCAAACAGATCACAGCATTTATAAAATGACATGATCGGAGATTATTCCCAGCAACTAGGCAATTTAAATTTACTGCTCATCTCCAGTGCAACCAATCCAGTAACAAAGGGTGCTAAAAATAGACAGCAGCATAGTGACTTCATTTAGAATTAAATTATTATTCACTAAGTGCAGTGATGGAGGACTGTGACTTTTGCAAAAACAATAGTCTAGAAGAGTTGCGATATCCTCAAACATGAGTTATTGAAGGGAGATCATTCCATTTTGGAGAGGACATCACTGAGCGAATCAATTGGGAATAGAATTTTACGTGACTTTGCAAGAAAATTAATAATAAATTTTAGAGTAGTGATAGTGTGTGAAAGTGACTTTTTCACACACACAGATATATATATTCCAAGAAATCCATGGGAGCATAAAATCTATCAGTATCATTCAGGTATCAGGAATTTACTCATCAATCCATCGAGAAATATCAACTACCCAAAGCAATCAGCAATAGTCTAGCAAATGAATCAAGCAATCAGTTTTTAAATTGAGAAAGTATCTTGCAAATGGGAAGGATGAAATTTCTTCCAAGTCTACAACAATTTAAGATTATTGCTCATTCTGAGTTTGGATAGAAATCCAAATTTTGGTCAAGGAGGACAAAACCTCTCCAAGGAAGACCAGGAGTTTAAAGGACGGAAACCATTAAATGCTCTTGGTGAGTTAAAGACGAAAACTCTTGATATTACAATTCTTGAAACAGGGACAGCAGCCTCTAGTTCTGCAGATTTTAAAGCATTTTCAAAGAGCTCAAGATAAGATCGATGTAGGGAATCACACTGATTTATTCAATTGAATGTTATAATCAATTCTTAATCTTTGACAAAGGTATTATCATTATGAGTAAGGATAATTGTCTTAAAGCAAAAATCAGCAACATCATTGAAAGGGACATTGCATTCTGCTACCTAGTAATCTTGTTTGATGGAATTTGGAATGTCACACATCTCTCTTCTAAGAGAGTTTTGTCTCAAAGTATCTTCCTAGATAATTTTAGTTTTTTTGAAGATCTACCTTGGCTAGCTGAAACTTTGAGTCAATTAAATATCTTTCTCGGTGGTCCTTACTCCACTATGTCACCTTTTTCTGTTTTGCTGCCAAATTTCATGCATCTAAACCGCATAGAATTATATTCAAGAGGACGCATTTGGCAGATAAACCTTGTGTAATGTCCAACTGAAAAGTTAATATATAAAAATCACTCCCATTCAGTTTTTCCAGTGTTACAGGGAGACGTGTCTCCCCTTGGAGGCGCAGTCTCGAAGATTTTACGCATCTCCGGAGACCTCAAAAAAGTTTGGAGACTTCATGACAAAGTCTCTTGAAGACTCCAAGTCTCCAAATCTAAAAAGTGAAGTCTCCCTAGAGTCTCCTTAGTAAAAAATAAATTTAAAATATAATACTAAATTATTTAATATATCTTGGCCCTCATTGTAATGTTTTTTAATGCAAAACTAATTGCAATTTAAATGATTTAATCATTTAAGTCATTTTAATATTTTATTTAATAACTTTTAAAACATTACAAACAGTTTTCATTTTTATTCCATAATTCCACAATCCAACCCAACTAGCAATAATTAAAAATATTTTATTTTAATAACATAAAGGACATTAGAAATATTTTATTTTAAAAATGTCATTCTCTTTTTATTTTTATTCCCAACCCTACCAGCAATGACGGACATTTGTTGAAACTTGAAATTTGTGGATCACATCCTGTGGAATAGATGATAGTATCATCATCATACTAGATACTAGATAGATTTCTGATTTTTGTTTACAGTTCTAAGTTTTTTGTTTGCATATTAGTGATTTAGCATCAAACTAAAAATTTTTGAATTCAAAATTTGAATATGCAATGATAATCTCAGCAATTATTAATCTGATATGACGATGATCATATGAAATATTCAGAAATCAGATATGACTATGAGATATGTAATGTAAGTTTTGAACTATTTGATTCTATATTAAAATAATATTACTTTTAGTATTTGCTTTAGTCTTTTAGTTTTACAGTTTTACTATTTTGTATTTAGTATTAGACTCTTTAAAGGCTAAAAGAATAACTGCTGTCTCCAAGTACCCTGTCTTGAAAAATAGCTGTACCAGTACCAGTACAGGAGACTTCCAAGTCTTCCTGTCTCCCAGTGACCTTGAGTTTTTTGTTTTACAGAAGAAAAGTCTGTTCAAAACAGTTGATGCTACTTAAAAAGGATCTATTTATGTGGTGAAATTTCTTCCAGGTCTCTTGTTATTTGAGGTGTAATTACTCTGTACATATTCCAAATCTATGTTCACATCATTTTGGAAATTTGGACTCAAATTTCCTCAATTTTCTCAGTGGCTTCCATCAGGATTACCTTGAAATAGCGTCCCATCAGATTTCCACTTTTCTAAATGTCTTTGTTTGAACAAATAAAATTATATGTCGATTGTACTAGGTAAGATTTAAAAATGATTTTGCATCATCAATATGGCAGGCTGTCATTTTCTTTAGAACTTGATACAACAATGCTGGTAGCTGAGAGTGCTTCCACAGGACAGCAGATTGTGTTTCAATTTCTAGTACAGTTTATTGAAATATCGTCTCTTCTTGTATTAATTGAATTTCAACTTTGAAGAATTGTCTAATGAAGGGTTATAAGAAGCATACATTTAGAAAACATATACATGCCTCCAATTGCAACAGAATCTGCATTTTGTATTGAAGGAGAAAATCACAAATATGCTTGTTTATGCCAAAAGAAACATGTACAGAATTTATGCACATACCAGGATATCTCATATCATAATCGATTCTTCAATCTGAGTTTTTACTTCAACTAGAAAAACTTATCTTCTGTTGCCTTACTCCCTAGATTGACATCTCCCTCATTAGGAAACAATTCATGGCTGCTGTTTGCTGTTGTCGTTGTAGAAGGGAGAAGTCCAGATCTGCTGTCTATGTGGTTGCAGATTATCAGACTCCTGGTGTAAGAGTATTAGAACAAGGGGCGCATGCGCCAAAGTTCCTGCCTTCGTGTTTTTATGGTTGACTGAAGTAGTATTGCAGAAGTGGAAATTAAATTAGGTACAATTATTAGCAAAAACTTGTTGACGATAAACTTTTTCAGCTACTTAAATAAAATAAATAAATTGTTGATTACTTAAATCAAAGTACCAAAATATGTAGTAAGTTTGAGGGGTATTATTAATGGTATAAAAAAAAATTGAGCAAAATTGTAAAATAGTAGCTAGTAAAACATAGTGTAAACTTTAAAAAAATAACATTTTACAATTGTCAAAAATAAACATCAATGTAAAACCAATAAGAAATATATATAAAATAAGAAATTAAAATCATTTAACCGTATATTTGAACTTGGTAAGATAGCTAGTAAAATATAGTGTATGTTTACGGTACTGGGGTAAAGAAATTAATGCATATAGACAATAGATAATAATAGCAGAACTCCTTTTATTATATGCATATGCCAAAGATATTACATTATGCTTCTCATGATTTACAATGACCCAAGAGGGTGTATAAATACTTTCTGAAGAACCTTCCCGAAGGGGTCCATCGGCTACATGACAATTACTGAAGGGCCTATCGGCTACATAAAAAAAACCTTCTCAAAGGGATCCGTCGGCTACATAACAAGAACTTTCCCGAAGGGACCCATCAGCTACACAATATATACCGATGACATACATTCTGTCGGCTACATAATATTTACCTACGACATCATCCCCCCCAAAAGAAAAAGTCTTCTCCGGACGACAATTACAAAATCTCTGAGATAGTTAACAAACAAAATACATTAATTGACTAACTACAACAAGATAAATCTGCTTCCATCACATCACTTTCACATTTGTCTCGTGCCTGCACCAAATTGGTCTCCAAACCATGTTGCATCTGCAGCCTCTGCTAACACAATACTGTCTCCTTAGTTGACCTTGATAGCCACCTGTGCCGCTTTCTCTGCTTCCAACTTTGGGTACCCTGAGCCAAGTGTTGTTGTACTACCTCCAACTGGATGATCAACTCCTTCTGAGCTTTCTATGCATTCACCAAGACAGCCTCACGTCCAACACCTACTCCAAGTGCCTCTGGTACACAGGCACTCCATGCCTGCAGCAGCTCCAGGTCTCATCAATTGGTCACACTTCCCACGACTGATAACCGCAACGATTGGAGGTCTAGGGGGCATCGCCCCTAGCGGGGTCGAGGGGTAGCGCCCCCGCGGGGTCCGAGCGCGCTCCCTATCACGACCCCCACCAAGACCAAATTAGCACTCCGAAACCCACACAAAGCTGCATGGAACACACTATTTTTGTGATTTTCTTCTGATTCCACTCTTTCTGGCAACCGCTGATGTTTTACTACTTGTTTATGTCTTTCCCTTCCCTTTGGCATCATGCATTACTCATTCTAAACTGCTTCAATTTGTTGTCTCCGCCAAGACCAAATTAGCACTCTGAAACCCACACAAAATTGCATGGAACACACTATTTTTGTGATTTTCTTCTAATTCCACTCTTTCTGGCAACCGCTGATGTTTTACTAGTTGTTTCTGTCTTTCCCTTCCCTTTGGCATCATGCGTTACTCATTCTAAACTGTTTCAATTTGTCGTCTTTTTTTTAAGAAAACCTCCTGTCACCCTTCTGAATTTTGTTCAACTATTTCATTTGGCAGGCCATACGGCTTCTCCCTGAATACTTTGCAATTGGCTCCTAATTTCGTACGGATTTTCAATCTTGCCTCCTTCCTATGTTTGCGCTTGGAGATAAATTGCGACCCTGCTTGAGAGTTTGTATAACGGTGATCAGGTAGCTTATCCTTCAAATTTGAATGCCAAACTTTCTTCCTTAATTGCGTATGCCAACTTTATTATGCAAATCTGTACATCAACTGGAAGCTAAAGCCAATACAAAATCGTATGCTGAAGGTTATTGTCAAAAACAATCTCAGACCCGTACCGCAATTTATATTCATGAAATGTGTATGGCACATAATGAAAACTTTAAAATCTGTACACTTGTACGCCAAATCTGGAAGGCAAATCCGTACGCCTAGTTGTATACTGGAATTTCGCACGGCAACACATATATTGGAAACCCGTACAACAAATTCTATTCAAAAAATTTGTACAGTGACAAACTCAAAAAATATGTACGATGGAATTAACCTCCAAAGTTCGTACCCAAATCCGTACGGCAAATCCATATGCAATATCATACAAAAGCCGTACACCAAAACATGCAACATCCACACGCCAGAATGAGAAATCCGTACATCAACAGGGATTTAATCTGCAAAATTTCAAATCCGTACGGGGTCTGTATGTTTCTTTGTAATTGTCGTATGGTGCCTTCTAATACACCATAGACCACAGTACGACAACTGCATGGTGATGACTTTTTTTTTTTTAATTTATAAATTTTGAATAACTTTGTCCTTACTTATCTATAATATTTACATATATACAATATTTACAGTCATTCTTTCCTCAGTTGTTCATCCACGGAGGTGCGTTATTTCTTCCATGGTAGACTTTCAACCCATTTACTGCATCGGCTACTGCCTTCTTGTTGAGCGTCCATAATTTTATTGCTTTGTTATCGCCCACTTCGGGGATTTTATATTGTCTGACCCACTTTATTTTAAATCTACTTGGTCTGATCTCGTTGCGCCCATTATACTTCAGCACTCGTTGTCTCGATTGAAACCTGTTCAACTTCAAGTGCTTGTAGTGCGATGCCTTATGCCTGTTCTGTGTAACCTTCGTGGCCTATTGTGCGTGCAATCGTCGCTCATCCAGTTTATTCAAGTTACACAATCTCTCCCTTAGGTTTTTCATATCGTGCAGTTTGTTCTCGAAACTTGGTACCATGAATTCCGTCGGCTGCCACTCCTTGCCATCCATAACTGTATTCTTGATTTTAGAACCTTCACTTTGTACTACTGTAGCTTTTATTAAACCCTTCCTCTTTGTTTCCTGTGCAAACCGTATGATGTGTCTTCCGTGCTGCTGACACCTTTCTGTTATATTCGTGGTTCGATGTAACATTTTCTTTCTGCACAGTCATACGGTGGGATCTTTCCTTTTTCTGGGTTCGTACTATATGTTCTTCCTCTCAGCTTCAGCCGTAATCGCCTTTCCTTCTTCCGCTTCTCTGTATTCCTTCGGACATTCATTTTCCTCATCTTTCTCACCTTCGTTCACCCTTAACATATTACGGCTCAGAAAAAGTTCGTAGTCCTCTATCTGCCAATGGTAAAGACCGTTGACAAAATCCAAATCGTTGTCCGTTGATCCTCCTTCCAACCGTAGGACTCCCTCCTGATTTGGTTCCATATGCTGCCTCCCTTCATCTTCTTCTTCAGAATCTGATGACAGGGCTTCTTCCCCGACCATTTGGGTGTGTAAATCAATGATGTATTTCCGCCCTTTGCTTTCAAGCGATAGAGTGTTATTCTTCCAGCCATGTTTAACTCTGGCTTGTATCAGCCACCCCTAGCCCAGAATGGCATCATACCCTTTCCTCTTCAGCGGGATCACGACGAAATCAAGCAGGAATGGCTGTGTTCCAATCGTTACTAGTTGTGCTATTAGGACTCTCAATGGTTTGATTTTGTGTTGGTCGGCTGTTAACAATTGGAATGTAGGTGGCCACAATGTCGGCTGTCCCAACCTTTATCAAGTATCCTCTGGTAACACATTGACACCGGACCCTACGTCCACAATTGTGTCCGTCAAAACAGTCCCGAGAATTCCCATCTCAACGATCGCCGGATGCCGTCTGGATGTGATCGCTAGTAGCATTGGATCCTCTGCACTTGCACCACTTTCCTTCTCCCTTCTGTCCGCTGTACTTGCTCCACTTTCCTGCTCCCTTCTGTGTTCTCCTGGTAGTTTACTAGTTGAAGCGATGTTTGTGAGTGCCAATCGGAGTTGAGGCATTGTGAGCAGCAGATCGTTTATTTTGACGAGTACTTTGGTTTGTAATATTTGTTGTAGGATATTCTGTTTCGCGCAATTCCTTGTGGAGGTACCAGTAGTGTCCTTCAGGTGTGCTTTCTTTGCTTGCATTGTTTTTTGGATCTGCCCGCTCTTCCTCCAATCTCTTCTTTTCTTCCGTCGAGTCGGGGTACACTTTTGCTTCATTCTGTGTGATGGCTAGAACCTCCTTTTTGTTCATCCTGATGGTGATCAAATTTACTCCCGACTTCTGGCACTTGGCATCTTCGTGATTGTTGGGTCCGCACCATCTGCATAATAATTTTGGTCCACTTGCTGTTGTACAGTCTCGGGCAAAGTGGCCCCACAAATTGCATGCGCGACATTGAACAATCGACCATCCGTTCGCATCGTATTGGATTCGACTTCGGCTGCCATTGTTATTGATATTGTTTGCATTGTTGTTGTTGTTTTGCCCACGCCAATTATTTCTGTATCCTCCCGATGTAGCACCCTCCGTACTAGTGTTCCCGCTCCCTCCTAATGTGGAAGCCTCCTATATCAGGAACACTTGCTGAGGACCTCGTGTTTTCAGATTGAATGGGCATTCCTTTGTCGAATGTCCTATGATCTGGCAAATCTCGCAAAATTGGTCCTTTGGACAGGATCCCTTCGTATGGCCTTCTTTCTTGCATTCGGTGCACCATAGTTCATTTCCCTTGGTCTCCTTCTGCATGTTCTTGAATTCTAATCATGTCCTTTTGGAGGGCGCGGACCTTCTTGTTGCCCTTTTTGTCATCACTGCTTTCCTCTGCTGAAGATGCGTCGTCATCTGACTTAGACGAGGTACTCTTCTTCTTCTTTTTCGTTTTCTGCTCACTTTTTAGGTTCATTGCCCAGTTGTACGCTTCAGTGTATGACGATGGCGGCACGATCTTGATCTTCATTCGCAACTTCTGGTGTAGGCCTTCAATGAACCATCTTTTCTGTAGCCCATTAGCTCGCTTATTCTCTATTTTATTGATCAAGTCCTTCAACTTCTTGGTGTAGACTCGGATTGTTTCATTCTTCCCTTGTTTTGTGTTGTATATCTCCGTTACGATTTTGTTGTCATCGCGCAACAGTTGAAATTCCGCAATAAACTCCTTTTTAATGTTGTCCCAGTTGGTTAACTTCTGGGGATCTATATAGCGAACCAATCAATTGCAACACCCCGTAGGGTGGCTAGAAACTTTTGGACCCATTCGTTTGTATTTGTTATGTCATTGGCCCTCCAAATCGTTTCGCATGTTTTACAATGTCGGATTGGATCAGTTGCTCCATCACCATCAAATTTTGGCAACTTTTCCTTTGGGCCAGCCATTACTATTCAAGGTTGAGGGGTTTGTTGTGTACTTACGCTGTTTTGGACTCCCGTGCTATTTTGCACATCTGCGCTGTTTTGCACACCCGCGCTGTTCCCTACAGTTGTGCTATTTGGTGAAGAAGGGTTTTTGTCAACTGAAGCTGTCCGTTCCGGAAGTGTATCTCGGACAAAGAGTTCACTCTACGCTCGTGCTCCCTCGACACTCTGAGCCGTGCGAGTCAATCCTCTTCTGTCTAGATTCTCTTCCCTCAGCGTATGCAGGTTTAGAAACTCCACCCTTGCTTCTTCCACCAATTCCACTCGCTGTCGAATCTCCTCCAACAATTCTTCCGTGCTACGGTGTCCGTCAGTAATTTGCTGAAACCTTCGTCTGTGTTCGACCTGCTGTGCCAAAATTAAGTTTTCCTGCGCAGTGCGTATTTCGTCTTTTTCCTTTAGCTTATTCTTATTCTTGTTCAGCTGATTTGGCATGAGTCTTCATTCCTGCCTTTGTTCCAGGTCCATTGGGCAACGACGCCAAATGTTTACCATAGGGGTAAAGAAATTAATGCATACAAACAATAGATAATAATAGCAGGACTCCTTTTATTATACGCATATGCCAAAGATATTACATTATGCTTCTCATGATCTACAATGACTCAAGAGGGTGTATAAATACTTTTTGAAAAACCTTCCCGAAGGGGTTCGTCGGCTACATGACAATTATGGAAGGGTCCGTCGGCTACATAAAAAGAACCTTCTCGAAGGGACTCATCGGCTACATAACAATAACCTTCCTGAAGGGACCCATCAACTACACAATATTTATCGACGACATACATCCTGTCGGCTACACAATATTTACCTACGACAGTGTAAACTCAAAGAAATAACATTTTACAAATTACAAAAATAAACATCAATGTAAAACTAATAATAGATATATTTAAAATAAGAAATATGAAACATTTAACTCTATATTTGATTAAAATATTTAAATTATACAGCTTAAAAAACATTTAACTCTATAAATTCATATGACTTCTTCTTCATAAACTATCTTAAATAATAAATGTATTTAAAATAAGAAATATGAAACATTTAACTCTATTTTTGATTAAAATATCTATATTTGAAATTGGTAAAACTAATAATAAATATATTTAAATTAAGAAATATGAAACATTTAACTCTATATTTGATTAAAATATCTAAATTATACAACTTAAAAAACATTTAACTCTATAAATTCATATGACTTCTTCTTCATAAACTATCTTAAATAATAAATATATTTAAAATAAAAAATAAAAAACATTTAACTCTATATTTGATTAAAATATCTATATTTGAACTTGGTAAGAAAAATAGATAGGGATAATTAATTGATTAGACATTTATTTATGAGATAGAAGATAAAAATGATTGTTTTTTTAAAAAGTTAATCCACTTGTCACAAATGTGGAAAAGATAAAGTTGTAATTAATGCATTCATTAATAGAGTTGTTAGAAAATATTTGTATTTTTGTTTGAGAAAATTGAATTTTTTCATTGCCTTTTTTATCATGGGCCAATACAATTTTCAAAAAAATTGTATTTTTCAATTTAAAAAAAATTCAAATTATTTTGCAAACATTAGTATATCTTCAAACTTTTAGATTTATGTAACTAATATGGAATCTAATGATTCCATTAGTTTCTTTGGCAGGAACTAAAAATACTGGTAGCCACTAGAGGTATGAAGGTTGAATAGCTGGAAGTTTTGGAGAAATGTCCAAAACAGGCTTCAGGGATTGGCATCCTGAACTTGCCCAGAACCGATTTGCAGAAAAAAAAAAGAAGTTGATATCCAAAAATGTGATTCTCTCCTTCCCGTGATCAGAGTTGTACATATATTCTTTCTTAGCTATCAAAAGACATGCAGCTTTCATTCTAAAGTGGTCTGGGCTTCACACAAGGAAACATTCTAATTTTTGGCCCAAGCAAATCTTATCTTAGGCAACCAATTGCCTTGTCAGAAGAAAACAATTCAATCACCCTTTTCACTGCGACAGGAGGATAGAAAACACCCCATGGTTTAACACTCAAGTTATAGCATTAGTTAGGGCCACTGCCTGACTGAAAATCAGGACATAATATCACACTTAACTGCACCAAGCAAACCGAATTATTTATGTCCAAGGAAAGTGTTTATAAAGGCTGCTAATACAGCCTGAACATGACATTTGTTTATGTGCAAATCTCATAGGTTAAGTCTTGCATCTTCTATGCAGTCTCCTATGTCGGGGACCATATAGGCCTCTTCTATTCCAGTAATCGAGGCTCTACAGCTATATCTTGTTTAGCATCAAATATTATCTCCATGTTATTTAAATTAATTTTTCATCAGGGATATTAGCTGGTTAGACCTGACAGGCCATCTAGGAGCTCTATTTAGGGGAGGTATGGTCTTCGTTGTTCATTTGGATGGTCTTCTTCCATTTCTTATCTTAGGGGGTCATTTCTTATTTTACTTGGGCAGTTTCCCTCTTTTTAGGTTGGCCCTTATTTGTCTTTACATTTTTAGGGCTTCCTTTTTCCTTAGTCCTTTGATAAATACTTGCTGTGCATTCCAATTCCATTGATCTATTTTGGTCCTCTGTGGACAATAATATGTTTTCTTTTTAACATGGAGTTCAACATTCTTCACTGATATGTGGTTAACTATAACAAACCCAAGGTTACAGTTTTGAAGGCCACCGAAAATGATTGCTTTTCCATATTTTAAAATTAAGGTCAGGGTCTTCAAAGTGGCCTTGTGGAGTTAATTACTGTCATATCTATCTAGGAGTATATGCTATAAGTTCTCTCCTTTTGCTTGCCTCCTAGTCTCATCTTTACAAGAAGTATGCCTCACCTTTTGTTCTTGAGGATTGGTGCTTCTAGGTTTATTTACAAGATATCCAATTCCAAGATGCAATGACTAAGTGTACAATATTGTGTGGTTCAAATAATTGGGGGCCTAACTTGGCTCCTACTGGCTGAGTTTGAGTTTAGAGAATTCAAATGATTATGTATCAGCATATGAAGTAAATGGATCCTTAATAAATTGTCCAAGTTGAATTTTCTTAACCTTTTATTCAAAAGAGAATCTTCAAAATAACTATTTATTATATAGGTTTAGGTGTATGGGAGATTCTGATTTGTCATATGGGAGATTTAGTTTTTTGGCATTGGGTTCCATAGAGGATGTTGCCTCTTGGGCGCGCTCAGACATAGATGTTGTTGGTTCTTTTAGGTCTGTTTGTTCTTTTAGTCTTTTGAAATTTCATTGGACCAGGTTCTTCCCTTCAGATACTCCTATTGTGACTTTCATCATCTTCTTTTAGGGAATGGGGCACTCGATCCTTATGTTAAGGACATTTACCATCTGCACATCTACATTACTTGGATTTTCCTCTGTATTTTGTAGTAAAAAACTAGCTATCAGTGTCGAGCATTTCTTACAGGTTTTAGTTGGGACCATTGTTTAGCCCTTGTTTATTCAACATCATTGGTCTCATGGTTTTGAGGATCCCCCTTTGCTAGTTGTGGGTGTGCTCCCTTTAGCTTCTTGTTGAGATTAACTAGCATATTTTAATGAGTGAAAAAGTTTGCTAGCTTTGCTCTCTTTAGGAGGTCGAGCTTGAGGAGACTATTGTTTACATAGAGATTTTGATGGTTCTCCATCCACCTTTCATTACCTTGATGAAAGGCTTTTCAATCCTTTCCTAGGTTAGAGGCATGAAGTGCCATTTGGGTAATATTGATTTGTGTATGGATGGAGACAGATCTGCTAGGCATTTCCCGTCCTATGTTTGACTATTGTTAGGGCTCCTCCACACATTGGTTCTCAGTCTAATGGTTGTGGTTGAAGGGAGTCGAGCTGGCCGTTTCTCCCAAAAGATGTATTTGTCCAGGAAACAACTACCATCCCAGATAAGAATCTCGCAGGAGGTTGTTAGACCATGTCACAAATCTCGAGGGGATATGCTGGACACCAACAATTCTCTCTTAGGGTAACCCAAGGGGATTGGAACCTGCAACCTTGCTCTGATACCACTTGAAGGGAGTTGAGCTGGCCGTTTCTCCCAAAAGATACATCTGTCCAAGAAACAACTACCATCCCAGTTAAGGATCCCACAGGAAGCTCTTAGATCATGTCACGAATCCCAAAGAGATATACTGGACGCTTACCAACAATGGTTTATTCTTTTCATGATGTTGGAGATCCTTGCACACCTCTTTTCCATAGCACAAATCTCAAGAGCAAATTATTTCATCGGTTTCTTTCCAACTATTAGCATTTCTTTGGCTTTGAGTGTTAGGAGAGACACTGTATGAAATCAATTGCTTCCTAGGATTGTGCATCATGCATTAGTATTCCTAGAGTGGTCGATGAAAATATTGATGGCTCCGCCAACACATTCTTGAACATAGAAGCGCAGGGTTTTTGTCCCTATTGGGTGTCCATCTGTCTATACTGCATTGGAGGGTCTTCCCCCTTTACTGATTAATGATTGTACTATCCCCCTTCACTGATTAATGATTGTACTATTTTGGGCTTACTTGTTTTTAACTTTTTAGGTTAATCCCCATTTGGGTAGATTTTTCTGGCTTTTTTCACTTTTTCACTTTTCCTTTGTGTCTACTAAGGTCCCCTTTTCTGTAGTCCTTTGCTTTCATGCCATTTGTATGTTCTAGTTTCTTTGATCTAATTTGGTCATTCATAGGCATCCGCATTACTATATTTTCTTTCTTAATAAAAAATATTGAAACTTTTTGCTTCTGTCAATAGAGAAGTAAACTTTGCACTTGCTTTCGAATAATTTGTACTGCATAGATATTACTAATAATTAATCTTAATCTTGATATCCTAATTTAGTTTCAGTTTTATGAGAAATGATATTTAACCAGAGGTAAATTTCAAGTCTTTTTCAAAATAAGAGTCAATATATTGATTCAAAGTGTGCAGCTCAATACCTAATCAGGTTTATTACTTTCTCCTAAATATTAGATTTTATGAATTTGGTCTCATGAATTGCGAGTATGTTAAGTTCAATGGAATCATTTATATTGAGGGAGAACATAAGTGACTGTGGTTTGGATTTGTAGAATTATAATTCTCAAACGTGTTAACTCCTAAACTTCAAATTTTGAACACAGAAATTGACATCTGCTTCTGTAACTTCTAGTGCAAATTATTTTAGTGCTGATATGCTGAAGACCTGTCTTTTAAACTTTGTTGTAATTAGTGGACATTATAGATAAATCTTCTGCAAGGGCTATGAATAGAATGTTGATAATCAAGAAGAATAAAATTTTCAAATTGTACTGTTGGTGAGATAACTTCTTTCTAATTGTTTACAGTTTTAATTCTAGATATGCAGGTATAAAGAAAAGCGGTGGGATGCTAAACGACTTCTTGGATCTGGTGGAATGCCCTCATCTCATTCTGCAGCTGTCTCTGCTTTAGCGGTAGCTACTGGTTTTCATGATGGGCCTGGATCATCATCCTTTGCCATTGCTTTAGTTTTGGCCTGTGTTGTAAGTTTCACTATATTACACATCATCACTTATATGATCTGTATTGATCTTGAGTAGAGATATTGGTCCGTAAAGTGCATTTGGGTTGTTTCTTAAAAGCATAATATTGATTAGTTTTAGGGTTTTTGTTTATATTTGTTTCTTTTCCTAACTTAAATTTGGTTTAAAAAAAATAGCCAAGCCTTACTTGAGTTTTGATCTGAAATTATGCATAAGGATTACCCTCTGGGTTCTTGTTATGGAACAGTTTTTCCCAGCTGTCTTCCAGATAGGAACTGTTGGTTTTGCCCAACAGATTAATGAAGTGTATAAAAGTTTTTTTTTTCTTTATTACCAACCACTTCTGAAGCAGATTTGGATCCCCGATGGTAAATGGAAAAAACTATTGTAGGGATTGATAATTCTAAGACATGAAACTGGTTATTTTTCTTTAAAAGGTCGGAAATTGAAATATTCAGGCAACACATGCTATTTGAAACAAACTGAGGTATTGAAGAAAAGACTTGGACAGGGTTATGCTTCTATTATAATTATTTCTAAATGGTAAACAAACAAAACATAACATCTTCAAGAAGGTATGGCAACTCAGGCACAATCAAATAGCAGTATGATTCCTAAACTTCAAAGTCGGTCTTTCACGTTCCTGCTATATAGTTTTTCATCCCTTCAAAAACTTGTTAATTGAGGTTTGAGGACATTTAATAACTCTGGGAGACCTCAAGGTCATGGTGCAATCGACTTTACATTTCTTTTAGCGTAATTTATAAGTCCAAGCTCCAATATGGTTTCAAAATGTTTCCCAATTCTGAATATTTTCCAGTTCCTTTGGTGACAAAATTCAACCAATGAACATTAAGCTTATTTGTGCTCTTGAAGCTGGAAACTCCAATGACATTGCTCAGTGAATGTTATTACCACTTGTTCAAGTCACATTGTTGACCCATCTAGAGATGCTTGTGGTGCAGGAATCTTTACTTAGCTTGCAGGCTCAGCTAACCCTTAAGTTTGCCACAATTTTTGGTGGAACACTCCACTGCTTACTTGGTACCACCCCTATACCATTTTTTAGGAACTCCAATATTTCTCTACTGCTATATTCCTTTTGGATCTATTGCATCTCTATTGAGATGAAAAAATTTCTCATATCAGTTAATTAGGCCTTTCCAAGGAGATTCCTTATTAAAACACTTTTGAGGTTCTTCGTACCTACTATGACCATTGTGAGTCACGATGATCCCTTATTGAGCTTCAATTTGTTGATACTTGATACCTATCATGATAATATCATCCACATAAAATGAGTGGAGGTATGATGTCATTGACTATGCTTTTAATGTACAAGGTAAAATCTGAAGGACTTCATTGAAACCCCTATTCATCCAAATACTTGTCAATATATATGTACCATGCCTTGGGTGCCTACTTCATGTCATAAAGAGCCATTGTCAATTTGCATACCAGATGCTCCTTTCTTACAACTTGAAATCCCTTTGTTTGAGTCATGTATGCTTCTTCTTTTAAGTCGCAATTGAGGAAGGCACCCTCAGATCCATTTAATGGATTTTTCAACTGAATTGAGCTGCCATGGGTAGAACCAAGTGGGTATGGTGCTCATCTTTGCTATAGGAGCAAAGCTCTCATCATAATAAATAATTTGTCTCTTGAGAATCCTTAAGGCACAACCGTGCTTTGTGATTGCCAAGTGTACCTCAGCTTTGTACTTGACTTTATACACCCATTTGCAGCCAATGGGTTTCTACCTCGGTGGAAGATGAGAATGAACCCAATTCTCATTCTTTGTAAGACTTTGATGTTCTGATTCCATGGCCTGTTCCCATTGAGGTTTACCTTTCACCAATAAAAATCTTGGGGATTATAAACTGTTTGAATGCTAGCCATAAGAAAAATTAACTGTATTTTGCTTTCTCTTGCTTCTAGATGACCTGTCTTTGATCATATCACCATTCCAAACATCACCAATGAGTTTTTCCCACCACTTAGGTCTCTTAGTAGAAACCTTTTCATTTAAATCAACATGGTCATCATGACTTTTGCTGCCCGGTACTACATCATCTGGATGGTGATCTCAGTCATCTTGAAGAAGATCTTCTAGTATAGGTACATGTACTTGTTTGGATATTCCACTAGCTTAGAAGCAAGAGAGTTCCCCACTTCAACTGTATCTAATGGAAGCTGGACACCTAAATCCTTAGCCTTCAAAGGCTGATCTTTAGAATTTGATGTTGTAAGAGAGTTGAAAAGGCCCAACTTCTTCATCAATCACCAGATCTCTACTGGGCACCAAATGGTCAGTGTCCACATCAATTGGCCTGTAGAATTTATCATTGTCACTTTAACTTCTGAGCATGAACTTTTGACTCTTGGAGTCGGGATGGGTTCTTCTTGCTTCTGGAATCCAAAAAATACACAATAGAATTAAAAACATTCAAATGATTCACTTGTTTTCTCCTTGACCATGCTTCCTTTTTGGGTCTTCTCTTTCACTGCATATGTCAAAGACATATTTAGAAGGTACATTGAAGTGTAAACTGCTTCTGCATAATTTTTTATGGGAACACTCCAGTAATAATATGATTCAGTCCATTTCTGTAATTGTACGATTTTTCCCTGAACTAACAAAATTTCAAAACCCCCTACTATTAGACCTAAAAGCTATGATTGCACATCCTCACAGTTTTTCTACTAATGACTTGAATTCCAGAAAATATTTAAACACTTTTGATGTTGCTTTTTGGTAAAAAACCCACATTTTCCTATATTAATCATTTATAAACAAAAGAAACTACTTGGTATTAGTGATCAGCGCTGTATTCATTGAAGCACATATGCTTGCATGAACTAATTGAATGACCTTCTATGCTCTCCAAGTTTGTCTTTTTGAAAAATGGATTTTGTTGTTGGTTGCCTGCTTGGCAAGTTCCACCAACACCCTAGATCGGTTATAAAATCTTGGGTGAACCTTCTAATAAATGCTCTGGAGCCAACTGAGAGAGAAGAGCGGCTGAGACACCCATAAAGTTGATGCCAAAGAGTACTTATAGTAGATGAACTCTTTGCAACCAATTCATGCTCTTGAACTTCTGTAGTGTCAACATGTCAATACAGACGATGATCTTCTATGCTAAGTGTGATGGTTTTCTTGGATGACACTTTTGTGTGGTGAAAATAATGTCCAACTGTGGATAGTGGCTCCTAATCTGGTTTGGAAATAGTAGATTCAGTTCCATTCTTGAAACATTTTATTTGTATTGAGGAATATAAATTTTTCCTCCAGCATGGATCTGAATGTTGTCTTTGTTGACAATTGAATACTGACGGAATTAGCACCACTGAAGATCACTGAATCTGAGCAAGCTGTGTACTTAGTGAACCAATACTAAGTGAAGTGAACCAATCCTTTCTATGTGAAAAATGTCTAGATGCATCCAAAATAGATGCCATACAAAAGACTTGGAGTGATCTGTTGGTTGTTTAGTCTTGAAAGTGTAGAAGGCTGACTTACTATGCTTGTAATGCTCTGCAATATGAGTTTTTGGTGGAGGCTCTCCTAGGTTGGATTTTTTTTTCAGCTAACCTCTTTTTTCTGTGCTTCTTCATGTGACCAAGTTTTGTTCAGCCAACCTCTTTTTTCTGCGCTTCTTCAGCCAGCCTCTTTTTTCTGTACCACAACAATTACATGTGATAGTCTTCAGATTGTTCAAAGTATCTTCCTTTTGTCCTTGGCCTTTTGAGGCCACATGCCTTTGTCTTTTCCATCAAGTTTATAGATCAATACTGAGTTATGCATGTTTCTCGTCTTGTAAGAGACTCTCCGCAGCTAGTCTCAACTTGTGTGAGTGAGACTGTAACACATTCAGAGAAGTTGATTGATGGTTGGCAGGCAGAGTTCAAGGTTGTCCATGCAAATGATTAAATCTGTCTTGTAACTTATCAAAAATTTCCAAGCACCTATCCAAGGTGATTGTTTCTCTTGTACCAAACTTCAATGACCAGAAAAATGAGATAGAGAATGAAGAGAGTTTTGTTTGGCCACAATGAATGGAGCACACAGAAAGGAGATGCGCTCTAAGAATGCTGAAGATTATGTTCATAGGAATTCCCTCTGCATTTTAAGTATTAGGAGCATTACCATAAAGTGTGGAATATGAAGGGTCATGCTTGACATTTATGAAAAAAATTGAAGATGAAAATTATCAATGGCATTTGCTACTTTGGCTTTCATCTCATCTTTGTAACTCTATCCTGAATTTCTCTTTGATAGGTTGCCTCATTTTGAATGTTGTTATGATGTAATTGACTAAATGCTTGAGCAGGCAACTGGGAAATATGTAGTCAGCTTTTAATGTTTTTTCGAGTTCTTGTCTCCATAGCATCATTGAATTTACACTCATGTATTATTTTTAAAGATCTTCATTCATATGTTCTTTCTGTCAAAGAATCATTTTCAGATGTTGTAAATTCTAGTGGTTGAGATGTTTTATTTTTCTGTTAGTTGCAGTTTGGATGGATTTCTATACCACATTCTTCCTCAAACTTAGCTGAGATGTATGGGAACAATAACTAATTAAATTTCAAATGTGTAGGTTATGTATGATGCATTTGGTGTTCGATTACATGCTGGTCGCCAAGCAGAGGTATATTTGAATTATATCTTATGTTGAACAATACACTTGTTGTAAATCATGTATTAGTCTCAATTTCTCATGAATTTCTCCTAAACACAAAAAGTCTTTTTCCTTTCACTTGCTGGTCTTCATTTAGATACTTTGATTTTTTTTTTTGTGATCCTTTTTAAGGAAAATTATTGTTATATCTGTATTTCAAGAATTTTAATATTATCATGGAGACACAACTGCTTTATCATTTATTTTTCTTACCATCCAATCAAATAGGTCACATGCAAATCATTAAATAAATAATTTTGAAGTTGCAAAAAGGCTTCATTATGTGAAAATTTGATGTTTTAATATCAGTAATCCAGAGATAATATGACGAATTTGATTACATGAAATGTATTCCTAGCATATTGCTGCTCAAATAAGAGGTTGTTACTGCAGTGTCACTTTTCTGCTTAGGTTGTTTGGTTCTTTATAAACACTTTATCATTTTTGTTATTTTTGGCATGAATTACAAAACCCAAACAAAATGTGTTGATTGGAAGGATTCTTATTTCCCTGTCAATATATAAGAGTTTGATTGAGCATGAATCATGTTTTTTGTATTAATCTAAATACGGATATAACTTAGATATGTTCACTTCTTTTTCAATACAAATTTGTGCAATGTCTTTACTATGCAAATGCCAACATCTACTATTTATTAATATAAAAATGAGAAATTCAAATATCATGTTTTAAACTTCATTTGGTTCATTGAATGATCTTCATCAGACATATTGACTAGATAATCTGAGTTGAACTTGAATCTCTTAACCTGTCTATCACATTGTTGCTTCCATATTATTTATATATCTTTAATTACAGAATGTGCCCATCTTCCATTGGTTAGGAGTAGAGGAATGTTGAACTTTGCAATGGTTTTCTTATGAAGTAAAGTGGTTTTAGTTGTATTATATTTCGTAGATAGGTGTCAAGGTTCTGACCATTTAGTTAGATACATTGTCTTGTCAATGTAATTAAAATTAATTGTTTCCCAACAAACCAATATGTTGAAACCTCACTTTTCATATATTTCTTGTGGTTGCATGGGTTGTAAGGACATGAAACTCTTCACTAGCTTTTTAGTCATTTGTCATGAATCAGATCCAACTGTGCTGTAATAACCCCAGTCATTGAATTGGAAAAGATTTGCAAAATGTGTTTGGGAGCCAATTCAGAATTCATGAACCAATGGGGATTGATTTCCTGATTGATTCTGTAGGCATTACAAACACTAACCGTGGGGCTATCTAAGTTTCCTCCCTCCACCAAATTTTGAATATTTAGAATAGCTAAAACCTAATAGTTTCTGGATACTAAAGAAAAATCACAATAATGGTATAAATCATATCAATGATTTTGTGATGTGCTTAGAAGGCGTATGTAACTAGTGTAAGATGTTAATTTTAAATACCAAATTGCATTACAAACATGAACCTTTATGATCATTAATAAGAGCTCAGTTGATTATCTCCTTTCTTTGCTTCAAATGGATATATAAGATTTACTTTACCCGTTAACTACTGAAGCTTAATAACAAGACAGGTTCCATTTAAAAAGAAGTCATCACTAGACAAGAGTTGGTGTATCACAATTTTTCAACGTAGATCTGCAGTTTGGAGCTACAAATGAGCAAGGGACGAACCTTAAGAGACTTTTAGATGTATAGGATCCTAGAAAGGTGAGGTAGGGGATAGTAACATGCTCCATTGTCAGTATAAACCCTTATTGCACTTGTCTAGGTAGTCCCTAAGGCTTAATTTATTACTCTGGTTATCAAATCCATTCGGGCTCATTTTAACTTCACTTAGAATGCTGTAGACCAATTGACATAATTCTTGTACTCTAAAGAGCATCAGTCCTCCCGGAAAACACAATCAAGGTGAAATGCTATTGTTCCTGATAAATGTTTCATTTTTCAATTTTAGGGTTTACAAGTGTATTGCTAACCTAATTCAGTCTCTCATAAATACGATGAGTTGCCAATGAAAAAGTAAATATATTTTATGGTAGGTATATTGATCACCATGAGGCAAAATCATTGTTTAATCAAAATCACTATTATAATCCTGATTACAAATACTGAAATACAAGTATAGTTACAATCACCATCATAATTATAAAACTGATTACAATGAAAGAGTGATCAGCTCTTCAAATAAGCATTTCAGCAAGGTACAACTGATGTGGATATATTAGTGCCAAGAGAGCTTTGTCAACAATCAAGGTACATGCAAATTCGACCACACAAGTTTGTTGCCTGAATAGAGAGAACCTATAGAAGGGTAGAAAGGATATTATCAAGGCAAAATGATAATCGATAGTTGTGTTATAAATATAGGAGAGGAATGCTCCTTATATAAGCAATTACAAGAACTTCCCATATAGGATATGATCAAGAATTAAAGATAGAACAAAAAAATACTAAACTAATTGGCTCACCAAACTAGAGATTTGCTAAGTAAACTAACTAAACAACTTAAATGACATTACTGACCATTATAAGCCAAACATCACAATATTTTAATAGCCTCTCTTAATGGTCATTCGACTGACTACCCTACAAAAGACTTGACATAATATGCAGGTCCTTTGGTTATAAATGCATAGAAGGTTACCTCCTTCAAATAGAATGCTCTAGGGCACGAGTATGCTTTTGAGAGCCTCCTTAATGGGACTTCTGGTCAGGCAAACACTTTCTACATAATTTTGGACACGATCAAGTTTACTACAATAATGCCATGTGACAGACCTTAGGCTCCTTGATGAATCTTTGCTTTGTCCTTTCTATAAGCAAACTTGCCTTGGCCTTTGTCTTTGTCCTTGGCAGTAAATACTTGTTTCACACTGTAGGAACCCCAACCAAATTTAACTTTACTACTATATTGCTCCCTGAAATTTTGCTTTTAAATCTTCAATTTTTGTGTTGTGCATTTCGTCAAACAGTTGTCATGAAAGCTCTATCTTGCTGTCTTTTATTTTCAAATTGTTTTTGCTTGTTTGGAATGGTTTGAAATGAAGTTTATATGCGTGCAAATGATTACTAAGATATCTAGGCAAAGAACTAAAATACAAATGCAATCCCTATTGACCTTTCAAAATGCTTACATATGATTTCTACATGTAAAATGTGCATCTACATCGAATGGACATTTTCACAAACACTTGCGTGAGAACTCATGCTGATTATGAGCAGTTTAGATATGAACGTTACATCAAACATTTGGTGAACTTTTTATTTTTTCATATCTAACTCTAACAATTTCTGATGGCAAGTACGATGCATAAGAATTTAATTAAGAAACTGATAAAGAAACCTGTAGCTGATCACATGAATTAAAATCATCCAATAATGACTCACCACCCACTGATTATGATCCAAAAGATGACGACACAGCTAGCAGACAAGGTTTGGAGACACCAAACAGAAGAACATACCCCAGTGTTTGCCAACACTGCCTCTAGTATCTATAACACAACCTCTAGATGACTGTCATTCCTCCATTCTCACCCACGGATATCAAAGAACTTCAAATGCAGGACCATAATATGATAGCAATCTGCAACAATCAAATGCCCATGTCCTCTGCAATAATTCTGGAATTCAATAAGGCTAGCAATAATGAATCTCTGCACACAATTAAATCAATCTTGGCCTCTGGATGAAGCCAAAGCTCTGACACACTTTGCTGCGTGGTTTCACCAGTTCAAAGTGCATAAAAATTCTGAAAGAATTCTCAATCCTTCAGACATTTGAAATCTGAAAACCCCTTGGCTCTTAAACTATTACAAGGTAATTGGTAAATACTTGCTTATTAATAACAGAGACCGAAAGGTCAATTTATACAAAAGGAAGAGACGATGTTTCCTTAGGGAACGATCGTAAAGAATAGAAACATTCTATTCCGGAGAAAGCAAAAAACGAAAGCAAACTAAAGCTAAAGATATTTACAAGATAACCATTAACTAATAATAGACATCTTATCTATTATTGTAATACCCTCCCTTAATGGTTAATCTAACACACCAAGCTGTCCTCTGAATTTGACAAACTTATTAGGACCAAGAGGCTTGGTGAGAATGTCTGCAGTCTGATCTGAGGTAGGAACATACTGCAGATCTATAGTCCCGTCTTCAACCAGCTGTCGTATGTAATGACAATGAACATCCACATGCTTGGTTCGTTCATGGAAGACTGGATTCCGTGCTAACTTGATAACGCCTTCGTTATCAACAAACAGAGTAGTCGGTCCTGCTGGTGACATCTGCATATCCCCAAGCATCCGACGAAGCCAGACAGCTTCACATCCTGCCTTAACAGTCCCTCTATATTCAGCCTCTGTAGAAGAGAGAGAAACTGCCTGCTGCTTCTTGCTGGTCCATGCGACTGCACCAGATCCCAAACTGAACACATATCCAGATGTTGACTTTTTATCATCAACAGAGCCTGCCCAATCTGAATCTGTGAACCCACTGAGTTTAGGATTAGAACTCCGAGAATACAGAAGTCCATAATCAGAAGTGCCTTTCACATAACAAAGCACACGCTTTGCTGCCATCCAATGATCAGCCTTAGGAGCTGTCATAAAGCGTGAAATATAGTTGACTGCGAAGCTGATATCAGGCCTAGTAGCAGATAGGTAGATGAGGCTGCCTACTAGTTGCCTATACGTAGTATCATCAACGGAAGGAGAATCAGACTTGGCTGATAACTTGAGACCTTTCTCCATAGGTGTAGATGTAGGTTTGCAATCCTGCATTCGGAATTTGTCTAACAAGGCTCTGGCATATTTGGACTGAGAGATGAATATACCAGAAGACTGTTGCCAAATTTCAACACCTAAGCAATAATGCATGAGCCCAAGGTCAGTCATATCAAAAGACTGGCATAAGTGTTGTTTGATTCCCTAAATCAAAGATGCCGAACTGCCAGTGATGATCAGATCATCCACATAGATAATCAGAAGGATGATGTCACTGTCAGTAGTCTTGATGTACAGATTTGAGTCTAAAGAACTCCTCTTGAAGCCTTGATCACTGAGGTACGTATCAATCTCAATGTACCATGCCCGAGGGGCCTACTTCAAACCATAGAGAGCTTTTACCAATCTGAGAACCTGATGGTCTTTACCAGCAACCTTGAAACCAGGAGGCTGCGTCATGTAGACCTCTTCATGGAGATCACCATTCAGGAAAGCACTCTTTACGTCCATCTGATGGACCTTCCAGCCAAACTGTGCTGCCATGGCTAGGACTAATCTGATGGTGCTCATCTTTGCAGTAGGAGCAAAGGTCTCCTCATAATCAATGCCCTGACGCTGAGAAAAGCCCTTTGCCACTAAACGAGCTTTGTACTTATCCAAAGTACCATCTGATTTGTATTTGATTTTGTAGACCCATTTGCAGCTAATGGGTTTCTTCCCTGGGGGAAGATCAGAAAGGACCCAAGTGTTGTTCTTCAGCGGGCTCTGGTGTTCAGATTGCATGGCCTGTTCCCACTCTGGAATTCCTTTAGCCTCGAAATATGTTTGAGGTTCAAACACACTGTGAATGTTGGCCATAAGAGCAAAGTTAACAGAATCTATAGTTTTGCTCTTTTTCCGAGTAGTTCTCCCATCAACGAGCTCATCATCATGAAGATCAGCAAGTGTCTTAGCCCACCACTTAGGTCGGAGAGGAGAATGACCAACAGTAGTACTAGGAGATGCTTGATCAGCAGGATCCTGATCAGAAGAATCTGGATTAAACTCAGGTGAAGCATCTTCAAAACGAGGTGATCCTGCAGGAGAAGCCGGAGGTGGCTGTACAGGTATCACTGGCAGGACTGGAGCTGTAGGAGCTATTGGAGCCCTCCCATCAGGTGGACCTAATGGAAGCCAAACTCCCAAATCATGAACCTGCATAGGCTGGTCTGCTGGATCAGGAACAGGAGAAACAGGCATGAATGGTCCTCGCTGCTCATCGAAGACTACATCGCGGCTGTATATGAGACGAGATGTCTCAACATCAATAAGGCGGTAGGCTTTGTGAAGACTGCTATATCCAGCAAGCATCAGTTTCTGACTCTTGGCATCCAACTTGGTGCGTGAAGCATCAGGGATCCAAACAAAAGCAAGAGAGCCAAAAACCTTCAGGTGACTGATTCTGGGCTTGCGACCTGACCAGGCCTCTTCCAGAGTTTTACCTTTGACCGCCACTGTGGGTGACCGGTTCAACAGATAAACTGCAGTGTTAACTGCTTCTGCCCAAAAACGCTTCGGAACATGTCTGTGTTCGAGCATGGAACGAGCCATCTCGGTGATTGTCCTGTTCCGACGTTCAACTACACTGTTTTGTTGTGGCGTGTGGGGTGTGGTGAACTGGCGTTGGATGCCATGTGTATCCAAGAAGCTGGAGAAAACATTAGAACAAAATTCCCCCCCATTGTCTGATCTAAGAGTAATAATAGATTTCCCAGACTCTTTTTCAACTAAGGGTTTAAACTTCTGAAATACAATAAATGCATCGGATTTCTTTTTAAGGAAATACACCCACATTTTTCTACTGAAATCATCTACAAACAACAGAAAATACCTGTACCCAAGAACAGAAGGAGTGGCCATAGGGCCGCAGATATCAGCATGAACAAGCTGAAGTACTTGAGAAGCTCGCCAAGAATCGCCACTGGGGAAAGGTGTGCGATGTTGCTTCCCAGCCTGACATGCGTCACAAACTCCAAGGTGTTGGGTTTGAATCTCTAGCAAACCAAGAACAAGCTCATCCCGAGCAAGTTGTGAGAGATAATGCACATTTAAGTGCCCATATCGTTGATGCCAAAGTGAGCTGATGGAAGATCGCCGAGCAGCCATAGCTAAGTCCTGAGAATCACCAGAATCAGTAAGTCTGAAAAGACCATGATCCTCAAGACCAACTGCAATAGTAGACTTAGTCGCCTGATCAGTGATGGTGCATTGATGTGAACTGAAGGTGACTGCCAAGTGTGGAGAATGTCGCAGCAACTGACTGACCGAGAGTAGATTTAGTTCCATCCCTGGAACGTAGTACACATCAAGGAATATGAGCTTCCTCCCAATAGACTGAATTTGAATGTTGCCTTTACCAACAACCGTGTACTCTTCTCCACCACCAAAGATAACAGAATCTGAATAAGGCTGGTAGTTAGTAAACCAGTCTCTGCGGTGAGTGAAATGTCAAGAGGCACCTGAATCAATGTACCAGGCAGATGACTGTACATGATCTGCGGGTCTTTTAGCCATGAAGGCATAAAAGGCAGATTCCACCTGCTCAGTGTGCTCTACACTGTTCGCTTTGGGTTGCGAACCTGATTGCTTAGACTAGGCAGCTAAGCGTTTCCGACATGGAACCTTCATGTGACCATACTTGTGGCAATAGTTGCATTGAATGTTCTTCTTTTTGGTACCATCGGATGCTAGAGCAGAAGACTTCTGCTGAGATGGTTGCTGAAACTTGCCCTTATCCTTCTGAAAGGATTTCGTAGCAAAGGCTTGCTCAGAGGTGGAATTGGAGCTGCTACCGAACTGTTGTTTCCACCAATCTTGCTGAAGTAGCAGGGTGCAGAGATCAGTGAACTTTAGATCAACACCAGTAGATGTGATGTTGAGAGTCTCGATAAAATGCTCATAGGAATTTGGTAAACTTCGAAGAGTGATTACCACAATATCCTCTTCCTCCATCTTGCGACCCATGGCAAGTAACTGATCACGGATTTCCTGAATCCGATTTAGGTGTGCCTGGAGCGAGGTGCGCTCATCCATGATAATAGAAAACAAAGTGTTTTTCAGAAAGAAGGCTCTGCTCTTGTCGGAAGTCTCATGAAGACCTTTTAGATGTGTCCAGATTTCGGCCGCTATCTTGCCGGATGGAATCTGAGAAAGCTGGTCATCAGCTACGGATAGTTTGAGAAGCATTACTGCCTCTCGATTGTTCAGATCCCATGTATCTTGATCAGGACCCGGAGAAGTCGGACGCTGCTTAACACCCAGAACAAGTTGATCGGTGTTTCGATATTCGAAGATTGCAATGATGCGTTGCTTCCAGGTTCCATAATTGCGACCATTGAATTTGGAATTATGCTCGAGCAGAATATTTGTCAGAGATGCCATGGCACGTTTTTCAATGAAAAACTGTGAAAATTTGTGAAGGCACGTTCTTCGAGGCAAAAATACGGAAGACCCAGAAGAATCAGAGAATGACCCAAAAGAGAGCTCGAAAAACCCAGAAGGAATCTGCTGTCGTTTTTTGAATCCGCTGGCTCAAAAATTGAGGCACAAAAATCGAGGCACCCAAAAAAAACGGACGACAACCCAGTTGAGCTCTCGAAAAACCCACCAAGAATCTGCAAACAAAAATTTTTTTCGACCCCAAAAATTAGGGTTTCGAAAAAAAACGGCCCTAGCTGAAAAAAGCTTGAAAAAACTTCAGATTTCTTGATGAAAAATGGTCGAATCTGGTTCCTAGAGCACGATGACAGACTGAGACGGCTAAGAGCATGAAGATTTGATATGGAAACATGCAGATTTTCACCCCAAAAACGCGAGTCTCCAAAAAATGGCCACGATTTCCATGCGATTTGCAGACCCGTAATTCGGGAATTTCTCCAAGCAGAAAAACCCTAGGTGGGTTTTGGAGAAATTAGCTGAAATAATTTTGGAAAAATTTAAACAAATAATTTCAAGAAGAAATTATAAATTTTTCCGAAAAAATTTAAGTATTTAGCTCTGATACCATATTACAAGGTAATTGGTAAATACTTGCTTATTAATAACAGAGACCGAAAGGTCAATTTATACAAAAGGAAGAGACGATGTTTCCTTAGGAAACGATCGTAAAGAATAGAAACATTCTATTCCAGAGAAAGCAAAAAACGAAAGCAAACTAAAGCTAAAGATATTTACAAGATAACCATTAACTAATAATAGACATCTTATCTATTATTGTAATATAAACAACAACACAATTCACCAAAAATCAAATGCGCATGAATGGATTTTGATTTCTCTCCAAGGATTCCCATGAATCTTGATTAGCAAGGCTCTTTAATGATTTTGATATATGCTTTTATAATAATGAGTTGACTTCGTAATATGTCATTAATAAAGTACATTTCAAATCACTAAGAATTACTTACTCATTACCTTCAACAAGGTCCCCACATTACTATAAAGTCAATTTATAATGATATAATATAACTTAAATTAAAATAATTAAACATCATTAAAGGCCATTAAAATATTAGTATCTCATAAAATAATTATTATTTTCATGAGCTGTCTGATCTAGGGAGTCGACCACTGCATCTTCTGTCCATACGACTACCATACTAACAATAGAAAGGACCCTTCTCTACCAATCCTAGACTTACTATAAACAATAAGTACATGAAAATGAGCCTAAACAAAGTCCAATTTGAGTTAAACAAAGACCTAATGGGAACATACTGAATTCTAAAGAAGGCAAGAACCCCATTAACTAAGCTTCTGCCTATGATATCCCCAAATGGGACTCTAAAAAACAACAATAAAATATGCAAACTAGGGCACAAGTCTGTTAACAAAAATGTGTACAACTAGGGCATAAATCTGGAAATGAACTTTGCATCAAAAGATTCTCATTACATCTCAGATTTTAGATCAAACATAAAACCATAAACATGAATTTCTGATTGCTATTATGACCAGAAATGATTACAAAATAACCCAGAATTTTCAGATATGTCTAATTTTCCCTAAATTTTCGGAGATACTGACATCAAAATAGACAGAATTAGGCACAAAGATACCTCAGATTTATTTATGCACTTGATCAAACCTAGCTGTCTAAAATGGCAAGCACTAGACTCCCAAAATGACTGTCAAATAGTATGTTAAAGTTGCTCCTTGCAAGTCTCAAAAAAACAAAAAAGGGATGATCTGCAACAGTTAATGTCCCAAATCTGAGTCTCCAACACTGATTTTGTCCGCTATTTGGCCTCCAAACCTGATCAATACTTGCAGCCTAGAATTCACAATGTGCTAGGGTTCCACAAACCAAAGTTCTTCCACCAATACACACTCTTCTGACTAGGGGCCCTTGTGCCTCACCGAAATCAGAGATACTTAAGGGCTTCAATCCTCAAGCCAAGTTGCAGCAACAATAAGAAGAAATCTTCATCACCCAAGTGAACTCTAAATGAGCCTCTTAGGGTTATATTACCTTCTAAAAACATGAATCAATCTCCGCCCTTCATATTCCACGTCTTAATCTAATGCTCCAAAATAAAAAAATAAAGTGTTCACTAATGAAACTTTTTGAAAGTGTTCACTACTACCTTAAGTTCACTTAAATTGCATCAAAAGACATGCATTCAACTTAAAGTCAGAATTTAGAACAAGCCAAATACTTCATTTCTTACCCACAACACACTAAAGAGTGTCCAACCAAATATACGTAGATCCCAAATTTGAAGTCGAGGCCTACCAAGAAGAATAACCCCAGACTTCTGCTGCACTAATTTGATCCCAATGTCACCATGTTGCTGATGGTGAAGTAGCTCGATGAAACCCATCCATCTAGTAGTGCTAACCCCGCGATCATCGGGATCCCAATATAAACGTAACTCACATCCATGAGAATATCTGGAATCATCTCCTACACTATAACCAATATTACACTTTATCAATTCCTCATCGGTGTGAAATTGATCTATACTATGAAGATGATGACTCCTAAGGGTGTCTATGTCACAACTACGATATACATCCTCCGCTAAACTGCCATGGATGTATTGACTCTGCAAGTAGTCTCCTCCAATTTGCACCTCCTAACTACATCAATTGAAGATGTTATACCCATCTCATAAAGGATAGTATAATCGTGGAGCCAATCCACATTGACACATAATCAAGTCCTCTACATGTAGATCAAAAGAAAATTGATGGGCACTCCTTACCATGTAGTTATGGTAAAAGGGTCTAATGTCAATCAAGGGCTCATCAATAACAACTCGAGAATCAAGAGGTGACTCCAATCTCTATCCTCGAACAATTGATTGGTTGGGGTCTCTAGTAACCCTCTTTGCAAAGCAATCACAAAATCTATGTGAGGAAGCATTGTAGTCAAAGTTTCTACAATTGCTCCCACTAAATGCTTAATGCCTTGAGAACCTTGGATGAGTAGCACATGTGACACCAAAGGGTCTCCCTTGAAACTTCAGTAGGTACTCAATAAACGTATTTGTGCAGTAGAAACAATATGAGGTAGGATCAACCTGTTCCTCTGCAACTTTCAATTGACTAATCTGATTCTGTGACATTACCTACTGTCAATCACCATCAGTTGCATGAGATGAAGTAACAAATTTGTTTCCAAGAGAGGAAACAAATCAACTTGAGAGGCATACTAATAACTAGATGATATTGTGCAAGTCCCCTTTGAAGATAATGAAATAGTGTCGGTAACTAACACACAACTCTCTAGAGAATCCACCATACATAAGAGCTATCAATAATCCATCCCTTATTTATCTTACAAAGTTTTGACCTCTCGAGAACCTAATACAAAAATGGCTCTCAAGTGCTCTCACCTAATGTACTCATCCCTTCAAAAACTAGTACACCAAAATCAGTGATGGATGTAGCCACATCGTCGCTACAAGTTGTGAATATCAAAGCATCACCAACTACCATTGTAAGAAGCTAAATTGTATTTGTAGCTAGTGAAGTTTGTGCTCGACTCAAATCCATAGTAACCTCATCTAACCATGATTGCAACTCCTGAAGAGCCAGTTGGGTGCTGTCCAATAACTCTCTAGTCGTCTTAAGCTCATAAGTGAGCTAATCTACTTCATCTTCCTTTCCCTTCAATGCACCCCCACTCGAGAAGATAGTCTCTTATAGCTAATAATTGTAAGTAATTATGTTCCATTATCTCAAAAACTTATCGAAGTGAATGGATGTCTACAATGGAAAGACCACTATCACCTTGGTCATCCAACATAGGAGTACCCAACTAGATATAGCTAACATTTGAAGAGCAACATCAAAATGCTCAGTGGTTGTGACAATTTGACCGTCACTCACCTTCAGTTGCCCAACCAAATGATGCCTTTGGAATTCATAACTTGTTTTTTAATTTAAAAAACTTGATTTTGCAAGTTAATTTCCTCATTTTATTCGATGGCAATGCTCAAATTTCCACAAACATTCCCAAAAATTTGAACTCAAAATCTCTTTATGCACATCAACTTGGATGCAAAATTCAATTCACATGCCTTCAATTTTGATCAAAATGCATATTGTGAGAGTGGAGCCCAAGTTTGCTTTTTCTAAGAAAAACTGCTCGCTCATCATTTTTATAAGTGTGCTCTTGCACAATTTCGATAATTGCACCTCAAATTTTGGTCTTCATTTTACCTTGCTTGACCCTTCAAATCGACACTTAACTCCACTTTTCTTGCATCTCGCTAGCCAGGGTGGACTCAGATTGTACTCCTCTTAAAAGACTTGAGATTTACTCTAGAGCTAGGCACATTAGACATGAAAGTTTGTAAATTACTACTAACTATTAAGCTACTTGCCGCTAAGGCAAAAAGAGGGGGTCTTCATTTGTAGTGGGGCAATGGTGTAAAAACCTCACAACATTTAGTCCCTACCTAGATAAATGTTCCCAAAGATTTCAAGGATAAATTTTGTCAAGGACTTAGGACCTTCGATCTATTCTCTTAAACCTTTCAAACAACCAAGAAATGCACTCAAAAAACGAAGAAACCACAAATTAAGCAAAGAGTCTTCATCCTTGATTACACGTTGTGAAAGTGTGTTCAGTCCTTCCTCCAGAATATTGAAAATCTCCTATGATCCTTTGTAGTTAGCTACACAAGACTTCCATATTTCAAAAACATCCTGGATAGAGCTTTGTTGCTAGTCAGGTGTCCATAGCCCTGATGAGGTTATTGCTATGATTTCATCACAGACATTGCTCTACTTGTGGTTTAGTTTGCGTTGAATAGTACTATTAGAGGTATTTGCGCTCCCAATACCAAGATGCCTTAAACTTTTTTTCTTTATTGTCTCATCTTTTAAATATCGTGGTCTAAGAGCTGAATTCAATATTAAGAATACCCACTACCCAAACCAACTCATTTTCCTATTATTCTGTTTCATAAGCAATGAAGCTCATAACGAGTTTGTAGGGATAAGTCTTGCCCCTTGACCTTGAATTGATCTTGGCCCTTCATTGTAATTGAACAACTATAAAAGGCCAAGGACTTCTTATTTGTAAAGAGTTAGAAGAGTTAGATTTTAGAGAAGTTAGCTAGTGTTAGAAGTAGAGTAGGAGAGGAGACTTGGTGAAATTGTTGCCATAATGCTATTTAAGTAATTGATTATTCATTGTTGGTCTTTATGGTGGATTACTTAATGTTGCTTTCAAGTGTTGCATGGTTTATTTGATCCCTCACGTAGATTAGATTATATTTCGTGTAAAGTAGAAGTAGATGAGTGAAAGATATTGCTGAATGGTGATCAATGGTAAAGCTAGTGTCCATGACTTTTGCTAGTCACTGATTGTAAGTAACAATGTAAGGTTAGTCTGGGCCTAAATTGTAAGTGTTTTTCTATTGGAGATGTTCATTTAGATTGCACCTTCACAAGGTATTGGGATGGATATTGACAATATGAAAACCACTCTCCTATGCTAGTTGATTTGGCGAAGCAAGGATTAGTTAGAGACTCATCCTATCATCAACATTATCTTACATTCTTAGAGTTAGATAGAATTTCTAAATCTTTTCTCTTTGCAAGTTGTTTGGTTGAATGTAATCGAAGAAGTTAAAATCAAGTTGATATCCATTGAATGAATAGAGTAAATCCCTTTGTATTAACCAACATATCACATAATAAAATGCAGTGAAAGTCCACAACAAGAAGGAACCTTGAGGTTGTCTCATTTGATCACACAATTCATCTACATTGTTTAGCATACAAGCATCCTTATTCATGAGAGAGTTGGAGATTTGGTGTTTCAACTTGATATACTAAATATTCGATTCTGTATGTCGTGGTTGAGCAATACCCACATCAACCAGGACCTAAGAAGAATCTTATTACACTTATATATGTGTATTTAGTCGCATTCAATGTAAGTTTTATGTTCATTGTTTGGAATTTCTAAGTGGGAATAGGAGTGAGTTTTGATACTTCAAAATTCTTTTCGAAGTCACAACATTACATCGAAAGGAAACTAAGCTAATAAGAGAATCTGGAAACTAGATTACTATCAAGGAACTGCAACTTGAAACCTAACGGTTATAAACTGTAGGTGTTTAGTTTTTTTGTGATTCTCATCAACAATTTGGGTAGTCTTTTGGTTTGTGTTTACAGTTGCATTTTGTTAAGGGTTATTTTATCAATAGAAAGAATGTTTGTATACATTTAAATAATTCATTGTATCTTGATTCTTGCATTGATTTTTTTTCTTCTCATCATGATTGGAACATACTCCATATATGTTCTCTTATTGAAATTTGTAAAAATGGGGTATTTATTTTCTTCTTGCTAATATGGGTTGTATTTACACTCCTTATTACTTACAAGTGTTTATTTTGATGTATATGCCTTTCCTTCTTTTTCAATTGTTCCAAAAAATTGATGATTCAATATAGAGGTTGGAAAGCAATCTTGAAAGAATCAGTCACCTAAAAGGCTAGATGCTTAGATTAAATACAAGAGTGATGAAAGCTTTTTCTTTTATGCAATTCCCAGTTTATGTTCTAGTTGAATGTTTTATAAGATTCATGTACTGATGTGTTTCGGCTACAATTAATATCTTGGCATACTTATTCATTTATTGAGATATTGCGTTTTTAAGGTGCTGAATCAAATAGTGTATGAGCTGCCTGCGGAGCATCCACTAGCTGACACAAGGCCTCTTCGTGAGCCTCTTGGGCATACACCTCCTCAGGTAAAAGAAGTTTATTTTTGCAAATGCATAGGAGCAACCACTGATCAAAGCAAAAAGCTATTCTTCTGTGTTATTTTCTTATTGCTTCTGCAGTATAATGTTAGAATCTTATGATGACTAATTAATCTTCAATGTAGAGATACATGCATTGGTCCTTTGATGCATGATAGCAAAAGGATAAAAAATGAAAACCTCATAAATCTTCTTATAGCTTTGGTTGGTGGGGAACACTGCATTACATCAATTTATGTAATGTTTACACAATGAAGGCTTCGCATTTTTGCCTGCTATTCAACAAAAGATTGCTCGCCTAAGATGGTTTGTTGAAACAACTAAAATCATTGCAACTTTCTGGTTTAAGGTGTAAATCATAATTACCAATACAAGTTTGTAAGTGTTGTTAAATTAATATGTTAGATTTGAACTGTCATAACCACTTCCCAGGTGATCTGAAAATGGATAAATTATGTTGGTTTGGAGAACTGACAACCCCACTAAGTAGTTCCCTCAATACTTCGTAATGAATTCATTTTAATAAAGATTCATTTCCTGAGGAATTTGATCGATAATCAGTTTACAGAAAAAGTGCGCACAAGACATCAATCTGAATCAGACACAGAAGAGACTTATAATCAGTTTAAATTAAGGCCATATCTGACAAGTTTGAGTGCAGCCAAAACCGTCAATAAAGGGACAGAATATAGTACATATGCTAACCACAGCAAACGCATGCATATCTGAAGTAATGAATGAATGAATGAAAGATTTTTAATGACGTCCATGAGGCCATAAGCCTAAGGGACCCGCATAGAACTCCTAGTCAGTTTCATTCGATTTCTCCACCCTGTCTCTTTTGTCGTGAATCTGCATAAGTAAAATGGCCCCTTTGAGGAGTCTTGGTCCTTCGAAAAGGTCATTTATGTTGTTCACTTTTAACGTTTCTTTGTGTTGGTTGCGAATGTCTTCGTATGTTGTACAATCCATTAGATAGTGCCACTCTGTTTCCACCACACCCTCATTAAAAAATCTACAAATTCTGTCCTCCCACTCTTCCTTAGGGACCTTCCATCTACCGGTTTCACATCTCAAACGGTGGGAACTGGATCTCAGTTGAACGATTAGGATTCTTGCCTTTCCTTTGATCTTTGCTCCTAAATATTCTTTGTCGTCATGTTCACATGTGGGATTAAATTCTTTGACATAATAGGCTTTTTTTCTACCTAACTGATTTGCCCACATGACAGATTTGAATTTTTCTGCCACCCACTTTTTTATTTCAGAATTGTTTTCTGGTCATTCTTGGTAGTCAATGTTCCACTTATTGAACCATTTATCGTTTTGTTTCTTCCATGTCTTTTTCTGACGAGCCAGTTCTTCGTCAACCACCCCACTAGGCCAGCGATGTGCATTCATTTTACTCACCTTCTTTAGATAGCTCAACAATCTGACAATTGCCGAGGCCTCCACTGGGAACATGTTCGCCTCCGCTAAAATAATCTCATATGGGACTGTGGATTTGATTTTGAGATTAGTTGTAATGAAGTGTTTTTGAATCCTTTCAATTTGTTGCCACTTATGGTTTGATACGCTGCTTCTCCATACCTCGCTGCCATATAAAATAACTGGTATCACCAGCGACCCAAAGAGGGTTTTCTTAGTCTTCCAGTCCTATAACTCTGCTGTCCTACACCTGTTTTGAAGAAGATAAGATACCTTCCATCCCCCTTGTATCCTTTTTGATCTACGTGTTTCTCAACTGAGCCGCTAATGAAAATCTATCCCCAAATACTTGTATTCTTCTACAACTTCTAGTGCTTTGTCATTAAATATGAAAGTGCATTGTTGTTTTCTCTTCCTCAAGGAGAAGACCATGATCTTGGTCTTAGAAGTGTTGACCTCCATCCCTACCTCCATGCAAAAGGTTTTTAAGTTCTTCAAATGTTCTCTCAGCCCTTGTGCTGTTTTAGCAATGAGAATGAGGTCATCAGCATATAAAAGCAATCTGATCACATAATCAGCCAGCTGAATTCCCTCTCCATTGGTTTTGTTTAGCCACTCCTCTAACTTGTCAATATAGAGGCCAAACAAGATAGGTGACAACGGACATCCCTGTTTGACCCCTATGTCATTGCCAAAGCATTCTGACATGCCCACTTTGGTTCTGATTTTCGCTTTAACCTATTCGTAAAGTTTATAAACAACAGCTTTATATTCTGTTGGGACCTCTAATTCTTCCATCCTATTCCATAACTTATCCCTAGGGACAGTGTCGAAAGCTTTCTTAAAGTCAACAAAGCAACAAAAAGCCTCGTCCCCCTATTTATCCCACGTTTTTTCTATGAGGAACCTTAGGGTAATGCAGTGATCAATGGTAGAATGTTTTGGTCTGAAACCCGCCTATCCCATAGCTCTTTTCCCTTCTTTTTCCGCCCATCCACTGATTCTCTGCTTTACCATACTTTTGTAGAGTTTGCTTAATAATGGGTTTATCATGATGGTGCGGTAGTTGGAAGGGTAGTAAGAAATAGCTGTGGGCAAGATGGAGATTCGGCATTCTAGCTTAACTCTTAGGCTTTTGTGAGTGTGAACACTTATGGAACTGCTCTTACAGTCAATTCATCTATATTAGCTACTTTGAATCTTGTAGGATGGGTTCCTTCAGCTGTATGGATTGCCTTTTGTAACAGTCTTTTAGGAGCTGAAGTGTAGTTGTAAAGGCTAGGGAGTAACAATAATTGTTATGTAGGTGCTTGGGCATCACATTCATCTTGTAAGGTGTCCATGGAGGGCTCAAGTTGGCATTATAACTTGTATCCAGCAAATGAGATAGTGGCTAGAGGAAGTCTAAGCTGTCTTCTGGATTTTCACCTATATTGAGTTTTTGTAGTTCAATTTTGGTGTTTTCTTTCCTTTTTCTTGCTATTTATATTGTTAAAATCCTTAGTTGTGCTGTTTTGTAGTGAGCAACATCATTTTTAGGACTCTTGGGACTTTTTATTGCTAGTTATTTTCTAAGCCATTAACTAGATCTGTTAAGGCTTTATTGGGGCTGCAATGATTTGTGTTGATAAAATGCATGGAATATCCATCCTTTATAGATCAGCAGATGTCATTTGAAACTGATGAATCTCATTTTTTGTGGCCAAACCGTGATTATTGCCTCAAAATCTGCATAGAGTCAGCAAATTTGGCTTCATCTTGGCCCAAAATGTTGCAAAGTGCACTTATAATTTCATTTAGTGTTCACTGATTAGGTACATGTAACCATCAGACCAATAACTGGGTACGAAACCACACTACCTTATGCCAGATTTGTGGGCAGTGCCAGTTCTTAACGTGGATTGATTTTTTCAGTAAAAAAACACACGAAACCTGAAGTGTAGTTTTGTAGAATTTGGAACATGGTTTAATGTTGTAAAGTTCTAGATTGTATTGAAGACAAGATAAGAGATAACTATCCGTGTTGGCCACTACACAATGACTAAAAAGCAAGTTAACTAATTATATCCCCCAAGTCCATTAAATCTTTTATTGGTGTCTATTATGATAAATTGATATTGTTATTAATAGAGGAGATGAAAGCTCTTTATACAGATTCACAAAGATGATATTTTGAAAAGAAACAATTGTGAACTACAGATGAAAATAGAAACTACCTAATAAATTAAAGGTTAACTAAGATGACCTTTAAAGAAACATTATAATATTCTAATACCCTCCCTTTCTGGTCATTGTCTAACTGTGGTCTTTTGATCACAAATTCTCCGAAACATTCTATTGCTGTTGAGACCCTCCTTAGATTATATTCAAATTCTTTGAAATCATATTAGAAGGTACATCATGAGACCATCCCCAAAAAAAGAATTAGAGAAGGGTGCCCCCCTCTCAGAATCAACAAAACATTTGATCAAAAATCACAACACACCCAACCCGATGTTGGATTACGAAGCTGCTCTTCCTTGGAGATAAAGACAAACAATGAAAACAACTAGCACAATTTTGAGGAAAATGACAAACCCTCCAAACTTTGCGGATGAGCATGATGCCCCAAAACAGAGTGCAAGATACTATGGTTTGAACTTTACAAAGTATCCATTTCGACGGGAAAGACTAACAAAATCCAACACAATCTTTGAGGGGAAAATTGATCAAAACCCAATGTGATTTTTGAGGTGAAAAATCAATCAAAACCAAACATAATCCAAGACACAAATAATAGATTACAAAACTTCTTTTTTAAGAAAAACGGTAAAACCCAAGATAAAATTTTTGAGGAAGAAATAATAATTAAAGCCCATCATAATTTTTTTAAGGGAAAAACAAAAAATGAAAAACCTGCTAGAGAATTTGAGGAAAAAATTACAAATCCACCATATAATATTTGAGGAAAAAATTATAAATCCAATAGATAATTTTTGAGGAAAAAATCATTAAAACCCAATGTAAAACCTTCATGTGGCAAAACACGGGACTTCGCATGGTAAAACAACACATGCAAGAACATGCAACTCATAAAAAATGCGCAAGCAACGTGCAAGTACATGCAACTATTGAAAATCAGAAGCTTTTGCTCAAGCCAAGAAATCGCGCAATCAAAACCCTCGACCATGCTTGTGATTTTCAGCAAAAATCTTCGAAGATGGACCACATTTCTTTTCATAAAATACCTTCAATGATTTTCATTTGAAAAATAAATATCTGAAAAAATTCTAGATCAAAAGAGGCTCCTATTTTTTTTGAAAAATTCGCCAAAGTTTATGAAATCCCATCAACCAGCTCTAATACCGTGTTATAGTAAATTGATGTTGTTATTATTAAACAAAGGAGATGAAAACTCATATAGATTTACATAGATGATGTTTTTAAAAGAAACAGTTGTGAACTAAAGACGAAAATAGAAATCACCTAGTAAACTAAAGATCAACAAAGATGTCTTCGAAAGAAAAAATATAATATTTTTGTAGTATCAATGTGGTCCATTAGCAGCTCTTATGAGTAATGCAAAGATTTTCAAAGATTTATCACAAAAAAAACACAAGTTATAGGAAATTCAAACCTTTTGTAAATATTATGTAATTTCCTTTAATGCAACCCACTTACATCAAACAATTTGAAAATTCTAATAAAATTGACCGTCTATTACTAAGCACAACAACTGGAGTTTTTGCAAAGAACATAAATAAAAAGCTCTTACATACCAGATCACACCACTATTAAAATGAATCCCATTGTTTTTTATAATTTTATGAATTATTTAGTGATGACAAACTGGGCGCATGCATTGTGATACCTTTGCTGATAGTCTGTTAACAGCAGACTGTGATTTCAATACAAGCTGGGATTTACCCTCGTAATTTGATTGCTAAATGATACCTTGATATTCTGAAGATGAATGTTCTGATTTTGGCTCAAGATTGAGCTACATCTGTCACAAACACTGCTGCAGCCTCCTCTATACTCAGTGATTAAATGAGAAAACATTTGCTAAGTCTCGGGGTTGCATCCAAGCATTGAATCTCCAGGGTTTGTGTCCCAAGAAGGTTTCTTGGGAAAGAAACTTGCAGAGATAAAATAAAAATCAGCATCATAGCATAATGAATGAGCCTCAGACCCTAATTGATCTTTTCATAAACTACTCCAACTAAAAAACTTTACATCTTATTTTGTCCTTTGAACTTAGGCATAAATGAATACTCACTTTATATTAATTATATCTCTACCACGGCAGTACTAGGTGAAATAATGTTATAACTCTAAGTCACAACTTAAGTGTGGCACCAAAATTAAATATAATGAATAATTAGATATATTGGAAATAACTTCAGCTTTTTGGGCTACTTTTTAATTATTCTTTCTTTCCCTTATTATTTATCAATTTTCTAGTCTTAGGGAATGGAAAAGGTTAAATACCTACTAGCAAGGGAACATTATAGTCCATCAACATTTTAAGCATTTTATTTGTTATGCTGTGAAATGAAACTGTAGTGGCAGCAAGGGGTGGTGTGTAAGGGCATGAGTGTGCTAACAAAAACTATCACATACAAAAATAGTAAAAACTAAAACATAGGCAACATAAGTTAGTAAAAAAATTTGAAACTATAAAATAGCTGTTCTGGAAATAAATATACAACTCTTAAGTGAATAGAAATAAAATAAAATAATTCTTATATAGTTCTAAACTAAACTACCATACACATCTTCAGAAAAATCAATGATATTATTTATGAAGGCCTTGTAATGCTTTAGTTAAAAAAGTAAATAATAAGTGCTTAAATAATGATATCACTTGGCATAATTTACACAGGTGTTTCTAAGGATAAGTATGCTAGTGCATTGCAGATAGAAAGCATTTGTTCATTGACAACCTAGATAAATTCATTCTGCGATTGTTAACATATTTTTATGAGTATGAAAATTATATGATGCTGAGAGTAAGATGTGGGAATAGTAAATGGGACAATTTGATTTTAGGAAGATTCGATCTTGACAATGTCATAACAAAAGGGGTAGGAAATGGGGCTGGTGGTCATCATGTTGGAAGAGATGGGCTGTAAATGGCACAGTGATGCTGAAATATGATTGGATAATGTAGCTTGGCATATGTTCTGGCAAATGGATCTAAAATACAGAATTTGTTTAAGTATTCATTCCCTTCTAGGGCTTTATAAATACATAAGTTGTTTAAGCTGTTATTCCCTTCTAGGGCTTTATAAATGTGCATTGTGTTATGGTTTCAGGTTTGATGATATTTGGTGAACCCCCCCATGCTTGGTTCATCTCTCTCTTCCATCGATTGTGCTCTGAGTACCATTGACCTAAATTAGTTATTCTTGGATATTAATAATATGTCACCTTTCTTTCTTTGAGCATCCTAAATCAACCATAACTAGAAGTTGTGCTCCCTTCTGTTAAATGCTTATAAAGAAGTAATTATCCACATCTCTGAATGCTATTGTTTTTATTACTCAAATCATTTCAAATCTCATGCTATATTGGATGTATAGTGGGAAACACAAAAGAGTCAGAGGCTGTAGTATCATTTGTCATGTCGTAGTTGTACTGTTCTATCTGCCGAGTTCCAATGAATATGACAAAATTGAAGGGCAACTGAGTTGACTGATGAAAGTGTTTCCATAGCTCCCTGATGTTAACTGACAAAATATTAAACTTCAGATTTCCACCTAAGAAAAGCTAGGAAAACTGAGGATTTCTTCATCTATTAAATCCTTGAAGTTCCAATTGTCCATCCTAGGAGCAACAACTCTAATATGAAATAGTAAACATGAATTTGCATCTTGCCGTTTGTTGTGAGAAGGAAGAATACATTGCATCAGTAACACTTCCTGTGTATAGACTTCAGAAGCTTTGCATTTGATGAGGGTAAGTGAGGCCTATTAAATGCATATTAGTGTAATCTTCTATACATGATGACCATTTTTCGTGCATCTCTCCCTCTTACTACTATTTTGTATACTGAGTGACAGTGCTGTAAGATAATGAGACCAAAAAGGATTTCAAAGTCATTGTTGTAGATGTGCCTTGGGTCTAGTGCTCGTCTCTCTAAAAGAACGTGGATGAGCAAGATGAAATGGAATCCCTGACAGAAATTTTCCTCAAATGATAATACTTGGATTCATAATTTCTTTTGAAGTTTATGTGTTTTCAATTGAGATTGCAAGTCTTTACTTGTTCTGCAAGTTTAATCAGGTACATAATTGCTTACTTTGCAGGTAGCTGCTGGTGCAGCCTTGGGTTTTGTCATGGCTTATCTTATGCATGTCACAACATATTTCTCATCCTAGTGGAATGTTTTTATCATCTGGTAAATTGCTTTTCTTTGAAAGTTCAATTTTGGTTTGTTTCCAACATTGTTGAAGAGTGAAATGTTCATAATTAGTAGTTCGGAATTTACAAAGCCCATGTCTTGGTGCAGCTTGTCTTTAAATTAAGGGCATTGTTTTGAGAGGGTTCCAGATATATGCATGGAAATTGTATACTGTTCTAGTGCATTTGGATATTAAATAATGTTCCATGGTGTTTTGGGTTGGCAGCCAGAGGGCTATTTTTGGGGATGGCAGGGGGATTATCATACTACCATATATATATATATATATATATGAGAGAGAGAGAGAGACTAAAGCTGAAGCAGCTACTTTCGAAATAACAGAAATAAAAGCAACGACTGGAGTGGGGGAGTTAGAGTCGAAAAGAGGAATTCTCCCTTCTCTCATTCAGAACCGTGCATGAGACTTTCTTCTCGCACGGCTCCTAAGTGATAAAAAAAATTTGCAGAATCATTTGATTCTCTTTTTTTTATTACCTTCCTTGTGTATGTATAAGATTGAATATATTCAATTGATATAAAGAATAACTAATCCTTAACTTCATGAGGAATCCTTACTCAGTGGCTATTATAGTATGCAATATAGTATATAAATTGTAAATTATTTTTCTTATTATTATTTTTTTTAAAGTTCAGTTATGAAAGAGTTAAAAATAAAAAATAATACCATCTGATTTAAATCGTTCTGAATAGTCATGAGATGCGGGATTATCATACTACCATATATATATATATATATGTGAGAGAGAGAGAGAGAGAGAGAGAGAGAGAGAGAGAAGATTAATGAACATCATTAATATGACATACCAATGTTATAATGATGTGAGGAGATATCTGGAGAAGTTTGGATGGCAGTTGTGTTCCTAAAAGAAATTTTATGCTTGTATTTCTCGGATGAGACGACATTATACTAGATCATGGCATATACACGTTTAATGTCTTTTGCAACTGAAATTAATAGTTGACTGTAATACCATATCAAGATTTATGAAGCTTGAGACTTATTTTGGAATGGTGGAATCAGAAACCTGAATTATATCTGTTACACACACAAACACATATTGCAATAAAATTACCATTGTTGCCTCTTCTGCTTTCATGATTAATTTAATTACTGTTATGTTGCTGTCATAATATATTTATTGCTGTTGATATAATGCAGTTGCTTTATAGTGCTGTTATAATGCACTCATGATATATTTCACTCACTTTTTTTTGTTGAGTAACATGGATTGTTTTCTGCAAATGTACTAATATTGCCAATGTAATTTCACTTAGAATTATTCCCCCATAGAGAAGATATCATTCATAGAGAAGATATCATTCACAAAGGATTGTATGTCGAAAATTCTGCCTCTGAACAATTATCTTGAGAAGTCAGGTCCTGTAGTTACTCCCTTTGAGACTCTCTTCACCCAAAGATGTCTGTCGAACTCCCTCTAAATCTGATGTTAATCTTCCGATTTTCTAGTGATAAGTCAATACGTCCTCATGATGCATTGAAGAGTAGGCCCATCAAAATCATGCACTCACACGTGTATTTCTAGACTCCTCTTAGGTATCAATCTTCTAAGCTCCTGCATTGCCTTCGAAGAAGTGTCATACTCCCTCTTAGTGTAGAAGGTTACTCATAATCTCAATCATCAAAGATATTTCCTTCAAGAGCCCCACTTTATCAGCCTGATCACAACTTCTTTTAGAGCTACTGTCATAAGATTGAGTTTGCACAATTTTGGTAGCATGTGTACCAGCCTTCTTTTCCTGCAAAAACATCCTCAGACATGAAGGAAAAGATCAAGGCAAATATCTCTTCTAGTATGTATAGAACTACAAATATGAGAGATACTACAAAGAGTAGATAAATTTAATACTCAAGGATATGAATACGTATTTGCCCATGAGGGTCATGGAACATCTTCTTTCTAAAGATGGTTCGAGTGAGAATGAAACATTGGTTATTATTCCCCCCACAATGTAAAATTCCCACTCTTATATCATTGAAGGGGAATGTTAGACCACGATAGTCTTCAACTCAATCAAAATTCCCAGGGAATGTTAGACCACGATAGTCTTCAACTCTCTTCTTTTAATCTAATATTTATATCTGTATTAGATCCATACTCACATCTAGAAAAGTTCTTCCTTACATTCTATTTAATAGAAAAATAACTTTCTTCATTTACTCTTTCATACATAACACCTATATATATATATATATATAAAATTTCCTTATTTCTGATATATCTTTCTTAGTATACTTTTTCTGCTAATTCATTTCTGACATCTCTGTTCTTTTATTTTTATTTTTACTCTTCTCTTTACTCTATTTACTTGTCTTCACTTAACTCCAACTTTTCCTTATCACCGCTCATACACACCACTCTTAATTCTTCATTTCCCTTGTATGATTCAAATGACATATTTTTTTCTTTTCGTTATATCTTCAATTTCAAAGAGGTGTGATGTTTCAAAATGAAACATTGTTTCTCTTGCTAATGATATATTCATAATACATCTAATCGTGCCTTTTCATATTTTTATTATTATTTAAATCTTTCTCAACCAATCGACTCTCTTAACCAACATAATCGCAGCTCTATCCATAGTGATTAATATAGTTGTTTTAATAAAATTCTGACGTCTGACGTGCCTTAGGTTTGGACTTCATCTCTTTGTTTCTTCCTGAGCCTTATACGTAGCACACTTAGGTTTCTCGTTGTCCAAATAGTAATCATAGCCTCATCATCTTTGAACAAGAGACAGATACAAACTCCTTGTTCATCACTGCCGTAAATCTCCATGTACTGGCCGCACAATCTCTGACATATAGTAGCTCATTATCTTTTTCTCATGTATAACTTTGTTGCTACTTGTGAATCTGCTTTTTGATATAGTCGACCATTTCATTGTTTTCTCTTATCGCAGTTCTGTATGTGGTTCGCTAATTTGTCCACTCTATTTATTTTTGGCTATGCATATGCTGCGCACTCATTCACGAACTTTCTGCTTATGGTAATCACTCCATCATCTTGTTCAGACACATCTTCAATGTAATGTGAAATATGTGTTCAACAATTGATGTTGATGTGTTCTCTGCTATTTATAGGATTGATGTGATCATCATCATTTGTTTGATGCCTGACCACTAATATATAGGACCGTCTCTTAATACTTAGCTCCATATGTTGCTATACACAATGTTGTTATGATTTTATTCAAAATACTGTGTAGTTGTTGCTGTAAGAATATTGAACTGTAGGTGGACTTTGTATATTTTGATAAATTTCTATAATTACTCCCGATGGCTCTTGTTACAGCTCTGACTTCTGCTGCAATACATACTTCTGTGATATTTCTCCACTTATGTGCTTCATTCATGTTTCCTAATGCACAATGATGCTGATGAACCTCTTAAGTCAGACAGTGATACCTGTGATACATATGAACAAATATGTCAAAGTTGCTTTCGCTGCTAGTGGAGGATAATTTAGTTTCCAGTGTGACATGATGCATATAGGAGCTAAATTGCATCCCAAAATAGACATTTACGAACAAGACATGATATGCGTTGGGTAGTCTTAGGAGTAATGTTGTTAGTTGTACACATATCTTTGAGTAATATAAAAAAACAACTACAGTTCTAGTTTTGAGGCAACTTCAGAGCTTTGGTGATGTGATTGTAATAGGTGTTGTCTAACCACATTTCGGGACATATATGAAACCTCCAATAGATCCTTTGCGGCACCACAAAATCTCAATGTCGCACCAACTCCATTGTTTGAATATTTAGTGGGGAACACAGTTGCTCAATATGATTGATATATTGATTTCAATGCTTAGGCATAATCCTTTGTTACATAGAAGATATCAACAAGAAATTTGATGACTTAAAGATTTCAAGGCATCTATTTCAGAAGTAACACCTATGTGTTACTCATGAATATGTGATGGAAGACATTTACAGCAACAGGGCATACATGTCTCGCTGATACCAATCTCTAGTTTCCTCTCCCATGAATGATCGCTAGTAACAAGTCTGATTCCTATTCCTTTCATTTCCTATGAATGATAGCTAGTAACAAGCCTGATTCACAATCATTTCCTATTCCTTTCATATTAGTAGATTCGAATTCAATATATGCTTGTCCTCTCAATCTCTAGTAGTATTCTTCTTCCATTCATTATTCTTTCCCAAATTCTTGCATCTCAGAATAGTTCTTGCTCTGAGTATGTTAACCTTTCAGAAATGAAGCAAGTGTGCACAACAATGCACGCATCCACCTAAAAATCTCAAATTGAAATATCTCCAATAGATATTTACCCGATTTTTACCTCAAGATAATTTTCAGAACATAAACATACGAAGTTACATCATAAACCAATAATATAAACCGTAGATTCTTATAAAATACCTTGAAATGTGCTATTGCATTATACATCAGTAATACAATAACCAACATTTAAAAGTCTAATTTTAAACACAGTTTTAGAGGCAGATTGGAATACTAGGAAAGAACCTATAAACACATGCAAGACACCTGATGTGACGTCTCCACGGACGATTGGTTTGCATCCACTGTCTACTGGCACGAGGGTTTACGTCCTCAAGTTGGATGAAAGCTGAAGCTTTCCGAATAACTCTTTCAAGAGAGAGACTGCAATTTGAATCATAAACCAAACATATCGGAATGAAGGAGTCTCTTCTCCTTTTAATCCTCAAAGTTGTGACTCTTCGACTCCCTTCCTGTCTTTTCATCTTATCCCTCCTTTTCACTTTTAGCCCACTTCATAATATTAAATTGACATTTTATAAATTAATTCACACTCTCATAGTCGATTTTAATATTATATGAATATATCTTTAAATTTCCTAATGTCCCAAAAAGGGGACATTACAAATCTTCCCTCGAGATTGCTTTTCCTCAAGCAATCAGTACTAGGGTCCCATGTGAATCTGCAAGTAGCTCTGTAGCCTAACCTAAAAACAAATTCTGCCACATTGCGAAGCAAGCTGTCAAACTGCAACCCATCCATCAACCAGATCCTTGGTTCCATGTTAATCTATGAAGTATCGCTGCATCTCTAGGCTGTACAATTCTGATCATAATTGCATCCAGTCTCAAAATGTGTAGAACTACAACAAAATCCTCAAAATGCCATAGATACATATGGTCAACACCAGGATCCCAAACCCTGTTGTCATGACCAGCTGAAATGATGAGGTAGAAATGTATCAAGGAGCTATGTATAACCCAATAGATAGTGACGACCCAACCTAAATAGTCGATGTAAGAAACAAGCTGCTCAAAAGCTAAAAACAACACCATGGGCACATCAAATATCATACTGTCGTCATCAATCTAGAGAACCCCTAAGTACATAGATGCTATGAGTAAGAATGAAGCTGAAAAACCATTCTCTATGATTGAAACATAACTCTCATCAATACTCCACCAAGATCTATTCAATGGCTGACGTGTGAATTCCATCCAACTTCTATATGGGTTGAAATTGGGAACCATATTTGGGCTGGTCAAAGGATGAGCAACTGTAGTCAATTTACCACACCAATCCTATGACCAAGATTCACTGCTAGGAATTGTATTTGGATACAATATTCTTAAGTCAAGATCATCCTCTTCATGACAATCAAAAAGAGTTTCCTCGTTTATCTCAAGAAGGGGATTATTGAAAGTCCAATCAGCATCCACTTAAAACATGGGGTTCTCTACAAGCTGAATGTGATCTGAAATTTTGGTACTTGGTCTTTTGGGACAACTATTCAAGTCACAAGTCTGTTGAATGCTATCAAGTTTATCAATTACTTCTTGGAAAAACTCTACCTCTCTTTACCCTTATGCTTCTGAAAATGATTTGTGATCCTAACCTGATTTTCTGCTTCCTGAAGAGAAATCTGAGTATTATCCAATGCCTCATGAGCATACTTAAGCTCCCCATTGAGCTCAATAATCTCATTCCTGCCTTTATTCAACTGGTCAACATATATTCCTGCAACCTTAAGAATATAATCCCTAATGGAAAGCAAACATAAATAATCTGATTTCATAGATTCAAGGGCTGTTTTGACTACCTGCAAATCAGCAACAAGCCAATCTTCTTCAACTCCCTTTTGCCCCTTCCTATAGAGATCCTCAACCATTCGGTGAGTGCTGTCATAATGTACCAAGGATGCCACAACCATGTGTTCACTAAACTTAAGCTAGTTCTTTAAGGCATGCATCTTATTATTGTCATGTTGAAGCAGCTCATTGTCTTGCAGTGTCATCTTGGATTGTTCATCTAAATTTATATCATGTGTATAAGAAACATATGGTTCATCACACCTCTCAAAATCGTAGGTCTCCATTCCCTTGTTCCTTTGATTTGCATGCAAAGGCAAAAGTGTTGCGATGTTATCATTTGTACATAAAGGCTCATCATCCAAAGACTCCAACATGATATTACTTCGAGTACAACCGGCCTCATCAACATGTTTGTCAAAGCTAACCTCCAAATCAACAATGTAGAAACTTGTATGTTCCTTATCCATAGCTGGAATCATCTTATCTACATTATTCCCTGCGCTAGTCTGAATTTCTTTAGCCTCCTCTTCGTTATTACGATTCCCACAAACAGGATCGGGTGCACTAGTGTCCTCACATGTCGAGCAAATCTGTTCGTGCCTCATAGTGATTCCTTTAACTTGTAAACCCTTCAAGTTCTTCACTATCAGCTGCAAAACTTTCTTCAACACCAGATCATTGTAGGCTGTTGTAGGAGATGTTAATGGTATAATCTCATTGAGACAAGAAGCAATCACAAGGTTAACCCGTTTATTTGGATGCTCCATAAACTTGGGTGGACCAAGGTCACCATCGAAGGTTGTAAAGCCCAATTTGAGAGTCTACAATTTGCCTGCTCTACATTGGTCAAATATGTTTTGATCTCTTCCAATTTGAAGAGAACATTATTTGAAGATTCCATTTTTTCTAATTGCAACCCAAGTACGTATAGCCGACCAAAATCTTCCTTTTTCTACAGGTCTCTTAGCTGAGGGCCATTGAATGTATTATTAAGTTCCTCTGAAAAGATGCTGTTTTTCAAATCTTCCATTATTCTGTTTTCATAGGACCAAAAACTACCCCAATTTGATGCACACTTCCTCTGTAGATCGCTACTGTAATAACTTGTCTGAAATAAGCTTGCTTGCTGCCTTGAAATACTATTAATAATGTTGATCAATGCAAAAATTTGAATCAAACTATTTTGAATTAATTTTCACAAATAGCTGGAGTAGTTATATCAGACAGTAAAGTTGGAATGCAAAACATAAATATATATTGATTCTTCTTGGATCAAGTGCTCAAAGAGGCCAATAGAGAGTTCCTGTAGCTGGTAGTTCAATCGTTCACAAATTCTTGCCACAACTGTGAAGTCCTGTAGTCAGTGATTCCTTGTGCAGTTTTCACCCTGTTGGACATGTGATTTTACCTGAGATTTTGTTTGGACTTCAGTGTTTATTTAATGGTGGAAATTTCTTCCCTTCACACAACCTTTATGTTAATTTCCTTCCAGCTATCTTCAACTGTACACTATGTCCCCAAATGAGCATTGATGGCTTCTAGTGCCTCCAACTTACACTCGTAGACTTTACAAAGCCAACCCTGATCTCCAGGGGGAATATTTTCAGTAGCTAAAGGTCGATCCAAACAGTTTTTGATGAAAGCCACGGTTGCAAGCTCCATCACGTAATATTATGTCATTGTTTGGGCAAGTATCTTGTGTTTCGCATTTTGCACAAAAATATGTTCATGAAATACACTTCTTTCTAGATCAACAATAGCATCAACAATATGTCCTTCTGAGCCTTACAAATCAAGCTGATGCACAACTTCATGAATTCCAAGCTTGTATTTTAGAATTTGGCTTTCAGCCCTTTGCAACTCCTTTGGCCTGATTTTTTTCCCGACTGTACGCACACATGTGAAGTGATGATGAAGACCACAACCAAGATAGCCTTACTTCCTTAGTAGCTACGCGACTTAATTCATTCTATCTGCACATTCCTGTTAATTCTCTGCAAAAGACTTTCTCTTCATCAATACACGACAAAAAGTAACGCACGCAATTATCAGAGTGTCATGCGACTCAAATGCATCCACTAAAGAGCCGTTACTTCCTCTCGAGCGTTATCTTTCTTCTAGGTGTCATCCAATGTTGGTTGTATTAACTGATTGCCAGTCTTGATACTTGAATGCTAATTTGGACTCTATATGCCAGCCTCCATAAATCAAATTGACTATTACTCTTCTTACTAGCACTCATAGATAATTTGTCTTTACCTCACGACAAAGGCTCCCATGGTAACGTTCCTCCAGATGTGAATTGTAACATTTTTGCTTTAGAAAGAACACATGTGCAACCCGAATGCAACAATTTGCCCATTATTTGCTCAAGGAACAACACACTATGATCATATAGTTTTGGTTTCTTGTAACATCCAAGACCAAATAGAGTATGGTTCATAGCAAACTTCTGAGCTTCTGACTCACGCCTTTAGCAACCTACTCGGTTTTGTGTTTCATCAGAAACAATTCCTCTTCTTTGTTGGCTCTTGTAAATAGTCTCTTTTTATACCAAAATAGCTCCTTTACGACAATTAAATTTGAAGTTCTTTTGTGCACCCAACAAACCACTTCTAAGAAATTGGGGTCGTCATGTATTAAGTTCAACTCTAAATTGCTTGAGTACTGTCAAACTTCATTCCCGCTTGAACCCAAAATCTCTGCAAATCCCAAATTTGTTCTTTTGAACACTCAAGTTTGACGGTTCTAGATAACTCCGATGGTAGCTGGAAGGTGCAATGATAACAGACGGCTATACCAATCGCCTAGTCTTCCCATGGCAATTGCGGATATGCAAGACTCTTGCACTACAGTTGCCTGAGCATTCTGTTGTTCTTGTCTGCCCTTGACACGTGACTCTCAACATACCTCCTGCGATTGTTCCTCTGGTTAAAACATCTGAAGTTAAATCTTCTCCCAATTATAATGTTGGAAATAAATATTTTCACTAACCGCAAATCTAGTCTCTGTCAAAGGTATTCCAAGTTTATAGTCGGAATATGGAATATGAATAGTCTTTCTTGTATTGAAGCCGATATAACGATAGTTCAAGAAACATTCAGTTTCCTCGGTGATTGCATCCCACAATAATCTCATCGAGACCCGACCATTCACATTAACTTCTTTCTTCAGAAAACTTCAATATTCAAATAATGATACTCGACCTTTAGATGCCAAAACAAATTTTGAAAAATCTAAATAATTCATCTCTACAATGTTCAAATATTCGAACCAATGTATTTCTTCACTAGATAAGCCAATGTAATTTATATCTGCAATATTTTGTCTTTGAATCCACTGTATTTCTCCAACCGGATTTGAAACAATCCTTCAAAACTCTGACAAGAATTAATCTTCAAGTATATTTAAGCCAAAGTCTGAAAAACCACTATTTTTGAAACATTAAACCATTATAAATTGTTTTTAATAGAGACTTCTAAAGTTTAATATCCCTTGGAAAATTCTCTTTCAAATACTTCTTAACTTTGTTTTTAATAAAACCTTTCTGTAACAACCTCAGAGAAAACCTCACATTTTCAGAAAGTTCCATTTATCTGAAAACTTCAGGCAAAGGAAGCAACTCCTTTGAATGTTACCACCCATACTTAATCATTACCAGTGTTCCACTTCAATTATTGCAGTTATCCAGAGATACTACTAACATTTCTCACAACCTCATGAGATAATGTTTTATCTAGAACGGTAATTTCTTTCTGACAAAACCCTCCTGATAAAATCTTCTGCGAAATTATTTTGGTAAAGCTTCATAGGTTGGCAGGAAAACCTTGCTTTGATACCACTGAAATATCCCCAATAGATATTAACCTGATTTTTACCTCAAGATAATTTTCAGAACATAAACATATGAAGTTACATCATAAACCAATAAAATAAAACCGTAGATTCTCATAAAATACCTTGAAATGTGCTATTGCATTATACATGAGCAATACAATAACCAACATTCAAAAGTCAAATCTTAAACATAGTTTTACAGTTAGATTGGAATACTAGGAAAGAACCTGTAAGCACACGTGAGACACCTGATGTGACAGTCTCCATGGACAATGGGTTTGTGTCCATTGTCTACCAGCACGAGGGTTTACATCCTCACGCTGGATGAAAGCTGAAGCTTTCCGAATAACTCTTTCAAGAGAGAGACTAAAATCTGAATCATAAACCAAGCATATCGGAATGAATGAGTCTCTTCTCCTTTTAATCCTCAAAGCTGTGACTCTTCGACTCCCTTCCTATCTTTTCATCTTATCCCTCCTTGTCACTTTTAGCCCACTCCATAATATTAAATTGACCTTTTATAAATTTAATTCACACTCTCATAGTCAATTTTAATATTATGTGAATATGTCTTTAAATTTCCTAATGTCCCAAAAAGGGGACATTACACAAATATCTCCCATGGTCACAGTTTAGACATCAGCAAGTGATCATTTTGTTGTTGTATCAAAGTAATAATCCTCATCTGAAAGCACAGCTACAATGTAGCTAGTAATCCAAGAGAAATTGTTTCAAGTCATCTCTAACCACCATCTATACATGAAGAGACTCATTTTCCTTTCTTATGTGACACCGCATGCAACACAAAGATGTATGTTTGCACCAAGAACGCTTGACACAATTGAAATGACAAGGATGGAATATAAATATCAGCTCACAAGTTCAATAGACTATAATTTCCTGAGTATTTTCCTAAGCTCCTTGCCAAGCATTTAGAAATTTTAAACTCCCACTTGACAATCATCGATAAGAATTCAACAAGTCAAGTCTTTGAGCCAACCTTGTTATCTTATCTCACATGATCCATAAGAATTGATGTTGATGTTTCTGCTCTTCCTAAGGTTGTAGTTATCTTTTCTAACCCACATCCTCATTGCATTTTTCCGAAGTTCAGATTCAATTCATGCCTATGGCGTTTTGATACCAAGAACAATTATTTTCTACTTCACTTGGTAAGATGTATATGGCGGATTTTCTATTTATGGTCTGTGGAAATTCAAAATAGCATTTTATGAATATCATTGAGTTTTATTATAGTGGAGAGCGATTCCTGTGATTCCTTGTCTGTCTCAATCTTTTGATCGGATATTTGATCACTTTTGTGCAGTGCAAACACAACAAACGAAAGGATATTTTCAACCTGTAATATCTCCGATAGTTCCCAAGATAAATTTAATTTTCCTATCATAGCTTGTGCCTAAAAAACATCTATGGTATAAGGAGATGCATGATACTTTGAATTGTAATGAAGAATTTGTAAAACAAGCTGCTTCGTTACATTTGCAACCTGTCTCTAATACCATGTTGAGTAACTTGGATCATTTTCTGCAAATGTACTAATGTTGCCAATGTAATTGATATTTTCCAAATGCAGATTTGAAGACTCATAAATATGAGGAGACATGTGTCTATAGTTAATCTTCATTAGTTAATAAACTCTGCATTCACCGGCCAATAATCGATCGGCTGTTTGGGCATCCATTCCATACGTAACATTGCCTCCAAAGTGTTGCTGGTCAGATGACTGCCCATTATTGATTCGGCCAACCGCGATAGAATAGTAGGCCCTATAGAATGGTAGGGCCCCCTATAGAATGGTGGGGAACCAGATCGGGATTGGCCTACCAAATAGAGGGTGTCTGGTCAGATGACTGCCCCTATTATTTCTTCGGTTGACCAAACTGCCCTACTTAGATTCTCTATGTAACATGCCCTGCCTAACCTACCCTGCAATAATCGCCTCTGCCCATGCCTATATATATATATATGTTACATATGCTTTTTTATATTATTAATATATTAACTAATGATGATTAACTATAGAGACATGTCTCCTCTCATATTTATGAGTCTTCAAATCTGCATTTGGAAAATATTAATTACATTGGCAATATTAGTACATTTGCAAAAAACAATTCATGTTAACATTTTTGATGTTACAAATAATTTCTTTTTGAAACATTATGAATGTTGCTTTTTCGGGCAACCCTCATGATGATTTGAGGGAAGTCTGAGACATCCCCAGCTGTGTTGGAGACAGCCAGGCGTCTCCTATGTTTTTTCCATTTCCCTGATTTTAGGGAAGCATTCAGAGATGTTTCCACATTTTCTTTGTTTTATTTTTTATATTTTTTCATTTCAAATATTATTACTCAAATTCATTGAATGCTTTTGTTGCAAACAAAACAACAATATATCAACAAAAAAATGTCCTCGTAATTAAAAAAATTAAATGATTAAAAATGAACATGTGTTCATCTGTGATACCCACTCTGAATGTTTCATGATAAATATACATGTATATAATATATATTTACTGTTTCTTTTTGCAGGCCATCTTTTGGAAAGGACATTGAACATGTGATTTTTGTGTACTGTTCTTTTTGAACTAAATAATCTAATACAGAGAGATTGGAAAATTTATAGGAAGCTTTATTAGTGCCAGGACTGCAAAGTGGTTCCATTAATATTCCAAGAAATTAATGAAAACAAACATTACTTTTATATTAAGAAGTCTGGATTGTCTGGAGTCTTATAAGTACTCATGTCTATAGGACACCATTAGCATCAATGGAAACTATATTAAGATTTGGCCTTAAATGTTTTAAATGAGAATAAAAGATTAAAAAAGCATTGACATAGTTTAACGATGGCCTATAACGGCCTTGGGGGTGAACTGTCCTAATGCCCACCAGTTTTCTTCCAAGAATATTTGTAATTTAAAACAGGAACATAATTCTGCTATCTTGCTGCATGCTTAATCCTATGCATGTAGCAACTCTTACTTGCAAAATTGAAGAATTTATATTATATTTCTTTAATCCAATTTGAAGGTAATATTTTCTTACATCATTTGTGAGATTTACTTTGTCCTTGAATGATTTATTTTATTCTATTTGTTGTAAATGGTCAGTGGGATACATGTTTTGCATTAGCTGGATCATAGTCTGCAAGAAGTTTAGATGAAACTTGTGCAAATCCTGCTCAACTCTCATGTTTTCATCACCAAAACCATTGGAGAAGGAAAAGATCATACTCACAATCAAGTTTTTACATGCTAACAATAGTCAACATTCTGGTTTTATAAAAGTACATAATTATTGAATTGGCAATTTTTTGTTTTAATTTAAACTCTGATGTTGTGCAGGACTGAAATATATAGATACTAGGAGTTAGGATAAGTATTGGCACAGCTTTGAAAAATGGTGGAGAAAGCAAATATCATCGATCTATCTAGCATTACCTTAGAAACATAAATTGGGCAAATTTACAGTTAATTCTAAAAGGTGAAATTCCCGACTTTTTACACTAAACAAATTTCATTAAAATTGTTGGCTGCCTTCTCGACCGATTTCCCCTTATGTGGATATTTTCAGTTAAAACTTTTCAAGATCAATATGACGTAGTTCACCTACCCATGTAATAGCATTGTTTTTAGTCTTCAAACCCACAGATGTTTGCAAATTTCTCCAGTATGCTATGGCAACTTAACAGCATGATTTTATTTCCACTCTAGGTTTGCTGCAATGTTATTTTCATGTTGCTGCTACTGACTACTTATTTTCTAGTCTACACTATTCAACCGGTTCTTGATAGTTTGCTACAGATATTAATGAATATTTGTAAACTAATCTGTAAGCTGTTTTTGGATTCAATTGTGTCCTAAAGTTTTCACATCAATGTTTTGGATCACACTCCGTGGTCTTTCATCAGAATGATAATGATAGAGTTAAAGGAGTGTGATCCCAAATATTAATACAAAAACATTCATACCATCTAATCCAGAAACAAGTTACAGAGTATGTCATGGATTGTGGAAATTTGCTTGATCTTATTTGTAAGCTTTCAATGCTTTTTAAAATTTGAACTTTATGAAATGCTTCGCAGATTTCTCGGTTCTCTTTTTGAATCTTTATAGACTGTTTATATAGGTGCAGTTATTTGTTTCCGGTAATTTTTTTTTGCATAGATAGATCTTCTCATTACTTGACGTCTATAGAAATGCAGCTATATGAATAAATAAAAATGAGATCTAATTAATATTATGTAAATTGTGTTTGATTCATCCAGCAATATATGTATCATCCAGCAATATATGTATGAATTATTTATCCTTCTTTTCCTCCACAAGCATTAGCTTCATAAATGATGTGAGACTGATCTGAAGTTGACGGAGGCAAACCGACAATTTCCAGTCCAACAAACATACAAAAACCAATGTCAAGTCACATCAGGAAGCTCAGTTACTTTGATATCCTTAAATGGATATAGAGTTATGTTAATTGGAAAGTAATATTGTTAGAAAAAAATTACCACCGAGGAAGTCCAGATTAAATGAAGTTACAAATTTACAAACACATCACAGGCAACTAAAATTTAGAATCAAAATTCTCGATTGAAGTAGTCCTTGATGCTTTTTCTTGCATTCTTGCTACGAAAGATATTATCAAAAGAGCTGTGAGGTAAAACTTGACAATATAGCTAGGTCACTTGGATCCCTGCGTCACTTGATTTTGGTCCCAAAATCGCTTCTACTGAGAGAGAGGATTGCCTGCTGATTTTGGCAAACTACTGCATGATAGCAGCAAATATTTCTATTATTATTCTACAATTATAATGGCTGACATAGGTAACATGATCGGCAATATCAGCCAACAGAGCTCTGGATTGAATGCTAATATTTCAGACTTAGTTTAACAACGAAAATTGTACATATTTAAACGCTCTCGCCAGTTGCTACTGTATTTAACCTTGTTCTATCAGCCATGTAGGTTTTAAAATTCAGTGACAAACTAATTGCACCATTGGCGCTAACCAATATAACATCCTGGAACCAAAATGACAAAACAGATAAAAGAAAGTTTTGTTGTTGCATAAAAAACCTGCTTAGCACTCTAGAACCCTTCCAGAAAAGCATTATTTTGGGTGACCTCCCGGGAAATTCCAGGTGCTTCACCTCTGTGAGCATCAGCTAGATCCAATGAGTGCTAAGTGTTCCGTTTATTATCACGAGAGATGGATTCATGCGAATCACTACTCATGAAACATGGGTCAATGAGTTTGACTCAAAAACTACACAATTAAATCATGATAGCAATATCACAATCCCTTAAGGAACTTGACTTACCAAAAGCCACAGATGTATCATTCTATGACATTGGCTAAGTTCTAGACAAAATACATCAAAGACAAAAAATAGTCAAACTTTTTTTTTTTACCAATTTCACGAAAACACACTGATTTTTTCTCAATATTATTTCTTCGAATGGGTTTGTCTTTACTCTAATAAAGATAGTAAGAATCTTTGGTCTTTTATTCTCCCCCATGTTCTATGCGACATTTAGGAGGAGAGAAATAATAGGATTTTCAGGGATAAATTTGCTCATTCAAAGGTGGTCTATAGTAAAATTAAGAGACTTATCCTTGAAAATTTTGAATTATGATGTCCCTCTTCTCATCTTCAACTAGGATCTTCATGGGAAATATTTAAACCATCCCCTTCTCTCAAGGGGGATGGTAGAGAGGGATGCAAATGGTACTTTCCTCCTATGGGACAGATTAAAGTTGACTTTGATGGGATCACCAAAAGGAACCTTGGGCCGAAATGGTGTGGGGAAGTTGTAAGAGATGACTTTGACTAATGTATTGCTGCGGCAGCGCTCTCCTTGAGACCTTTGACTAACCACTTCATAAAATCTACAAGGTCTCTTCATTCTCTCATGCTCACTAAGAACATGGATTTCACAAAGGTTTGGGTGGAAAGTGATTCTAACGACAATTTTGAATTATGATGTTCCTCTTCTCATCTTCAACTAGGATCTTCATGCGAAATATTTAAACCATACCCTTCTCTCAAGGGGGATGGTAGAGAGGGATGCAAATGTTACTCTTCTCCTATGGGATGGATTAATGTTAACTTTGATGGGATGTGGGGGAGTGATAAGAAATGACTTTGGCTAATGTATTGCTGCGACAATGCTCTCCTTGAGACCTTTGACTAAAACACTTCATAAAAGCTACAAGGTCTCTTCATTCTCTCATGCTCACTAAGAACATGAGTTTCACAAAGGCTTGGGTGGAAAGTGATTCCAATGACATTGTTAGATTTCTTAAGGGCCTACCCTACCCTTCATGGTCCATTAAACATATTATCGAAAAGGAAAGACATTAAATTCTTTTTTTATTTTATTTTACATATCCTATGAGTATAGAGAAATAAGTACTGTGATAGACTCACTTGCTAACATGGTAGTTAAATCATATTTTCAATTAGTCTATCAAAGTTTGAGCCTATTTAAATTATGACCAAATTCATGGAAAGTGGGGGTTTTTGATGATTATTACAATTTCATTTCCCATGAAACGAGAAATTATTAAGAGAAATGGTTGTTCATCCTTATGACAACAAACTTAGCAAGTGTTGCATGCAATAAAAATATCCACCTATTTGTTGCAATTAAAAACATCAAGGGCATCAAATAAACCTTGTTTGATTTTCTCTTTAAGATTTCTATGGGTATTCTCTTCCCAACACAATGATATTCAAGCTAACACGTAAACTGCAAAGATGCAAAGTGAGGGTTTTAAGAACAACTATGAAGAGATTGTTACATATCTCACACAATGATGAATGTAAGTGCAAGATCTATGAAGAAGATTGTGCACAAGCAAGTTGATGCTTTTATATTTTTAATAAGAAATATAATGCAAGCTAACTAAGAATGAAGTTGTAAGATTCAAACTAAGATAAGAAATGGAATTTAGCTACCATGCAAGAATATAACTCTAACTAAGAATGGAGATACAATAACTATTCTATGAATTTGAAAACAAAGATGCTAATGCTTGAATGTTAGTATAATAGGTGCTCAAGTGCTCGAGTATGAAAATGCCAATTGTTAATTCCAATTAGGCTACAAATGAAGGAGAGAGCTTTTACAGAAAATGAAAATAAATGATTGGATGCGATTAAGAGGTGAAAGAATGAAGGGATAAGATGAAGAGGAAAAAGGGAAGAGACCCAAATTAAGAGGCAAAAATAATGAGTGGCTAGGATGACGAGGCAAAAGAGAAGTGTCTAATGTGAAGAGACAAAAAGAACATGTGTCTAGGATTAAGAGGCAAAACCATGCAAAAATCAAGGATTCCACTTTCATGGAGAAAATAAAAGACTTCTAAATGATTGGAAGAGAAAAAAGAAGGATAGGTGGCCACCTTGGAAAAGGTGATTGTGCACATGATTAGAGACAAAATAAAACTAAATGGAATTTAATCAAGATTATAAGAGGATTAAGGTGTAGACAATGATTAGTGAATGAGACAAAGGTTTGAATTTAATTTAAATATAATCCAAATAGGCTTAGAAGAATATTGGACAAGAGGGGGAATTAAATAAATAAAATTTATTTAAATAAAGGATGTTAAGGAAATTGAGATCAGAGAGAGCGTAATGATTTTAATTTTCAAATTCAACTAGATAAGCTCTTCTTATTTTGTCTTAGATTTGATATATGTAACAATAATCACAGCTTATACAAAGAATATCAATCTTCGATCAATATAGTATAGATTGCACTGAAGTTAATTTCTTATTGTGGGTGATAGACAAATTCAGAGATCTGGATGCTATAAGTAATTGCAGAGAGAAGTATTTGTATGCTGGAGTATTTTACATGCCAATGTTATTGATGATTTCCTCATAGCATACAATAGATATAAATATGCATTGAAAGGTTGCAACACACATAGGGACATGAGCCTTATGTGGCTTTTGCCATGTAGGGTCATGACCCTACATGGTGATTATCATTTGTTTGATTACCGTAACACTAGGCATTATGCACTACAGACTAACATGCATATATAATCTACCGATAGTAATAATAACATCAAGTATCGTGCCTAAGCATGGTAGTATATAAGATTATAATTTATTTACTCTCTCAATGTGAGAAGCCTGATCTAGGCATGATCATGAATAATCAGATAGCTTGAGATATGGTATATATTGAAAATACACACAGACACAGACACAGACATAAACACACACACACACGTGTGTGTGTATTTATGTATGTATGTATATGTATACATATATACATATACGTACATACATACATACATATATGTGTAGATTTGTTATATATATATATATATATATATATATATATATATATATATGTTGATATCGGATCCAACCGAAGCTATTACTTCAACACTCCCTCTTAGCAAGGAAGGAGATGATTAATTTCTTAATAACTCATATTGAATTAACATCGAAAATACTTATCCATAGTGATAATATAGTGTGTGTGTGTGTGTGTGTGTGTGTTTATATATGTATGTATATGTATACATATATACATATACACATACATACATACATACATACATACATACATATGTGTAGATTTGTTTTATATATATATTGATATCGGATCCAACCGAAGCTATTACTTCAACACTCCCTCTTAGCAAGGAAGGAGATGATTAATTTCTTAATAACTCATATTGAATTAACATCGAAAATACTTATCCATAGTGATAATATAGTTTATTTTGATTTCTGACACATTCTAAAACAAAACATAATCTATCAGATAGATAGTCTTGATCTCAAGTGACAAGAATCATGATCTTTGACTCACTCCAAGACTAAAGTAGTCTATCGTGATTAACTTAGTGTCATGAGTTTTCGCACTATCCGGGACAACAAGTCAATGTAGTCTATCATGACAATGAATCAAGAACTCAAAAGAAATAACACAAGTAGCATCATGATTCCTGCCTCATTTCGGGACAAAAAATTAATGAAGCTGATCATGATGCTTTTGTTATCATAATAACTGACACAATCCATGACAACAACTTAATGAAGTCATATGATAATAGGTCAATCTAATATGAAGGTCATCACCTTACTATACAGACCTTACACCCAAAAGAAATATTGTCATCATTCATAAAACAATACAATTATGCACAAGACTAATCAGAACTCTCTCTCTCTCTCTCTCTCTCTCTCTCTCTCTCTCTCTCTCTCTCTCTCTCTCTCTCTCTCTCTATATATATATATATATAGAAACTGAGTTTTAATCTTAGGATACACATTTACATCTTAGTTATACTCCCCACAGTTCTACCCCCCCACAATATTATTTTGGCTGAGTTCGGTGCTCACCCATTCAGAGTTGCAACCATTTTTGACTTGATCTGGTTTCTCCTCCATCTTCGTAGCTTTGCTAACTCGGAGGAAGGCCAACACAGATACCTTTATTTAGCCTATTGCTCCTCAGTTGCTATTGCTGACGTCGATCCTACCATTAGAGCCCACGGTTGGTATGCTCAGGCTACTATCCTACTGAGTTTAGTGGGGATCGACATTGATCATCTTCCTCCCTACCAGTTCTCATTGGATGCCTCGACTTATCTACTCCCTTCTCGGCAGGAGTTGAACGGGCATGTCAGACTTGACATTTACAGGAAGTATATCACACGGACCTGGGTGGATCCTCCAGGGGGACTACGTCCAAGGATGGCTTTCTATGTTGAGCACTTCTTAGTTATCCGAGATGGGATTATTGTACGCCCTGAGTACTTACATAGATACTGGACTCACACCCTGCTTATCTCCCTTGGCTCCTTTAGGGTGGGCTCGCACAAACTCCGGATTCAGGTCGATCACCATATTGCTAGAGAGGATCGGGTGTGTACACTTTGTACCTTAGCAGAGGCAGAATCTGAGATTCATTTTCTTTTCAAATGCCCCATATACTACGAGATTAGAGGGAGATTTCACTATCTGTTTAGAGATTGCAGATCCCTCTCGGATTTTTTCAGGTACACCGATCAACGTTGCATTGCACTCTATCTCCGCAAGTCCTTACAGCTTCGTGACCATACTTTACAGCTTTCATTTCCTAGGGTCAGATCCAGGCACAACTTATTACGACCTTCTTCTCGCCCTTAACTCCAGCTCGGGGTGTGAAGCGACCGTACAGTTTCCCTAACACAGGCTATTCCAAATTGGTGAGACCCCATAGGGGACCTTTTTGCCAGCGACACTTCTCGTGGCACTCAGATTCATCACAGGGCTTCTGGTAGCGGCACATATCAGTCATTGTTGAACTTTTTCCTTGTGAAGCCGGAGACCTAATCTTTTCTGTGATGTTTCTTGCTTTCTTTTTCTTTTGTTGTGCTTGTTCTTTCTTTTTTGGACACCGTTTGGTGCTTCGTTTGTCTGCTTTTTCCTTGTTGTAAGCTTCTAGTCTCATAGACCCACGTTGTGGTCTTTTGTTGGACATTAATAAATTTATCTTATCTTATCTTATACTAAGTTTACCTCTGAAATATTCCACTTTTAGTTTCACAAGAGGCTTGGTAAATATGTCAGTAGTCTGCTCTTCAGTGCTGATATATGTCAACTTGATAACATTTCTGTCCACCATATCCCTTATGTAGTGATAGGGAATTTCTATGTGCTTGGACCTATTATAGAACACTAGATCTATAGAAAGTTTTATGCAACTGTGATTATCACAATGTATTATTTGTGGGATTTAGGGGTTTCCCATATAGTCTGACTAATAACTTCTGTAACCACATTACTTCTCGAGCTCCCACAGATGCTTCTATGTACTCGACTTTAGTAAAACTCTAAGAAATTACAGACCGCTTCTTGCTAAACCAAGCTACCATCATAGATCCAAGACTAGAACAACATCGTGTAGTACTCTTCCAATCAGTAGAACTACCAGTGTAGTCAGAATCTAAATATCCAATACGATGTAGCTCAACATGGTCATATTTTATATCAAGTCCAACAATACCTCGTAAGTATCATAAAATGTGCTTGGCTTCCATGAGATGAATCTTCTTAGGTTCACACATAAATTGACTTAAAGTGTTTGTAGCATAGAAAATATTAGGGCGAGTATTCACCAAGTACATTAGAGATCAAATAATCTGCCTGTAGTATGTAGGATTAGTAGCTGTAGATTCAGATGGTTCAATCTTGAGCTTAAGAACATTTGTTTCGATTAGTGTGGACAATGGTTTACAATTCATCATGCCAATTTTGTTTAATATATCAATAGTATACTTGCCTTGACTTAGGAATATGCAGTCTTCCTTCTGACATACTTCTAACCCCAAAAAGTAGTGTAGAATAACTAGATCCTTCCTTTCAAATTTAGATGTAAGATCTTGTTTACACTTTGCTATAAGGTGATCTTCACCTGTTATTAGAAGACATCAACATAAAGAACAAGTATTATCATATCACCCTTTGATTCTTTGAAGTATATATTAGGGTCGACTTCATTTCTTGAGTACAACAATTTGATAGGATAACTGCCAATTCTCTCATATGATGCCCTAGGGGCCTGTTTAAGATCATAAAGAAATTTCTTTAGTTTACATACATGCGTGTTCTTGCCATAAATAAGAAACCCTTCTAGTTGTTCCAGGTATACTTCCTCTTTAATGGCACCATTTAGAAATGCCATCTTTACATCCATCTGATGTATCTTCCATCCTTTGGAGGCACCAAATGTAATGATGGTTCTAACACATGTATATCAAGCAACATGAGAAAAAGTTTCCTCATAATCAATTCAAACCTTTTGGGAGAATCATTTGGCCACAAATCTTGCGTTATGTTTTTCAATACTGACATCAAGTGCTTGTTTAATTTTAAATATCCATTTTGAGAAAACAATGGATTTGTCTATGGGTCTTGGTACAATGTCCCAAACATCATTTTTGGGTACATATTGATATTCCTCAATCATGGCATCTTTCCAAGCTTGAGAATTTAAGGCTTCTCCAACATCTGAGGTTTTAAGTGAGTGGGCTCATTTATATGACTGACATAACACAAGTGACTTCTTGTTTTCTTATTTTCTCTAAAGATTTTATCAAGAACTACATTATTTTCTTCTATCATTTTCCTTGCCCATAATGGCCATTTATTGTTAAGAGGATTTGAGTCATTCTTCAGGTCAGAATTTGTGGGCCCATCATCTTTTGTACAACTCTCCCTCTCAATCATAGTCTCCCTCTCAATCATAGAACTCTCATCTAAATCTGGGATAGGGTCATCATTTGATTCTTCAATATTTTTAGAGAGTTTATATGCAACATCTTCTTCAAACTTAACATCTCCACTGATTCCAATTGTTCTTGACCTTGGCTGTATACTCTGTAAACTTTGGAAGACTCACTATAGCCAAAAGGTATACCTTTCTTCCCCAAGGGCTCTAGTCTAGTCCTTTTCTCTTTAGGTATATGAATGTATGCAGTACATAGAAAAATTCTTAGGTGGCTTAGATTAGATTTGATTCCCAAGAACACTTCTTCAGGTGTTACATTTTCTAGAAATGAATGAGGGCATCTGTTTTGAATATATACTGCAATATTGGAGGTTTTAGCCCAAAATGTTATATGAAGATTTTGGTCATGTATCATAGCCTTAGCCACTTCAATAATGGTTCTATTCTTTCTTTCAACTACTCCATTCTGTTGAGGATTATAAGGTACAATATACTGCCTCTTAATCCCAACATGTATGCAATATTGTTTAAAGTTTTCAGAAATGTATTATCCTCCATTATCGAATCTTAGGATTTTAATTTTCTTCCTTGTTTGATTTTTGACTAAAGCTTTAAACTCTTTGAATTTATATAGAACTTCATTTGACTCTTTTAGTTTCAAGGAGTAGATCCAAGTTTTCCTAGAATGATCATCAACAAAAATGATATTATACAAATATCCTCCTAGAGAAGGTACCTACATAGGTTCACATAAGTCAGTATGAATGAGTTCGAGTACAATCTTAGATTTATGTTCACTATGAGGGAAATATGTTTTGGAGTTCTTTCCTAATGCATAGTGTTGGTGTTTGAAAATGCTGGAGGGTTTTCAATTATCCTACTGAGAAAGTGACACATCTAGGGGCAACTAACTCCCATTTTCAACATGCCATTTCTGAAAATAGGCCAAGTATAAGGCATGACCCTTCTTCTACTTCAGGCTTCGCTAAACTTAGGCGGGTAGACCTTAGATTCCAATGATACCGTACTAGTGCAAAAAAAAAATCCTTGAATCTATTAAGCAGATACAAGCCCTTATTTCTCATAGTAACTCATGAAATGACACAGATTTGCAGTAGCTAATTGGAATCTAGAATATTCACAAGCTGAGTGAGGGCATTCTATTTAGGTTCTTCAACATGAAATGAAAGAACGTTTGATTAATAATGTTGATTCCAACAAACCCTCAGATATGTAGCAGTAAGACTTAATGATCCTGTAGCTGATCAGTGCCTTAACCATTGGGCAAATCCATGAATTAAAAACATACATATAGATATCTGATACTTATACATATATTCAGATATTTGATCTATCTATTTAACTTGTAAATAGACATCTGTGCTCAATCTGAACTTCATTCTTACCTGATATCCCCATTAATAAATCTTGCAACCTTGTTGATTGACTGAAGCATTTACACAACCCCTTGAGTTATAAGCAACAATAAAACATCATATAGCCTTAAGGGACTGTAACTACGACCTAGGCTCTTTGTTCAAAAATCGTAAAACATTGAAGTTTACTAAGAAAGGAGACAAGATTCAAGATGAAATTGATGAAATCCTGCTGTTCTTTGTATTAATTTCTTTGAAAAATACAACCATATGCATGAAATGAAAACATAGAGAAACCTAACATGTCAGAACTTGTTGTATTATCCTTCCTATTGCTGTTCACATAAGAGAAATTTGCTGAAGAATGTATGGTATAACAGTATGGGAACACATCAAAACTGGATCCAACACCTGGTATCTCAGTAGTGACTGGTTTTTCTCCAAAGATTGGAACCCTTACAATGGAAGAAAGAAAGAATAATATAGGATGAAGATGAATTCCCAGATTGAATTTGCAATCGACATTTGTCCCTTGAGAATTCAATCTTTTGCCACTGAAAGCCCCTTTCATTTCTTTACCCATCTTGATCTGATCTTGTTTCATCATTTTCTGTAACAAACTTGCAAAATATCCCTTTCTAAATGATGAAAACTGTGTGAGTCACCAAAATCTTTGATTTGCCCCATGAAAATACTGGTGAAATTTCAGTTTTTACTTGAGTGAATGTGTTCAAATTTCGACGGGGTACTACATTTCAACTGTTTTTAAACCATATTCAAATCAATAGCATGTCAAAAATCAAATTTGAACTTCCTAGTCTAAATACAGTTGCAATTCAGGTACCTGAGACAAATCCCCCTATAGCTTGAACCAGTGGCATTCTATGCAGAAACAAGCGTCAGAATCGAAAAGTTCGTCTTTTGCCGATTTTGGCGATATATAACATCACTTATTTTGCCTTCCGGAAACCCCTTGAATCTTAGTTCGAAAAATACTCCTCTGGCTATAAAAAATAAGATCTGCAACTAATGATTTTTTTAAATTTTTTGAAAATTTTTAAAAAAAATCTAAAGTTAAAACTTTAGAAAAGAGCCCTTTGAACTTAAAAGGAATTCTCAATGTGCCACTTTGAAGGAATAATAAAAATATATTTTTTATCATCTTCAAATTTTTTGCCTACCCTTCAAATTCGAGGTCAACCCATGTTTGACCGACTGCCACGTGGCAACATTTGATTGGTCCACCTCATTGCTCAGTCAACATTTGCTCACCTCTACCACGTGGCAATCTCACATTGGCTACTTGATCCTGCGCCACATGTCACTCTTTCGCTTTCCCGCATTACTTAACGGGTGTGCATCTCTGAAATGCGGGCATGCACCCACTGCCCGATCTTGCCACATGGCAAGATCCTGTGCTTCCGCCTGACCCTGTACGTCCTTGCCTCCTCGACAGTTGGACCTGTCACGTCATATCATCCCGACCCCCTGCCACTTGTCGCGTGCCTGCTTTCTTGCATTATTTATCTGTCGTGCATCTTTGTTTTGCAGGAATGAGGGCACCACACATCTCGACACGTGTCAAACCCTTGATGCATCTGGGTTTGTGGTGCCACATCAGCGTATTTGGATTTTTGCGTAAAACTTTGCACTTGTCTCGCTGACATCACCCAGGCATTACTGTCGACTGGGACCCTCAAGTGTGAGCTTTGCCTTCAAAAGGCTCTTTCTTTTAAGTTACAACTAATTGTTTGCGCTTTAGCATATAAACACTTAAAAATCTTTCCTCGGCATCCATGTGGGACAAAACGTTTGCAAATATTCCTCTATTTCATATGGGAGTTCCTTCTTGTATTCATGCGGATTGCTCCTTACATGAGCTGGCTTTAAACTTGATAGCTTTCCTTCAATACGCTGTCTTCTTTACCTTTTACAGGTGTGGGTTCCTTTCATTCTCCTTAACATGCATCCTCTGTTCAAAGCGTGAATCACTGTTGTTTTTTCTTTTCATTCGCAGGTCGGCCTTTTAGCTCTTAAAACGTTTTGCCTCCTCCTTGATTCTGGAAACTGCAGATCCCTTAACTTTTCATGCACTTGTGCTCTCCTGTTGTGAGTTTTTCGCTTTTAATCTGTTGCGCTTTGTCCTTTGCATGAATTGTGGAGGGTTTCATTTTTTGAAATGGCGTCTTCTCTTATCAACTTGGCGTGTGGAACTATTTGTTATAACTACGGCTTTGACTGTTTTTCTTTTAGCATGGGGTCAAGGCTACTATTCTTCGATGGTACCTTCTTATCCATGTTAGCCAGCTCCCCTGCGAAATTCTCCTTTGAAGTACCTCTGCTCACGCAAATATCTCTTAATATGGTAGATTTCTTATGTGGATTCCCTTTCTCAATTGCGTGAGGCTCTCTTTGGCTACCTGTGGTCTCTATTCTTCTTACGTGGAGCTGTTCCTTTGAAAATGCCATGTGAGACTATTCTTTTTAATGGGACCCCTATCCAAACTAGTGTGAGCTTTATCATCTATAGCTTGGCGTTGATTCTTCTTCCCTTTTCTTTTAATGCTTTGACTGTCGTGAACAACAGTTTCTATTGGCTTCTTTGACGCACAGGCTGCTTCTTCAACTGCAGCTTATTCCTGTCGCTCTAGCTCTCCATTCCAAGGCGCAAACTTCCTTCCTGATGGCGTGCTTTGCTTGCTGCTGACGTCCCTTTTTAAATTTCTTTTGGCGACTGCTTGCGTGGATTTCAATTTGATTGGTGCTTCTTTTAAACATGGGCGTCCCATTTCATAACATGGAGTTCCTTTGTACATTGGCGCTTTGTCCTTTTAATGCCTTTCGCTGATTGCTCCATGTGCATGCGATTCTACTCTAAATGGCGTGGCTTCATCATTAAAACATCTCTTTTATTTATGTATAAACCACTGTAACACTTTCAACTCCAATAAAGATGATGGAACTATTGTGTTGCTATGTCATTTGGCATAATAATGATGCGCAAGCACGTTAAAGCTGATGGAAGGGATTGCTTGTCTACTTGCACATGTTTTCTTTAACATACTCTGCTAGAACAAGTAGACTCATTATTAGAACTTCATTTTTACTGGAGCCTGTGTCCACATTGTCATCTCCATCACCAGAACGAAAAACCTTGGATCTCTCGCTCCTGGAGTCACGCTTGCTTGGAGGAACATAATCTGGCTCATTTTTTTCAAAAACATACTTGAATGCATGGAGAAGATGTAATACTCCTCCTCCATCAATACACTGTTGCATGGCTATATGTCTATTACATTGATTGCTCTGATATAAACAGTGCCATGCTCAGAATTCTAGAGTGACTCATTATGATCCCACTGGTGCAAATTATCAAACTTACCCATATAAAAGGATGTATTAATTATAAAACATTCCGAGCGTCGAAATGAACAGTAAGACCATCATCACTATAGAACATCATAAAAACTTCACAATTTTGCCATCAATCTAATGGGATCAGTCAGGCCCCAAGTGGGTTCGGCTAAAAAAAATTTCGTTTTCAAACAACTGAACATGCAAAACTGATCCGTTCGCCTTCCCAGACTGATTGAAATTGATTTCGAGCATTAATTTGACCATTAAAACTCATTTTATCACTTTCTGCCAACTTCTCGAATTTGCGCCAGGAGGTTCGTTGACTGGCCTTAAAAACTGACCAAATCAATCGACCAAACCCTAAAATCAGACCCACTGATTCTTTGTTCCATATACTTTCATCCTGTCAGATCTCGTCTTATGACAAATTCCTAGTCAAAAGATATTTGCTGTCAAAGTTGCCTTCTCAGAATTACCTGCAAGTAAACAAGTCAGAAAACAACAAACAGGGTTCGAATTTGGCCTTGAAGACTGGGCAAATGAGCACATGAGGAAGTGAAAACTGGGGCATTGGTTCTCTGTCATGAGGATAATATAACTGTGAATTGGGATCATGACGAATCATGAGACGAATTCAAAAAGCGTCTGAAGTGGGCTACCTGGATTTGCAGGACAGGAAACAATGACAAGATAACGATTTTTACAAATGGAATGACCCTGGAAAAGTGTGCAAACGATTTCACTAAGATTTGAAAACTGGCACACTTGTAGTATTTTCAGTATAGAACACAGGGAAACAAACCATTCGATCTCACCTATCACAGATCAGGAGATATGATGTCACGAACAGGGCTACTAACAAATCTACAAATTCAGACACAAGTAAAAGGATAGAAATTCGATTTGGAATCACGTTTGAAAACTAATCAAACGGATTCGTCAAAAGCTGAAACTTGAAACATAACAAGTCTTTGACGTTTACAATACAACACAATAGGAATTTTAGCATTTTGGTCTATTGGGTCAATGTTATGGCTCGTCAAACAGGGCTTCCCAGAAACATGTGCAAATTGCAAAAGTGTCAAAACAGTAAACTATCAACTTTGAGGGATTCAAAACCTAATCAAACGAACTCGAAACGACTCAAAATTTGAAACATAGGTTCTCAAGTATGGAAACTAGACACTCCCAAAGTGAAAAGTCACACAACATTTCTGGGTGAGAGATATTCGATTGCAAACATGCCCTCTTGTCACTTTTTGGCACTTAGATGAAAATGCAAATTAGAAATGCACTCAAAACAGGATTTCGCAGAATGGTTTGAATTGTCAGTTTATCATCAGGGAACAAGTGGATGGGCTGAATGGAAGGTGTTAGAAGCATTAAACACCTTACAGGGCTAAAAAGTACAGCCGGGTACATTTGCATCAAATAAGCATTTATGGGGCTAGATTTCTGAAAATTTTCAAAATGTGACTAAAAATGAAGCATGCAATTTTTAGTCCCAATAGTGGCTCTGTCTGGGGATGCATGCCCCTTGCGGGCATGTCAAGATTTCAGATCTCTGGGAGAAGTAGACCACACACCTGCACTTCAAAAACTCTCTCGAACAGCTTTATTGAAAGTAGGGAAACAACTACAACTACCAATATTATGTACACACGATGGCCCCAGGCCACCAAACCTCAACAAAATTGTTTACCTATGTCATAAACATAATTCTCATCTGGACTTTCATGAGGTAAACTAAAATTTCTTCTCCTATTAGTTTCACCAATCATATTATCATCATATAACAAATCACTTGGCAAAACAAAATCAACATCCTGACTTTCACAATGCATATAGAAACTTACTTCATCTTCAACCATTTGGTCATCATGAAAGTTCTGATCAGCATGCTTAAACATATTAGACTGAAACTGAAAACTCTCTTCATTTAATGACTCATGCATGCTATCATTCTCGAATATGAAGGCTTCATATTCAACTTGGGGAAAGGGATCACACATACCTTCAAAATATGCATCCTTATGTATAACCAGATGACATTCAAACGAACAATCTGATTTGTACTCACACATGTCATCAATATCAACATCTGAAACTAATCCGAGACCTTCAAATGATTCTCTGAAATCAACAAGTGGATTAGTCATCACAGTAAAATATTCATCATAAAAATCATTGCAAGGTACAAGCAGATTTTCAATAATCGTCTCATCAAACACCTTGTTATCATAATCAGATGCAACATCCTGATCATATTCACTGTCATATTTGGAAGAAGAACAGTTTGACCTCTTACCACAGTAAGACAAATTATCATCATTAAACTTATTCTCTTCTAAATCTGAAACTTCCACATGCTCTTCAAACAATGGGTTTATAACTCCATGTAGTGATCCTTGTTGAATCTTTTGACAAAACATGGGCTGATCATCATCAGGATTTTCATCATATAAAACATTAGTGTATATTTTAAAACCATTACCCATTTCATCTTCATGGAGAAATTCAACATGTGAAGAAAAATCAGAATCATATGAAGACTCAACATCCACTCCTTCAACGAAGCATGTAGAATACAAATCAAAGTTATTTTCATTGTCTTCATGTAGGTGATTCAAATGTCTTGCAAGCAAATCATTATTTATCTTATCAATAGGCGTCGATGCATTAATCTCATAATCATTTGCATGTTGCTGATTATCACTGCATTCATTCTCAAGACATTCATCTACACAATTAGGTAATCCATCCTTATAGATAATTTCTTTATCATCGTATTGTGTAGACAACTCTTCACAACTTCCAACATCTAGCTGACTTGTATAACTCTGAAATGAAACTTCACTTTCAGATTTAGAAATAGAATTCATACCATTACTGACATAAGAATGACAACTTCCGTCATTTCTTTCCTCTTCCCAATTTGCATTTGATTCACATGAAGACACATATGTACTATCACAATCCTCTTCTTGACTTGAGCAACAAGTCTCGCCATTGTCTTCACATGATGCTTCTTAACAATATGTCAGATCAACAATTTCATCTTTATCACTTGATACATCACTTCCAGGTTCTTCATCTTCATACTGAGATAAATACCTTTCCTCTTCTTGATTCATTATGTTTTCAACACAATGCAAATCATCAATGGGAAAATGAATGACTGGATTTATATCTTGCATGCATAACTCATCAAGTGAATCAACTCTATTATTTGTTGTTGTAATACCATAAACATGTGCATTCAATTCAGCATGAATGGAATCATTTCTTCTTTGCAACAAAGAGATTTCATGTTCACATGTTTTTATTTCTGAATCTTCAACAAAACTATTTACAACAACAGGGGTACTTATTTGCTGATCTGAAATTGAACATTCTATATGACATTGATTTGTTCTTTGCACCTCATCTTGCCGAAAAATATTTCTAGAGAAGTGACTCCTCGTTAAGCCATATTTAATGTTATTCTCAATCTCTATTGCTGTCATGAATGCTTGATGCAAAGTCTTGGGTTCTTTATCTCTCAACAGATAGCTCATCTTCTCAAATGCACCGAGATAAACCACTAAACACATTTGATCATCCGGCTTGTAACTTTCAGGAATTTCATTAAAAACCTTTGCAAATCTGATATTAAATTCAGGAACGAACTCACCATTCCTGACTTGGATATTCAAAAACTTATCAAAATAATCAGAGATGCTTACTCTTTCCCCGAATTGCATCATGAAGGTTGACAGTAATTCATCCCAGGATGAAATTGTAGATGCTAGTAAAAATGAAAACCAGTCCCTAGCATCATCTTCTAAAGTCTGAACAAACAACTTCATCTGAACGTCTTCATGAGCAATTTCAAAATCACCAACCAAGTCATTGAATAACTGAACATGATGGTTAGCTGACCTTTCATGGTTCCCACCAAACTTAGGCAAATACTTTCTGAGGTTACAAGGCATAGTATTTGGGAAACCATGAATAGCATTAAAATTCAATGGCATATACCTCCTAGTAGAGATGGATCTAGAACTTTCACTAATCGGCTGCATACTAGATGAGATGAAACTCGACATTCTTCAAACTCAAGACTCACTCACCATTAAACACTTTCAGAATTCATAACTTGCAGCAGATCTTCACAACCCTCTACCAAATGAACACTTCAAACATACTTCACGAACTTTAAATATAACCAATTGAAACTCGATCTAATGAAGTGCATAATACTTATCAAATCATTCTCCTCTTCTTAGTGCTAAGACTTCACTTAACGGAGAACACATATGTGGAACTCACTTTCATTGAAAAGAAATCATATGAAAGCATAAAATACCTCAAGTGTTGCTGCATGAAATCGCTGATCATAACCTTACAGAGTCGCCATCTCCTTGAAGAGAGAAAATGAAATCACAATGGTGATTCACATTTATCATTAAAACATTTTATGACAGCAAATCAACAACACTCTAAAACTTATTGGTCAGAAATTTATATACTCTCTTGTTTTAAAAATTTACCACAACTTTCAGATCTGCCTAGTTCAACTGAAAACTCTTGAAAATAATTATACATCACCAATCTACAATCATTCAGAGATCTTTTAGATAGAGTCACCACTCACTATTGTGAGAAAGATTTTAAACATGATTCATAACACTACAAATCTGAATTGAATTGTCAACTTTGTAAAACTTTGCAAAACTTTAAAAACACTTAAAAGAGAGCAAACATCTTTCACCAATTCTGACTCTGAATTAGAATAATATTTTGAAAACAACAACCGGTTGACATGAATGAAGATGAACACTCTTAGCAACACAATCGGTATTCAACCTTGAAAAATACTGTTGCAAATGGATAAAAACTTACTGGGGTGCATGAAACTTCAACAAGGAAATAAGAAACACCTCTTGCTATATATTTGATGTATCCAATCTATTTCATGCCAGAGATTTTAGCTCTTTCTATATGCAACTCCCCAGTAGAGTCGCCACCTTGTTGGTGTTTGAAAACGTTGGAGGGTTTTCAATTATCCCACTGAGAAAGTGACACATCTAGGGGCAGCTAACTCCCATTTTTAACATGCCATTTCCGACAATAGGCCAACTATAAGACATGACCCTTCATCTACTTTAGGCTTTGCTAAACCTAGGCAGGTAGACCTTAGATTCCAATGATATCGTACCAATGCAAAAAAAAATCTCTGAATCTATTAAGCAGATACAAGCCCTTATTTCTCATAGTAACTCATGAAATGACACAGATCTACAGTAGCTAAATGCGAATCTAGAATATTCACAAGCTAAGTGAGGGCATACTATTTAGGTCCTTCAACATGAAATGAAAGAACATTTGATTAATAATGTTGATTCCAACAAACCCTCAGATATGCAACAGTAAGACTTAATGATCTTGTAGCTGATCAGTGCCTTAACCATTGGGCAAATCCATGAATTAAAAACATACATATGGATATTTGATACTTATACATATATTCAGATATTTGATCTATCTATTTAACTTGTAACTAGACATTTGTGCTCAATCTGAACCTCATTCTTACCTAATATCCCCATTAATAAAACTTGCAACCCTATTGATTTACTGAAGCATTTACACAACCCCTTGAGTTATAAGCAACAATAAAACATCATATAGCCTTAAGGGACTGTAACTACGACCTAGGCTCTTTGTTCAAAGATCGTAAAACATTGAAGCTTACTAAGAAAGGAGACAAGATTCAAGATGAAACTGATGAAATCCTGCTGTTCTTTGTATTAATTTCTTTGAAAAATACAACCATATGCATGAAATGAAAACACAGAGAAACCTAACATATCAGAACTTGTTGTATTATCCTTCCTATTGCTATTCACATAAGAGAAATTTGCTGAAGAATGTACGGTATCACAGTATGGGAACACATCAAAACTGGATCCAATACCTGGTATCTCAGTAGTGACTGGTTTTTCTCTAAAGGCTGGAACCCTTACAATGGAAGAAAGAAAGAATAATATAGGATGAAGATGAATTTCCGGATTGAATCTGCAATCGACATCTGTCCCTTGGGAATTCAATCTTTTGCCACTGAAAGCCTCTTTCATATCTTTACCCATCTTGATCTGATCTTGTTTCATCATTTTCTATAACAAACTTGCAAAATATCCCTTTCTAAATGATGAAAACTGTGAGTCACCAAAATCTCTGATTTGCCCCATGAAAATACTAATGAAATTTCAGTTTTTACGGAGTGAATCTGTTCAAATTTCGACGGGGTACTGCATTTCAATTGTTTTTAAACCATATTCAAATCAATATCATGTCAAAAATCAAATTTGAACTTCCTGGTCTGAATACAATTGCAATTCAGGTACCTGAGACAAATCCCCCTATAGCTTGAACCAGTGGCACTCTGTGGAGAAACAAACTTCAGAATTGGAAAGTTCATCTTTTGTTGATTTCGGCGATATATAACATTGCCTATTTTTCCTTCCGGAAACCCCCTAAATCTTAGTTCAAAAAATACTCCTTTGGCTAGAAAAACTAAGATCTGCAACTCATGATTTTTTAAATTTTTTTGAAAAAAAAAATAAAAAATCTAAAGTTAAAACTTTAGAAAAGAGCCCTTTGAACTTAAAAGGAATTCTCAACGTGCCACTTTGAAGGAATAATAAAAATATATTTTTTATCATCTTCAAATTTTTTGCCTACCCTTCAAATCTGAGGTCAACCCATGTTTGACCGATTGCCACATGGCAGCGCTTGATTGGTCCACCTCATTGCTCAGTCAACATCTGCTCACCTCTGCCACGTGGCAGTCTCACATTGGCTGCTTGATCCTATGCCACATGTCACTCTTCCACTTTCCCGCATTACTTAACTGGTGTGCATCTCTAAAATGCAGGCATGAGCCCACTGCCTGATCTTGCCACGTGGCAAGATCCTGTGCCTCCGCCTGAACCTGCACGTCCTTGCCTCCTCGACAGTTGGACCTGCCATGTCATTTCATCCCGGCCTCGCTGCCACTTGTTGCGTGCTCGCTTTCTTGCATTATTTATCTGTCGTGCATCTTTGTTTTGCGGGAATGCAAGCACCGCACATCTCAACACGTGTCAAACCCTTGATGCGTCTGGGTTTGTGGTGCCACATCAGCATACTTGGATTTTTGCGTAAAACTTTGCACTTGTCTCGCTGATGTCACCTGGGCATTACTGTCGACTGGGACCCTCAAGCGTGAGCTTTGCCTTCAAAAGGCTCTTTCTTTTAAGTTACAACTAATTGTTTGCGCTTTAGCATATTGCCTCGGCATCCGTGTGGGACAAAACGTTTACAAATATTCCTCTATTTCATATGGGAGTTCCTTCTTGTATTCATGCAGATTGCTCCTCCTTACATGAGCTAGCTTTAAACTTGATAGCTTTCCTTCAATACGCTGTCTTCCTTACCTTTTACAGGTGTGGGTTCCTTTCATTCTCCTTAACATGCGTCCTCTGTTCTAAGCGTGAATCGCTGCTGTTTGTTCTTTTCATTCACAGGTCAGCCTTTTAGCTCTTAAAACGTTTTGCCTCCTCCTTGATTCTAGAAACTGCGGATCCCTTAACTTTTTATGCACTTGTGCTCTCCTGCTGTGAGTTTTTTGCTTTTAATTTGTTGTGCTCTGTGCTTTGTGTGCACTGTGGAGGGTTTCATTTTTTGAAATGGCGTCTTCTCTTCTCAACTTGGCGTGTGGAACTATTTGTTATAACTGTGGCTTTGACTGTTTTTCTTTTAGCATGGGGTCAAGGCTACTATTCTTCAATGGCACCTTCTTATCCATGTTAGTCGGCTCCCCTGTGAAATTCTCCTTTGAGGTACCTCTGCTCACGTGAATATCTCTTAATATGGCAGATTTCTTATGTGGATTCCCTTTCTCAATTGCGTGAGGCTCTCTTTTGCTGCCTGTGGTCTCTATTCTTCTTATGTGGAGCTGTTCCTTTGAAAATGCCGTGTGAGACTATTATTTTTAATGGGACCCCTGTCCAAACTAGCGTGAGCTTTATCATCTTTAGCTTGGCATTGATTCTTCTTCCCTTTTCTTTTAATGCTTTGACTGGCGTGAACAACAGTTTCTATTGGCTTCTTCTTTGACGCACGGGCTGCTTCTTCAACTGCGGCTTATTCCTATCGCTCCAGCTCTCCATTCCAAGGCGCAAACTTCCTTCTTGATGGCATGCTCTGCTTGCTGTTGGCATCCCTTTTTTAATTTCTTTTGGCGACTGCTTGCGTGGATTTCGATTTGATTGGTGCTTCTTTTAAACATGGGCGTCCCATTTCATAACATGGAGTTCCTTTGTACACTGGCGCTTTGTCCTTTTAATGCCTTTCACTGATTGCTCCATGTGCATGCGATTCTACTCTAAATGGCATGGCTTCATCATTAAAACATCTCTTTTATTTATGCATAAACAACTGTAACACTTTCAACTCCAATAAAGATGATGGAACTATTGTGTTGCTATGTCATTTGGCATAATGATGATGTGCAAGCATGTTAAAGCTGATGGAAGGGATTGCTTGTCTGCTTGCACATGTTTTCTTTAACATACTCTGCTAGAACAAGTAGACTCATTATTAGAACTTCATTTTTACTGGAGCCTGTGTCCACATTGTCATCTTCATCACTAGAACGGAAAACCTTGGATCTCTCGCTTCTGGAGTCACACTTGCTTGGAGGAACATAATCTGGCTCATTTTTTCCAAAAACATACTTGAATGCATGGAGAAGATGTAATACTCCTCCTCCATCAATACACTGTTGCATGGCTATATGTCTATTACACTGATTGCTCTGATATAAAGAATGCCATGCTCAGAATTCTAGAGCGACTCATTATGATCACACTGGTGCAAATTATCAAACTTACCCATATAAAAAGATATATCAGTTATAAAACATTCTGAGCGTGGAAATGAACAGGAAGACCATCATCACTATAGAACATCATAAAAACTTCACAATGTTGCCATCAATCTAATGGGATCAGTCGGGCCCCAAGTGGGTCCGACTAAAAATTTTTTTGTTTCCAAACAATTGAACATGCAAAACTGATCCATTCACCTTCCTAGACTGATTGAAATTGATTTCGAGCATTAATTTGACCATTAAAACTCATTTTATCACTTTCTACCAACTTCTCAAATTTGCGCCAGGAGGTCCGTTGACTGGCCTTAAAAACTAACCAAATCAACTGATCAAGCCCTAAAATCTGACCCACTAATTCTTTGTTCCATCTTCTTTCATCTTGTCAGATCTCGTCTTATGACGAATTCCCAATCAAAAGATATTCGCCGTCAAAGTTGCCTTCTCAGAATTACCTGCAAGTAAACAAGTCAGAAAACAACAAATTGGGTTTGGATTTGGCCTTGCAAATTGGGCAAATGAGCACATGAGGAAGTAAAAATTGGGGCATTGGTTCTCTATCATGAGGATAATATAAATCTGTGAATTGGGATCATGACGAATCATGGGACGAATTCAAAAAGCGTCTGAAGTTGGCAACCTGGATTTGCAGGACAGGAAACAATGACAAGATAACGATTTTTACAAATGGAATGACCCTGGAAAAGTGTGCAAACGATTTCACTAAGATTTGAAAACTGGCACACTTGTAGTATTTTCAGTATAGAACACAGGGAAACAAACCATTCGATCTCACCTATCACAGATCAGGAGATATGATGTCACGAACAGGGCTACTAACAAATCTACAAATTCAGACACAAGTAAAAGGATAGAAATTCAATTTGGAATCACGTTTGAAAACTAATCAAACGGATTCGTCAAAAGCTGAAACTTGAAACATAACAAGTCTCTAATGTTTACAATACAAAACAACAAGAATTTCAGCATTTTGGTCAACTGGGTTAAAGTTATGGTTCGTCAAACAAGGCTTCCCAGAAACGTGTGCAAATTGCAAGTGTCAAAACAATAAACTATCAACTTTGAGGGATTCAAAACCTAATCAAACGAACTCGAAACGACTCAAAATCTGAAACATAGGTTCCCGGGTATGGACACTAGACACTCCCAAAGCAGAAAGTCACACAACATTTTTGGGTGCGAGATATTCGATTGCAAACATGCCCTCCTGTCACTATTTGGCACTTAGATGAAAATGCAAATTAGAAATGCACTCAAAACAAGACTTCGCAGAATGGTTCGAAACGTGAGTTTATCATCAGGGAACAAGTGGATGGGCTGAATGGAAGGTGTTAGAAGCATTAAACACCTTACAGGGCTCAAAATTACAACCGGGTACATTTGCATCAAATAAGCATTTATGGGGCTAGATTTCTGAAATTTTTCAAAATGTGACTAAAAATGAAGCATGCAATTTTTAGTCCCAACACATAGTTGTTACATGTTCCTTCATGTTCAAATTTTAGGGTGGGAATATCTTTCAAAATTTTCTCTATGGATGGTGGAGCTTAGAAATGCAAGTGAGCTAGTCTTCTGTGCCAGATTTCATTGTTCTTTATGAATTCATGATTTAAGGCTAAATTTTGAGTTTTACATAGTTTATATAGACTTCTATCTCTGAATCCAATAGAGAGAGATTGTATTTGTAATGTTTGAATTTTTAGGCCACGATAGGACCTTGTTTTCTTGGAAGGTAATACGGTACCCTTGATTTGCTAAACTTGAGATAGAGACTAGATTTCTCTTGATACTTGGAACATATAGGACACCTTTTAAATGTAAGGTAACTCCAATTCTTAGTTGGTTTGAGTAGGTCCCAATACCTTTCATAGGGTACATGGAGTTATCTCCAATTGTTAGTTATTCGGTTGAGTGTCCTTTGAAGGTTTCAAATTGGTCTCTAAATCCTATTATGTGTCTAGATGCTCCATTGTCAATTATCCAGACACTCTTATTGGCGTTTAGCTCACTTGAAAAGATGAGGAAGAATAATGAGTTTTCAGGTTGCTTGACTTCATATACGTTGACAAGGGTTTTCTTTCTTAATGGACAATACCTGTGTGTATGTCCAAATTTGTCACATTTGAAGCATTGAACTTTTGAAAAATGTATAATTGAAAATAATTTTTGATATTTCTTACCTCTTTTCTTAAAATGTCTCTTCCTTTTATTGTTTGAGTTCACATGTAAGGCTTGAACTTCCTCTTCTTTAATTGGTATGATTCTTCTTGTAATTAATCGTGATTCCTCCTGAGTACAATATTCTTGAGTTGATCAAATTTAGTTAGAGTAGGAAAAGCACTCACCCCTTGAATGAAGGATTCCCATGTAGTAGGTAACCATTTAAGAGTTATCAAATGAAATTCTACATCATTTACAATATTTCTAAGAGTAGAAAGATGGTCTCTTAATTATGGTATCCTTAAGAGGTATAATGTGATAGTTTCTCCTTTGTTCATGTTGATGTGAAGGAGTTGATCTTTTAAAGTAAGAAATCTACTGGTGTTATTGATTTCATATGAGTTTTGAATTGTCATAAAGATTTCATATGTAGGTGAAGATTTTGCTATACATGGAAGAAGGTGATCTTTCACAGAGTCAATTATAATCTTCATGGCCTTGTTTTTGAGTCTTTCCCATTCAGTTTTGTCAGGCTCATTTACAAGCATGAATTTGTCTTCTTCGACATATTGCTCTAATTCGAGTTCTTTGAGAACAATTATGGTTCATATTTTCTAGGATATGAAGTTTGATGCTCCATCAAGTTTGTCTTCTAGCTTTACTATGTTCACCATGATTTCTCTTTTGAGTAGATGAAATAATTCAGGAACTTTTGAAAGTGCTTTCACAATATGTTTTTAATCTCTATCAACCAACTTGGTTCTAATACCATGTTAAGGAAATTGAGATCAGAGATAGAGATTGATTTTAATTTTCATATTCAACTAGATAAGCTCATCTTATTTTGTCTCAGATTTGATATATGTAAAAGTAATCTTAGATTATACAAAGAATATCAATCTTCAATCAGTAGAGTATAGACTGTATTGAAGTTAATTTCTTACTACAGGTGATAGGTGAATGCAGAGATCTGGATGCTATAAGTAATTGCAGAGAGAAGTATTTGTATGCTAGAGTATTTTACATGCCAATGTTATTGATGATTTCTTCATAGCATACGGTAGATATAAATATACATTGAAAGGTTGCAACGCACGTAGGGACATGACCCTTACATAGATTTGGTCATGACCCTACATGGTGATTATCATTTGTTTGAATACCATAACACAAGGCATTATGCATTACAAACTATCATGCATATATAATCTGCCAATGGTAATAATAACATCAAGTATCATGCCCAAGCATGGTAGTATAAAAACCAACGAACAAAATTGTATATTATATTTGAGAGTTTCTCAAACCTAATCGCAGGGTGAGACTATGAGGATAAATCTGCCTCAAGAAGCTTATAATTTATTTACTTTCTCAATATGAGAAGCCTGATCTAGGCATGATCATAAATAATCAAATAGCATGAGATATGGTATATATTGAAAAATGAAATATACACACACACACACATATACATATACATATACATATACATATACATACATATATGTATGTGTAGATTTATTTTATATATACCGATACCAGATCCAAACAAAGCTATTACTTTAACAAAGGAGAGGGAGTAACCATATATTAAGATAAATTTTATATGGTGAAATGATAGTGTAGTGTATTTGAATAAAATTTAAATACCAAAGGGAGTGACCTTATTTAATTAAATAAATATAAAAACATAAGCATATAGCTCATTAATAAAATCAACTATATTGTTAAGAGCAAATACTAATACAAATTAATATTAGTACACAAAGGATAATTTTAGGTTTCTACATTTTGCCCCTCTTTAATGTAGTGTCAAAATGAACAATACATCAAAGAAAAGAAAATGAGATTCTCTAATCATGGAAGGATGACAAGGATGTATAGGTATGCCCCCTTGAGAGGACTCATGGGTTCAAATAATATGGGTGTTCTATTGAAATGAATAGAAGAAAAAATCCATGATAGGGATGAGAAATAAATAGGAGCTTTCATACAAAATGCGAAATGAGTAACTAAATGAAAATTAATCTAGGATACAAATTACCATTGCTTTAATATAGGATAACATATCTTGTTTTGATATAGTACTTGACATAATGCACAAAGTTATGAGGGACCAAGATGATCATGTGCTAAGTACATGATAAAAAAGGTCAAATAGAACCAAATGCCCTATGATGCTATGATATGGAAGACCATGATGCCCCGATGATAATAGGATGAAAAGACCATGATAGATGAAAAAATATTAATACATACAAGAAATAAGCAAGCATTCACAAAACACTGAAATAAAACCAACATGTTGCCCCTAGTCAATCTGAAAACCAATCGGTTGATTGATTGATTAAGTGATTGTTTGTAGAGTAGTGCCTGGAGGATAGAGACTGATAAATTCCATGATGATGATTGGGTTCAAAATTGATCAATTAATAATCAGTTAATTTTGTTAAAGGTGATGGCTTGATTAGATATCAATGTTCCAGATTGCAAGATTAGATTGGATGGATTAGTGATTTGGAATCTTTCGAATTATAGGGATTTTTAAATTTTTAAATTTATTTGGATGAGTAGATTGGGAGAGAATATGATTGAATAAGATGAAATTGAAAAGCATGGAAGGGAAATAAATGGATCGGATTAGAAGATAGTTAGATTTGATAGACAAGATGGTTTGAATAAGATGAAATGATGAATAATACACACACACACACACACACATGCACGCACATGCACACACACACACACACACACACACACACACACACACACACACACACACACACACACACACACACACACACACACACATCTACATAAATAAATAAATGTGTTTAATTTTATTCTTTTTGACTAATTACTAGAAGTATTTATACTCCCCCATATTAACAAAGGATGTTATAAGATAGTTGAGAAGTTTGCACAATAAATTATGATGCTTTTGAATTTTATTAGATATTAAAATATTAAATTTTGTAAAATTAGTAAATACAAAATACTTCTAAAGTGGGTATGATACTAAAATTTTTGATATGAATAATAGTAATCAAATCACCTAACTCAATTTTAATCCCTGATCATGTTGGTTGCTGATATCAATCAACTTTCTTGTTCATATACACTCTAAGGTTATCTAACATCTGATCTTAGCTTAAAGAAGAAGGATTATTTGTTGAGGGGCACGAAGGGAAACCACTATAATGCAAGGAAACTAGGAAGAATATTCTCACAGTCATTTCAAATTGTCAAATGAGAGGGATAACAAAGTTCTTAGATGATGATCTAAATTTCTTCAAATGGATAGATAGAGTCGGTTTCACCTGATGGTGATAAGGATTATCCTGAAGTACATCTAAGATTTTTTTCTTTTCTTTAATGTAACATCTAGTCATCCATGATTATATGGTTGGATGCATGACTTTTTAAAATATTATGTAACCCTACCAATCAAGGTAGTAGGATATGTAACAAAATCAAAATAATTGTTAAAATATTGGATATGTACAGGAGAACCTCATTGGTTTTACTTAAATAATATACCACTAGTGTAGGATGGGATATGAAAGTATGCAATTATAATTTTTTGAATGCACAAGTCTCCAACTAGACCGAATTTTTTCTTTTCTCTATTATTTCACATCGGTGTCTGCAGTGGATGAAGATCAAAATGTACTCTTATTTATTTATTAATAAAATAATTATGAGATCCATCTAATACTAAGAAAAAGAAAACATCAATCAAACTATTGATAAATATTTTCACAACTATGCAATTGTTAGCTAGACAACACAAATGAAAAAATAAAGAAAAGCCTCAATTTTATAGCATTGGATAATAGAGGAGAGTGGTAAAATAATCTCATATGTTATTATTTTTTCTCTCACAAGAAAGGCTAATCCCACCATGAATTTAGAGCATACTCATCAAATTCATCATGAAAGCATGATTAGAAGTACATTTAGTATAATACTACAAGTTATATTCATATTTTATGACTTTGAAAGATTACCCCCTTGAAGTAACTTATTAAAGTATCTATGTCTATTTTATCTTATAGATTTCTCTTGTGCCATCCAATTTCTTTATAAAATAGCTCAAGAAGGAGATCCAAAGGTGGGGAAATCCTAATAAATTTATTGATTATGTTATTGAAATACATCTTCAAATTCAAGAGAAACCCAAGAAGACTTAGATTACTTATAAATGCCAAAGTTATGGTATATAGTGAATCTAAAGTTACATACTAGTGAGAAGGTATTGGTATAGCTGAAAAATAGAGGGTTCAAAGGTTCTTCAAGGAAGATTAATCCTTGGATATATGATCCCTTTAAGATAAAAAATAAGGTGAGACATGACACTTCTATGCATGAGTTGTCCAAATTCATGAAGCTACTCCATGGACGATTTTGTACATGAGGAGAAAGATGAGCCAAAATATGATGATGTTCTTGAAAATAATGTAGGGGTATGATGAGCAGAAGACATGTGGTTTACAGTCTTAACAAAATTCTTAGTGAAGCCAAGTGAATTTCCAAAGAAGAAGCGGGAAATAGATTCCCATACTTTTATAGTCTCTAAGGTTTTTGGGACAAAAGCATATTGGGGGGAGGTATGATGTGAAGTTTGGATCACTTAAAGCTATATTAATCTTAAATATGGATATTCAATTTAAGAATTATGAATATGAGACTCTTTGTAATGTAACATTGATAATTATTCAAAGCATCGTAATTTGTGAAATGGTACCACAAATGTTGTATAAGATCTTGATAAATTTTTTCTCAAGTCAAAAAGATCAACATGATGTGAAAACAATAGTCAACAAGAGCTTTAATGGAGCTAGAGGCTTTGTGTTTGTCAAAAGTGGAGATAGATTTGTTATATGGTAAAGTAGAGCGATTGAACAAGAAAAAGTAGCTAGGGAAGTAACACAACTCTAGGTATTGTATGCTTATCTTTTGTTAATGTTGTCAAACCATAGGTTGTAGATGCACACATATGCTCTTCAACTACAGATGATGTGTTAGAAGAGGAAAGTGATTTGAGTTTAGGTAAAGATTTTTTTGTTCCAACTTTATTGCTTAGAGTGGTTAATTGTTTCTTTTAGGAGAACATAAATTGGAGAAAGTATGAGGGCATGGATGGTTCACAAGTCTTACAAATAATTTTCAGAGCAAGGTGTTATGGCCATGTTTTATCTACTATAACTCTTGAAAACCAATTAACATTTATTTGTGTATGATTAATGATTAGTGTGAGGGTTTAGATTGAGTTAGTGGTGATATAACCCATAATATCTTTGTTTGATTGTTAAACTATGCAAAGTGAGATCTTCCCTAGACTATATTTATAATTGAGCATAAGAGATAGAAATTGAATGAATAGTTCATGTTACTCAAATATATAAAAGGGAGAATAAAATGAAGGCCAACTAATATAATATTGGATACAATAGTGAGGCTTGTGGGAATCACATATAAATGACTTTCTTAGGGAATATTTTTTTAGAAGAGATTACATGTGGCATGTATATTGCTTTATGTTATATAGTGAGTGTTGGAAGAAGAGTCCATGACTACAAAGAATTACTATTGTTTATGTATGAACACAAAAATCTATTAAAACATTATCTCTTGATAATTTCTTCAAATGTTTTGATATAATCATATATTTTATCTTTGAATATCTAACAATATGTAAAAAATACATATAAAATAAAAGATTTAAGTTTGACTAGGTGAGCATAATTGGAAACGTGATAGAATCTTGTAGGACCCCTCCTCACATGTACTTATTTAAATATGAAATTATCTGTTAAAATCCCTATATAGGATATTTCAATGGATATAGGAGCATGACAAGGTGATGATATGAGAAATTGTTATTCTTGCTAGAAACCATGTTGAGGACATTATGATAAATTCATGCTATCTTAAGTATCTTAATTTGATGGTTGTTATGATAATATAATTTAATACTTACCCTCTAAAGAATCATTAGAAATTTGAAGATAAATATTAACTCACTAGAAGCGTCCTTAAGGTAACTAAATATTAAACATTAAAAGCACATGATGGTGTGTTAAGGTTATTAGGGCATTATGTACAAGAGGTTATACTTCTATACGAGGATGAGTTATTTGGTTGTTCAAAATTATGGTTTAAATCATAAACATTGTATGTGTTCTCTAAGATACCTTAACATACCTAGGTGTTAAGAAAATTAATGGACTTGGATGATTATGATGATGGAAATAAATTAAGGTTTTATGGTTAAGGTGTTGTTACTTAATTTTAACACATGTTAAAATTTAGCTCTAAAAGATGATCAAGTGAAAGTACAAGTACACATTCATATTGCTTTCAACTCATGTTATAACTACTAAATCATATTTCATTCAGAGTGAAAGAATAGAGAAAAAACATCCTTGTATTATTCATCATGATATATACAATTGATATTTATAAAATTGAAAAAGAAATAAATGTTGAAAGTTAATCCTCTCACACAATTGACCATGAGAGTGGCCCCTACAACTACTGATATATATTTCTACGCTACGAAAATGCATAGTATAAAAGAAAGAGCATAGAGTAAAGAGGGTCATAGGGCACCAGTCATTGCCTGCAATGACTAGTCATTTTGCATTTTTCTAATCCCGCCTCTTTTTTGCCTCAAACCATATTTGCTCCAAGTCTCCAAGTCTTGCATACATTAGAGAAAGTGTTATATCTAGTAGATCTAAGAAATGATAGAGCATCTCACCTCATGCAAAAAACATCTATGCTACTGTCATGTTGCACACTCGCATAAAATAGAAACATATACCAACAACAATAAAGACAAACAATCAAACCCATATGTTTTTACTACTAACATGCTTGTTTCTTGTGTAGTGTCTTATCTCTAATAGATACTTGGATATAACCGTAGGCTCCCATGAGGGTTATTGAGCCCAGTGTGCCTATAAAAGATAATACCTATGAAGTTGATCAAAACAAGCTCAACAAAAGTATAAAGGGACATATTCAGTTATGAAACCACCTTCTTTCACAATCAGAGATATACTAAAACAATGTTAAACTCGATTGAATAAGAGGTATAAAGGGATTTTATTCATTTATGAAACCTTTTACTCTTATAATAGAAGCATGCTACAACAAATTAGTATAAAGGAAAGGAAGAAATTAAAGGGACAAACTACTTAACTCAAAACCTTTATTTTTTCAAAACTAAACAAAGAATGAACAAATAAAAACCTACAATTTTAAACTTATGCTGGTCAGAAAAGAAGTTACAAGAAAAGCAAGATGTTATAGGAAGATGCTTCAAGTAGAATGCTCAAATATTGCACTATATCTTTCAAATTTTTTATACACTAGAGTGTACAAATATAAAAAATTGCAAGATTTTCAAAAGCAAATAATAAGTCTTTTGTTAAGCATTTATTGTGAGATAAATTTGTGACAAATTCTAAAGGAAAACAAGTAGAGGGGTCTATGTGGCTATTCCAAAAAACATTAAAGTGTTGTGTATGCCTATTATTACTGTTAGAATGTTCAGTAAAATTGCTCAAACAAATGATTAAAAGACATGACAAAGGTATCAAAGTTTGATGTTTTCGATGTGAAATTTGAGTAAGAAATGATAAATTACAGGTAAAACATGAACAAAAAAATGTAAGAGCATGGGTAGGTATAGAGTAAAACATAGGGTCATAATAAAGAGGAAAAATATATGAGGGGTATTATTTATTTTTTCCTAAATGCATGATTTTCTGGACAAATGCTTCTTAATTAGTAAGGAAAATACCCTTGCTACAACTCGCAAATAGTCATACAAGTGTTGTAAACAAACAAGTAGAGAAATGAAGATTACAAAGATATATTAGGGGTTCACTAAGCTACAAAAATACATTAGGGTTTTTCTTCATGGAGACTAAAATATAAAAGAAAAAGGGTTAAAGATAGCAAGCACACAAAGAGGCTACAAGTTATTTCCAAAATCTTCCTAACAGTAGCCAAATCCATGCATTTTTCAAACCCAAAAATAAAAGAATGTGAGATTTTTAAGTCAAAATAATAGTAGCAGTTTCTAAAGCAAAGAGTATAATAACCAGATTCATATATTTGAGACCTGTAAGCAAAATATGACAGAATTTGTATCACATTTATTCCAATAAAGGGAAAAGGGGAAAATCTAAAGTCCCAAGTAAAATGACTTACAAATTGTAAGAATACAAGGATGCAATTGGTGTTGGAAAAACCCAAAAGAGTAAATCAGGTTTTGCTTCAAAAACCCCAATCATGACAACCAAAGAAGCTTACAAATATCATTAAGAAGGCCAAAAAATCCAAGCACGTGCATAGTATAAAACCATATCAGTAATTTGGATGTCGTATTCACAACAAAAAAGTGCCATAACAACAAAACATGTAACTTACAACAATAATCTCCTAGATTTAGCGAGATTCATACAACATTGGCCTAGAAATATCAAAGCATCCAGTAGCGGCTGTAGGTAAGAGAAACTTCCAAAAATACTAGATAAAGTGTCATTGCTCAAATAAACTCCAGTCATGGCATCAACCCAACAAGAACTTAGGCAAGAAAGCCAAGAGAAAAATGCAAAAGAATCTCCATATGACATAGCTTCAATAGCAGCAAAAATGGCATTGGAAATGCTAGAAAATTAAGCCACATTTACAAATAAAACTCTAAGAGCTCACAACAGATCAGGAAAACTCTTGAAATCTCTGTCACAACTACTAGGGTTTTCAAACCCTACTCTTCTCCTCATAAATCGACAAAATAATGAAATGAATAATATGTTTTGGCTTTGATTTTTCTATAGAATATTAAGTCAAGTTTTATAATAATATTAGGTCCACCCATTTTTGTTTTATATTGAAATGGTATTGCATATTAATAAATTAATATAGTAATATGTAATTTATTTTCTTTCAATTTGCTTATTATTATATTAATTTATTATTATCATAATCATTTTGTTGTAATTTTCAAATGTAATTATTATTAAGTAATTGATAATGTATAAATAAATTATTTAATAATAAGTAAAATGCAACAAACAATGATATAGAGGGAGTTTTAAATTTGATAGGAATGATTCTTTTGATTAACTAAGTGTTGCAAGGAATAGGTGGAGTTCTTAATGCTTAAATTTGAGGACTTGTAGTACAATTTGAATTTGAAACTTGGTAGTGCTGGCTCTTTATGATTGCCAAGTGTCCTAGTTATCATTTTGAGACTTTCAATCTTAGGGTTGACTTTTGAGTTTTTTTTGGAGAGAATTCTGAATATTTTTGAGTTGTGATTTAGTGGTCATCATGGAGACTTAGTAAAGGCATGGTGTGGAGGCCATGTGACATGTTTCTCTAGTTTGTAGAGTCCTTCTTGGAGAGAATTTTTTCTGCTATTCGACCATTTGTCCATATTTTGAGGGTAAGACTATTGAGTTTAATGTGGATATACTTCTCTTTCTTTTAGAGAAGGGGTTTATTTTTTTGGAAAGGCATTGTGTTTATCATCCTACTATATCAGATTTGTAGCATGTATTTCTAGAGATTGTGACAATTTATACAACTTATTTTGGATCTATTTGTGGAGTTATACTTGTATGCCTTGATAGTGATTAATGTCATTTTCTTATGTTTCTTATTAGAAACCTTAAAATCATGTCTCATTGTGAATCTTCTACATTTTTAAGTTTTTTGCACTGGCAAGGTTGTATCAAGTGTTTTGAAGACATTAATTATAATTAGTTTTTAAAACATTTTTAGGTTATGAATTTCCTTTGAAATACTTGTGTGTAGTACACAATCAAGAATTGTATCCGTTTAGAATGCAGCAAGTTGTCAGATTGTGCTTCGAAAGATATTTGTTACAACCATATTAATTGGTGTATCACCTTATGATTCTACATTTTAAAGCTTTTTATTATAATTTCTTTTTCATACCTTTTCTATTCAAGTTTTATAGTTTTCTTTAGGATAGGTAAAATTGTTAGAGTTAATCACATACGAACCAACCTAGAACCTAGAGGTTCAATCAGAACATAGGATACCCACAACCTTTTATTGATCCCATGTTACTCCAAAATCACTAAAGTATCAATAGTTTGGCGTTATGGTGAAAATTTTGGAGTTAACAATTTTGGCATGTCCGCTAAGACACATTCTTGCTAGTTTTTAGAGGCTTCTTATTGTTCTGATACATAAACAAAAAAGTGTCAAATAGTCGAAGGACTATTTTGTGTATCTGGTGACTCTATAATCAAAAGACCAATGTTATTCAAAGTTTATAAGAAAGGTTCAAACCAAGAATTTCAATTCTTTTGATCATTTGCAGTTGGAAACTCAAAAAAGGCGTGGACGAACTCTTTCCAAAATGAAGCCAACAAAAAGGACAACTTTTAGTACCTGATATTTGAGTTTACAGAAGAAGAAATTGATCAAGTGAAAGAAATATCAGGTATTCAACAAGTCCAACTTGTAGAACAAAATTTTTTGAGTATGATATTTCTGTTGTTTAATTTGTGACAACAATAAGTACAAATTCTGTAGCAACAAATATAGGTGTTTTTCCTACACAAACAACTCTTGTCAGAGTTCCAGTACAACAACAAAAAACACATTTACCGCCACCAATGGCGAGAAGCTTCATGTTTGTTCCATTCAATCAACATAGCTCTTTGAAGTTTGCACAACATCATGATATTCCCTTGACTTCCTTGAAAAGTTTACCAGAATTCATTGGTGAAACTCAAACTACAACATTTGAACACATAAGGGACGTAGCAACAATATGCAACATTCATCATTTCATAGAGGAAGATGTTGCTGTTAAATTGCTTGTAGCTTCATTGAAGGGAAATGCGCTTTAATGGTTCAAAAGATTAACTATTAGCTTTATTGATTCATGGGATGCTCTTGGAGATGTGTTGACAAGGCATTTTGAAGATAAATCTAATCATTTGTCTCTAGTGGAGCAGCCGACATCCATAAAGCGTACACCCCAAGAACAAATGATGGACTTCAACAATAGATTCCAAAGGACTTGGACCAGGATACTTGTTTCGATAAGACCTTCAACTGAACCATACATTTCTATATTTTTTGAAAGGCTTAAATAATGATATTTCTGTAATATTCCAATCAATAGGAGTTATTTCACTATCTCAAGCATATGGTATCACTATTAGAGTTGAGAATAACCTTATTCAAGAAGGCAAGATAACCCCTAGGCCTCCAATGCCTATTTTCTTGGACATTCAGCCAAATATGCCCTTGATAGTCCCATCTTTTAATGCTTTACCCACTATTCCTAGCCAAGAATAGCCAAGGAATAGTAGTTGCAAGCCCTTCACATGAGTTGCAGGAGATTAAGAGTAGTTAACTCAAGATTGAAAATTTGATGCAAACCTTCAATAATGAGTTGGTGAATTTGAAAAGACAATAATTTCAAGCTAGGAAACCTTATCAACAATAGAATTAAGTTGTAAATCAACCTTACCAGCAATAGAACCAATGTCAATTTTAAGAAAATAGGCATCCACATCAAGGCAATACGGCTGGTTAAATAAAAAATATTAATCAAAGACATTTTCGGCCTTATAATCGAACACCTCTTAATGCTGCGAATCTAGTGAAAGACATCATGCCTCTAAAAAATAACTTGGCTGAATATTTTGAGTGTTGTTATCCTTGCAATGAACCACATAGTTAAGCTACTTGCACAAGTATGATTAATCAGGATTTAATGGATCAAAATGTATTAATGACACAACAAAATGCAACTATTGATGCACCCGAAAAATTACATGATACACATGCTCCCGAGATTGCATTCCTTAACTAACAAAGAGAGGATTTTTGTGTAGTAAATAATGACTCACTAGTATCAGCCAACGTTAGAGAAAATGAGAGAGCTCTTGAAATGGAGAAAATGAAAAATAAAAGTAAAGGACTTGTTACTGATGAGTCAACACTTACTATATAAGTTGCAAGTAGTAATCCTATCCCTACCATCAAAGGTAGCATTCAAAAGCGAGTAGACCATGTTGCAACTTGTATACATCAAATGTCACATCTTGTTGTCCCATTTAATATAGTGGACAACATGAAGAAAATAGATGTGACCATATCAATGTGAGATAGGTTGGTAGTTTGAGGGAAAACTAATCTCATAAAACAAGCTTTATTTGATGAGGTGATTCCTAAGGAGGCTGCTAATGAATCTTGTAAATTTTTCTTAACAAATATTGATGAGAATGATGATGTGTAAGATAATAGAAAAGAAACCAGAAAAATGGTAGGTAAGAATGTTAAACCTCCCCATTTTAATCTTTCATTGATTATTGGTGATAAGTTAGTACTTAACTATATGGTTGATAATGGAGCTACAAGCTCAGTCATGCCCAAAAAGGTAACAGATCAATTAGGACTAAAATATCATCCTATTGAAAAAGGAGTTGTCCAACTGGATGAAACATCTATTGGAACTGTAGGTCTCATTAAGGATGCAAGCCTCACCCTTCATGCATGTCCTAATGTTTCCATTCAGCTAGATGTTTATATGATAGATTTACCACTGTACTTTTCTATTTGCTTATCTAGAGATTTCACTGATAAGATTGGGGGGTATCTATCACCTGAGTGGTCTCCTATCTTGTTTAGGACTAGATATGGTACTCAGGTAGCCATTAAATTAGAATTACTTGCAAACAATCACATAGAGCCATATGTACCTAGTTCCATAAATAAAAATCTAGTTTCTTTTGATAAGGAAGAATATTCTAGTACTCTTAGAAGTAGGACCCACATAGATGATATCCTAGATATTTTACTTGATGATTTGGTAGCAAGTCAAGCTGTTGAAAAATATTTTTATGATTTCAAGCATGTTGGTTTGGGTATTTATGTCATTCATGAGCAAGATGCAGTAATACCAAACTTAGTCAAGACAAAGAATTAGGTTGAAGCAGGAACATAATCAGTTATGGTAAATAATTTTTGATGGGTCTAAAAGCAGAAATGACGCTGGTGGAGGTGCTATGTTGGTAACACCTCAAGGTGAAAAGTAATTTTCTACTTTTCAGCTCTCTTTTGCATGCTCTAATAATATTGTAGTATGAAGGATTGATTCAAGGTTTGGAGTGGGCAAAGAAAAGTGGAATTTAATGTATAAAGGTATATGGGTACAACGAATTGATCATGAATCAATAAGAGGTTTGAGTGCATAAAAGAATGATATTTTGAAGTTGTACATACATTGAATATGGGACATTATTGAGGAGTTTTCTACTTTCAATATTGTTTCTATTCCAAGATGTCAAAAACACCAAACTGATAGACTGGTAACACTTGGTGCTCAATTTAACATACTTGCAAAAATTAGCAAGGATAAGACTCAACAAATGTCAAAGTTGTAGTAAGACCATATACTCTTGATAATAACACTATCTAGCAAATATTTGATAGTGATGAGAAAATTCTTAACTTTTTTGGTAGAAGATGTGATTTTCTATTTCAAATCATAACAAGTTGAAGCAATATTATGATAATTAGATTATTTAGCTTAAGTGAAATAAGCTCCCCAGGGTTTAGTCACTTTGGAGTATATTTTCAACAAAGATGATGAACTACGAAAAAAAGTTGGTATAGAGGTCAAAGAAAATCACTATGAAAGCATTGAAGTGGTTGAAGGTGAAATTTTGAAGGTTGGTAAAGTTTGTACATAAAAATAAAGAATTGAATTTAATGGTCTATATAAGGAGTTTCTAGATGTTTTTGCTTAGGAATATTTAGATCTAAGGGTTTTGATCTAGAGATAGCTCAACATACTAAAGAATTACTTCCTAATGCGAAACCTGTGAAACATAAGAAACAACCTCTCAATCCCAAAATAGAACCTTTGATGTCCAAAGAATTGACTAAGTTGATTGAAGGAGACATCATATGTGAGATCAAATGCACTAGTTGGGTTTCTAACTTGGTTCCAGTGATAGGGAGGTTGGATAAATCACTCACTGATTCATGCTCTTGGTCTTTTTACAAGACTCTTAGGGTGTCTCTTCCACACCACTTTTCACCTATAGGACCTTAACTACCTAAGGATCCCCTGGTCTCTCTAGCCAACCCAACTACCAAGAAATATTACCCTATCAAGTCAAAACTTGATGCTTTCACACTTCATTCACCCTAGCCCTTAAAGTAACATAAAGGCTATTAAACTCCAAATATTGAACTAGACCTTGCAGAGGTATGAGGGTGTTTTCAAACAATTCAACTCAACCAATTAGGTGTGTTATAAGTCCCATCAGTTCCATCTTCCCATCCAATTGCTTCATTTCTTCACAAATAGGCCTAAAAGGCTAGTAGCCCTAATTAGGTCTCCTAAAGTGAGAAAATAGGATTTATAACCTATCCCTACCTAAATAACCCTAATATTTTTTAGGTTTCTTGGTCTATTAGGAATTCCATTAAGTATTTCTGGGGTCTTGGGTTCATATCCTTCCATTCATTACCCTAACCTAAATTAAGTGAAAATTGGGCTTTTTAAGCTTCACAGGCTGCTTCTACAATCAAGATTCTTTTGGGCTTGTTATAGGATTGGTATGAATCTCTCCACTTCAAGGGGTGATGGTAAAAATTCCTTATTTAATTTACAAAAGGAATTTTGACTCTAGCTTTGCTTCTTTGCAAGTAGTGCTAAATTCTATATGGTCTTCCCTAGCCAGACTCACCACAAGCTTGCCTAGGGCAAGATCTTAAAAATAATTCTTTCTTTTTACCTACCTTCAACTACAACTTTTTCTTAAAAAAAAAAAACTTTACCAAACTTCAAAATTCTTTCTTTTTACCTACCTCCGACAATTGTCCCTTGTATTTGATCAAATCAACCACATTGAACACTAGTGAAATGTTCATATCTGTAGGAATCTTTACCTTGTAGGAATTTTGTCCATGTTTGGCTAACACCTTGCATGGTCCCACTCTCTTCATCTAAAACTTTTTTGGCACTCCTTTTTGTAGTCTAGATTTGTTTAGGCAGACCATAACATAGTCTCCCACTTCAAACTGTATGTCCTTCCTCGACATGTCTACCTTGGTCTTTAATTTGTGAGCATCCTCTATTATGGTCTTCATCACCTTCTCTTGTATCTCTTTCATGGTTTGAGAGAAATCTTCTACATGGCCACTTCTATATTCCATAGCTCATAGATCTTTGAGTTCACAAACTCCTCTTGGGTGCATACCATACACAATCTCAAAAGGACTTCTCTCTTTTGCCCTATTCACACTACTATTGTAGGCATATTCAGCTTGATGGATGATCAGGTCCCATGTCTGTCCATACTTTTTGGTTAGGCATTTGAGAAGGTTACCTAGCACTCTATTGACGACCTTAGTTTGACCATCAATTTGAGGATGGTAAGAAGGATGAAATGATAGATTAGTTCCTAGCCTTCTCCATAGAATCTTCCAAAAATGACTCATGAACTTCACATCTTTGTCAGAGACTATGCTTAAGGGTAATCCATGGATTCTTACAATCTCTTTGAAAAAAGAGAGCAATGTAGCTAGCATCATGAGTGGTTTTAGAAGGGATAAAGTGACTCATCTTGCTGAAACTATCTACCACCACATAGATACTATCCAATGATGTTTTGGTCTTAGGAAAACCTACACCACAATCCATGCTAATGAATTCCTATGGCCTATTAGGAATAGGTAGGGGTTGGTACAAACCTACATTACTCGTTCCCCCTTTTTCTTTCATGCACACCACACATTTCTCTACATACCTTTTGACATCTCTTGGTAACTTGGGCGAATAGTACAACCTCTGAACCAATTCCAATATTTTATTAACACTAAAAGGAACACTAAGACTGCCATTGTGCTTCTCTTGAATAAGGTTCTCTCTCATTGAACCTTGAGGAACACATAATTGATTCCCCTTAAACAACAAACCACTTTGTAGAGTATATTTAGAGAACTAACTATGAAAATGATTTTGAAAATCAACACATTCCTTATATGCTTCAGAGAAATCTTCATCATCCTTGTAGAGGTCCTTGAAAATTTCTATGCCAATGCTTTGCAATTAGACCTCTTGTACTATCAACATTCTTCTACTTAGTGCAATTGCCACCTTGTTTAGTTGTCCCTTCTTGTGCTTGATAGTGAATGTGAAATATTTTAGGTATTCCATCCACTTTAAGTGAATATTTCTCAACTTCTCTTAACTATTAATGTAACTAAGTACCTGGTTATCAATAAACACCACACATTTTTTAGGTAGGAGGTAATGTCTCCACTTCCTTAATGACTACACTAGAGCATATAACTCCCAGTCATAAGAAGAGTACTTCTTCTTGGCCTCATTAAGCTTCTCATTAAATAAATCTATGGGTCTTCCTTCTCGACTTAATAATCCCCCTATCGCAATTCCACTTGCATCACACTCCAATGTGAACAATTTGTCAAAGCTTGGCAACAATATGATAGGTTGGGTATCTACTTCTCATTTCAACCTTTCAAAGGATCTTCCTGCCTCAAGAGTCCACTTGAATTTTTTCTTCAATCCATCTTTGATGGTGTCCAACCCTGGTGCACAAATACTACTAAAGTTCCTAATAAACTTTCTATAAAATTGAGCTAACCCATGGAAACTCCTTACCTCTGTCCCCATGGATGGAGTTGGCCAATTCAGGATAACTTCCACCTTTCTTAGGTCCATATTCAATGAACCTTGTGATACAACAAACCCTAAGTATAGAAGTTCTTGCTTGAGGAAGTTACACTTTTCCAAGTTGATAAACAACTTCTCTTCTTTCAATCTTTTGAGCACAATCTACAAGTGTTTCATATGTTCTTCCTTGGTTTTTCTAAAGGTTAGTATGTCATATAGGTACACAAATACAAACTTGCCAATGCATTTTTTAAGGACTTCATTCATTAACCTCATGAATGTGCTAGGGGAGTTTGTAAACCCAAATGACATAATTCTCCACTCATACAACCTTTCAGTGGTCTTGAATGCTATTTTCCATTCATCTCCCTCCTGGATCCTAATATGATGCTAGCCACTTTTTAAGTCCAACTTAGTGAAATACCTAGATCCTCCTATACAATCCATCAAATCCTCAAACCTTGGTATAGGAAGCCTATATCTGATTGTGATCCCATTAATAGCCCTAGAATCTGTACAAAGTCTCCACTTATCACTTTTATTGGATGCTAATACCACTGGTACTACACAAGGACTAATGCTCTTCTTTATCAATCCCTAGTCTAGCAACTCCTACACTTGTCTAGCCACTTCTTGGTTCTACTCTGGAGTGATATTGTAGGCTTCCTTGTTAGGTAATGAGGCCCCTAGGACAAAATCAATTTGATGACTAATAGAACTTTTAGGAGGCAGTGTTGTAGGTGTTCCATCACTAATTATGTCTTTGAACTTATCAAACAAATTCTACATCTCCTTTGGTATAGGTGTTGGCATGGTCTTCTCTTCTCCATTAGGTTGTACCATGATTACATATCCTTCACCACCTTGTTATAGGATGTTTATAAATTCCCTACCACTACTCAACAAGAAACTAGGGGTCTTTGATTGTGGTTCTTCATCCTCCATCACTAACTGTATTTTGAATGTTCTACCATCTTTCTTAAAAGAAATGGTATTCTCCTTCCCATCATAGATGACACCTCTATCATAATACCATGGTCTTCACAATAGGGGATGGCATGAATCCAAAGGAAATATATCACAAATCAACTTATCGTTCTATCCACCAATAGAGAACTCGACCCATGCTTGTTCATTCACAAGGATACCTTTTCCTTTGTTCAACCATGTCAACTTGTATGGATTGGAATGTGGTATCTTTTCAAGTTTGAGCTTGTTTTCCACCTCTTCAGAGATTATGTTATTTGTGGACCACAAATCCACAATAACCTTGCACACTTTGCTAAGTATTTTGCACCTTATTTTTAGAATAAGGCCCTCCTTTGGTTTGGTTCTGCCTTCACAGGTTGTCTAACCAAAACCCTCCTAAACATTAGGTTCTCCCCCATTTCTAACTCAATGCAATTGACCTTAGGTGACTTGACACTTGATGTGTCTATTTGAACATATCTAGTCCTTTTCTCATTATTAGAAGAGGATGCCTTCTCAGGACACCTATAAGAAGGATGACCAAACTGTCCATAACTATAGCACTTCATGCTAGAAAAGTAAGAGTTACTCCTTCCTGAACCCCTTCCTCCATTAGAACCTCCTTGAGATCCTCTACCTCTTCCATGGAATCCTCTTGGAATGTTCTCACTCCCATGCTCTGCAGCTTTGGACTTCCCTTGGTTCCTTGATTTAGTCCCTTTGCCTTGGTAACCACCTCTATGACCTCTCTGATCTCTTCCTCTACCTTTTCTTTTGGAGGACTGGTCATGCTTTCTTTTATTCTTTTCTTCAATCTTCATAGCCAGTTGATAGCATTGGTGCACTATTTTAAGACTGAGAAGAGTCATCTCTTCTTGAATGTTCCACTTTAGGCCATTAAGATATCTAGCTACTTTAAGGTTTTTATCCTCTGTCACATTTGACCTCATACAAAGCTTTTGAAAATCCTCAGTGTATGAACTTACATCAAGATCCCTTTGCCTCAAATTCTGCCTCTTTTGGTGTAATTAATTTCATAATCCTTTGGCATATATACTTCTCTCACCTTAAGAACCATCCCTTTCCATGATGAGATAGGTTTCTTACCTTCTTTCTCCTTCTCTGCTTGAATGAATTTCCACCATGTCAGAGCAGATCATGACTAGAGTTGCCTCCATCTTTCTACTAAACAATAGAATGCCCTCAAGTTCCTTTCCACTCATAACCTTCAATGCCTTCAAGAAAGGATCTTCTATGTGAAGAGGGTTTGGTGTAGAAACTTCATCCTCTACAACAACTTCTAGTTGTTTTCCATCAACCTTTTCCTTGACTTCATCAGTCTTTTCTTCCATCAGATCCAACTTATCCTCTAGTTGGGATAATCTCTATCTGAGAGATTTTTTTTCTTCCTCTTGATCATTCATCTTCTTGGCCAATTCTACATTGGTCACCATTATAGTTTCTCCTACTGATTCTTCAGTCTGAAACATCTATCCACAAGTCTAATCTTTTGGGGCTCCAATATCACTCTGATAGGGAGGTTGGATGAGTCACTCAATGATTCATGCTCTTGGTCTTCTTACAAGAATCTTAGGGTGTCTCTTCCACACTACTTGTGACCTATAGGACCTTAACTTCCTAAGGATCCCTTGGTCTCTCTAGCCAACCCAATTACCAAGAAAGATTACCCTATCAAGTCAAAACTTGATGCTTTCACACTTCATTCATCCTAGCCCTTAAAGCAACATAAAGGCTCTCAACCTCCAAATCTTGAACTAGACCTTTCAAAGGTATGGAGGTGTTTTCAAGCACTTAAACTCAACCAATTAGGTGTTTTAGAAGTCCCATCATTTCCATCTTCCCATCCAATTTCTTCATTTCTTCACAAATAGGCCTAATAGGCTAGTAGCCCCAATTAGGTCTCCTATAGTGAGAAGATAGGGTTTTTCTCCTATGTAGAACCCTGCAATATTTTTTAGGTTTCTTGGTCCATTATGTATTACCTTAATGATTTTTGGAATCTTGGGTTCATATCCTTCCATTCGTTACCCTAAGCCATACTAGGCGAAAATTGGGCTTTTTAGGCTTCACATGTTGCTTCCATAATCAAGATTTTTTTGGGATTGTTCTAGGATTGGTATTAACCTCTCCACTTCATTGAGTGATGGTAATACTTCCTTCTTCCATGTACAAAAGGAATTTTTACTCTACCTTTTCTCCTCTACAAGTAATGTTGATTTCTTTATGGTCTTCCCTAGCCGAACCCACAATAGGCTCGCCTAGGGAAATATCTTAAAAATACTTTCTCTATAGTTGAGGGTAATAGATCCTACAAATATTATTTACATGGAGTCTAGTCACTATTCCTAAGAGGTCATACAGATTAAACTATGGGAAAGTGAACTAGAGCTCCATCTTCGACAACTACCTGGACAAAACTAGTGATAGTATACAAACAAACTAATTTTACAAAAGGTAAACAAACTGATCAAAAATTGTAAATAAAAACATAGAGAGTCAAGAAAAAAAATCATGCAAAGGTTGCACAAGTGAAATTATGAATCTTGAACTTCTAACTACCTACTATCATCAAAAACAAAAGATTTTCTCACAAAATAGCTTCAAATACTGATTCCAAAAACTCTCATTCCATATAATGAGCACCCAACCCTACTCATAGGTCTTTCCACACCTTATATAGGGTGATTGGGTAGCTACTTATCCCTTAGAACTCATCTTTGATGATTTTTAACTTTTTGACAAAAGTTTCTCAAGCAACTTTTAAAAGTTGCAAAGTTGTATAATGCAACTTTTCTCCAATTTGGTCAAATGACCTTCATATCTACCCAAAGTTAACCACAAACATTAACTATGGTAAAATTATCACCCTAACTCTTCCTAGATCCTAGTGACCTCATGATGACATCATCATCATGCCTTGGGCCAATCAGAGGGCTTTACAACTTGCTAGCCCCTACTTGCACCTAGTGAAAGGCTCTAGGAACCTATGAAAAAAATTTCCATTGTACTCCTACTATGGTCAACATGATCTTATGTGCAAAACATCAAAATTCATTAAGGCTCACACCCACAAAAAAATAAAATAAAACCTTAGATTGCCTAGGCAATCCCTAGGTGCTCTAGCAACATCCAGTAAGAAAGAAAAATGGAGAGATCAAATTATGTGTTGATTTTAGAGATTATAGAGCATCGCTAAAGGATCATTATTCACTTCCCTCAATGAAAAAAATACTTCAAGTAGTTGCTAGTTCAACAACGTTCTCACCGCCAGATGGTTTATTAGGGTATAACCAATTACATATCAAAAGGGAAGATCAATACAAGATAACCTTTAGCACAAAATTGGGCACAATGGCCTATTAAAAAATGCCTTTTGGTCTATCTAATGCTAGTGCCATAGTTCAGAGGGCAATGGATATGCATTTCAAGGTTTATATGTACAAAATGGTCTTGGTATACCTGGATGATATAACTGTGTTCTCAAAGAATGCTAATGATCATTTTGCTCATTTAAAGCTAGTTTTTGATATATGCAAATAGTTTGGAATCTCATTAAATCCAAGGAAATGCATATTTTCAGCACATTAGGGAAAATGATTAGGATACATCATGTCAAAACAAGGTGTAATAGTTGATCTAGAAAGGGTAGAAGTGATATTAGAGCTACCTTTGCCAAGCCACAAAAAAGGGCTTCAAAGCTTCATTGGGATAATTAATCTTTTAAGAAGGTTTATGCCCAATATTTCTTCTTTACTCAAACCTCTCATAGTGATGCTTAAAAAGAATGTTATTTTTACTTGGACCAAGGGGGTAAGTAAAGTTTCCAACTATTACAAGAGCCTTATCATCAGCCCCAACCTTGGTTAATCCTGATTTTTCTAAGGATTTCATTTTATATGTATATGGGAGTATTGACAATATTTCAATTGTTCTAGTACATAAACATGATGAAGGATATGAACAACCCTTTGATTTTTACAATAGGGGCATTGAAAGTTATGAGTAGTGTTATAGTTTTGTAGAGAAGCACAAATTTGCTATCATTAAAAGCCTAAACAAACTCAGACACTTACTATCTAATAACAAGGTTCACCTTATGGTCTCTCATCTAAGTGTCAAAGATTTCTTTCTTAGTAGAGATCTCAATGAAAAGCGTGTAGGTTGGATTAATAAGTTAATGGAGTACGATGTTTATATCAAAATCACCAAATTAGTAAGAGGAAAATGGATGTGTGAACAAATGGCGGATTAGCCATCATCTGATGCATAACATGATGACGAGACAACATTATTCAATAGTGATGCAGATGCTATAAATGAACAACCAACTAGCTAGTTGCTTGAACTAATCCATTTCTTACAGATTGGCGAATGCCTTCTAGGTTTGATAGAGCCAAGTGAAGGTATCTTCTCTTACAGGCTATTCCTTAGATTCTATTAATAATATACTAATTACGAAAGATCATAATGGGATGTTGTTGAGATGTTTTCATGATGATAAAGTTAGCGAATTCTTCAAAGAGTATTATAATGGAGGGGGGCATTTTTCCCCAAAGACAACAACCTTAAGATTATGAGGGCTAAATACTATTGGCCAAATCTGTTCAAGGATGCCCATGTTTGGGTAGAAAATGTAAACAAAGTGGATTGTTTTTTGGAAAGGAAAGATTGGATTCCTTACCCTTGCGAGCTATATTGGTTGATCAACCCTTCATGAGATGGGGCATTGACTTTGTGGGTCGTATAAACCCAAAATTCTAACACTAGTCACAAATGGATCCTAACTACCACAAACTACTTCACTCACTAGACGAAGGTTATAACACTCAAAGAAGCCAATGAAAATTTTGTTTTGAATTTTTATGATGAATTAGCTACCAATTTTGAGGTCCTAGAATCTATAATATTTGATAACACTTTGGCATTTGTGGGGGCTAGAGTAGTTGAGTGGACATTGAGAAATGGAGTGTACCTAAATACTTTTCCAAATCATTATCCTCGAGGTAATGGTTTGGATGAAAGCACTAATAAGAATTTTTTGAGGATCATCAAGAGGACTTTAGAAGAGAATAAGCGCGAATGACATTCCAAGCTAAAATTAGCCATATGGCTTGATAGGATTACTCCAAAGCAAATTTTGGGCAATTCTCCTTATGTTCTAGTATATTAGAAAGATGTTAGGATTCCTATCTCTATAGAGTTTCCATCACTAGATCTTGCTAATCGACTAGTTTTGTTTGAAGAAGATGACCCTCTAAGGCAAAGATATATCAAGTTGCTAGAGTTAGAGGAAGAAATAAATAGAAAATTGCAAAAAGTGGAATACCAACAAATGATAACCAAAAGAACATTTGATAAAAAGGCTACTTCCAAGCTTTTTAGGGAAGGAGACTTGGTTTGAAGGTGGGATGTGTTGAAAAGAAGGCTAGGTCACCATAAAAATTTTGATCACATGTGGGCTGGGCCATTTCTGATAGCTGAATGCACAGAGCACAATGCATTCCAACTTGCAACAATGGAAGGAGATGTTCTACCTATTCCTGTGAGTGCGATACACCTCAATATATTATTTGAGGTATGATCTATTATTCCTATCTTATCTTTAGGTTAGGTTTCATGCTTTCAATAAATACTCCACATATTAGTTTAATTTTTTACCTAAGTACCATCCAGGCATGTGTCTATTTCTTTTCATTTCCTAGTGTAGTTTCCTGTTTTCCTTAGGTCTAGTTGTTGTTTTAAGTTGCTAGTTTAGGTCGAGTCAAGTACATTTTCATAGTTTACTACATCATTCATACATATATACAAAGTCATTTGTTACATAAATGCATTATTTAGCACATGCACACATATACATATGACTAGTTTATGTAGGTAGGGTCAAGTTTCATAAAGTTCATATTTGTAAGCTTGTTGTATACCCCACCCATATGTATATAAATGAGCCTATCAACTGCATGTATTTACCCAAAAAACACATTCATACATACATGACTAATATACACAAGTATGAAAAGGATTCAACTCCTAAAGTTGTTATTTAAGTCTGTCATGCATATGAATTAGTACAACAAGCATTTTAGGTCTCATTAGGCTCATTCATGTGCATTCCAAACCTAATTAAAAACTTTTGGAATTGTGTTGTGTCAGGCCTAGGTCCTAAAAGTGTATAATTTTCATACTCTAATGCCCACTAGAAGTCAAAGGCAACTGGTCAAATGTCTAGCACACAAAAAATCAAAAAAAGGTCACCACAAATGTTACTTAATTCTAACACATGTTACAATTCAATTCTAAAAAATAATCAAGTGGAAGTAAATATAAATATTTATATTGCTTTCAACTCATGTTATAATTGCTAAATCATATTTCATTCAAAGTGAAAGAATAGAGAAAAAATATCCTTGTATTATTCATCATGATAGATACAATTGATATTTAGAAAACTAAAAAGAAATAAATGCTGAAAAATAATCCTCTCACACAAATGACCATGAGAGTGGCCCCCACAACTTTTGATAAATATTTTTTCTCTATGACAATGCATAGCATAAAAGAAAGAGCATAGAGTGAAGAGAGTCATAGGGAACTAATCATTTCTTGTAATGAATAATCACTTTGTATTTGTTCAATCCCACCTCTTCCAAGTCCTATATACATAAGAGAAAGTGTATGATCCAACAAATCTAAGAAATGATAGAGCATCATACCTCATGCAAAAAATATCTATGCTACTATCATGTTGTGCACTCACATAAAACAAAAAACATATACCAACAACAATAAAGGAAAACAATCATACCCAAATGTTTTTACTATTAACATGTTTGTTTCCCATGTAGTGTCTTATCTCTAACAGGTACATGGATATAACCTTAGGGTCCCATGAGGGTTATTGAGCCTGATGTGCCTATAAGAGATAAGACCTATGAAGCTGATCAAAACAAGTTCAACAAAACTATAAAGGGGCATATTTAGTTATGGAATCTTTTATTTCACAGTCAAAGATATACTACAACAATGTTAAAATGATTGAATAAGAAGTATTAAAGTGACTTATTCATTTATGAAACCTTTTACTCTTATAAGAGAACCATGTTACAACAATTTACCATCAAAGAAAGAAAGACATTAAAGGGAGGAGCTAGTTATCTTGAAACCTTTTGTTTTTCAGAACTAATCAAAGAATGAACAAATACAAAGCTACAATTGTAAATGTATGATGGTAAGAAAAGAAGTTACAAGACAAGCAAGATGTTACATGAAGGATGCTTCAAGTAAAATTCTCACATATTACATTATATCTTTCAAAGTTTGTATACACCAGAATGTAAAAATATCATAAATTGCAGGATTTAAAAAAATAGAGAATAAGTTTTTTGTTAAGCATTTATTATGTAATGAATTTATGACAAATTCTAATGGAAAACAAGTATATGGGTTTCTGTGGTTATTCCAAAAAACTTTAAAATGTTGTGTATGCCTATTATTACTATCAAAATGTTTAGTAGAATTAATCAAACAAAATATTAAAAGACATGACAAAGGTTTCAATAAATTTTGATGTTTTCTAGGTGAAATTTGAGAAAGAAATGATAAATTACAGCTACAACATGAACAAAAAATGTAAGAGCATGTGTGGATAAGAGCAAAGCATAGGGTTAGAATAAAGAGGACACATATTTGAGGGGTGTTATTTATTTTTTCCTAAATGCATGATTTTTCTGGATAAATGCTTCTTAGTTAGTAAGGAAAATACCCTTGCTACAACCCACAAATAGTCATATAGGTGTTGTAAACAAACAATGAGAGAAAAGAAGACTACAAAGATATATTAGGGGTTCACTAAGCTACAAAAATAAATTACGATTTTTCTTCATAGATACTGAAATATAAAAGAAAAGGGTTAATTCAGTAAGCACACAAAGAGGCTACAAGTTATTTCCAAAATCTTCCTAAATAGTAACCAAATCCATGCATTTTTCAAACCCAGAAATAAAGGAACGTGAGATTCTTAAATCAAAATAATAGTAGTATTGGAGATCTGATTGAAAAGATCATTATTAAAAATGAATACTATCAAAGAGGGAGATTGTTCCAAACAAGGAAGATGGTTGATAAATAATGTTTTCAATCATTGTTTTGTCATTGATTTCAAACCTACTATTTGCTGGAATGACAATTGCTTATAAGATCCTAGTACTATCACTTAGTTGATCAATGAAGAGGGTTTAATCAACAAGATGTAACAAGAGTACCTAAGGGAAAGGTTGAGTTATGGTTTTGTAATGAAGTGCAAGGATTAGTTAAGACAATGGTAAAATGATGTATTGATAACATACTTGAAAATATAGAGGTTGGCCACACTAAGAAACACTAGAAGAATAAGTTGCAACAAGGATGTCTACAAAGCTTAACTAAGTTCATTAGTGAGTGCCGAGCAAGCTAGTTTGAGTTGAGAAAATTTTTAGTTAATGCCGAACATATTGTTGTTTAGTGTGGAGCCTGATCAATCCCTAAGTGGGAGATTGTTAGATTGTGATGAATGATCAGGAAAGTACTGTACATACTTCATAAATTCTTTAAAATACTTCTATAAAAGGGCTTAGGGTTAGGGATTTTTTCATAAGGTGTGATGCGAAATTGGTCCTTGCGGCGGTATTGAGCTGTAAGGGATTACATATTGTAATTAGGTTGTAATCATTGGATCATAAAAATATTGGACTTGTTGTTTGGTGGACGTAGCCTAAGGATTGGGTGAACCACATTAAATCTTGGTGCCTTGTGTTCTTTTCTGTGTGATCTATTATTGGTTATATTTGCATGTAATTGTTATTTCTGTCCATGGTTTAGTCCTAACAGACACCCTATTATGTTTTACACCTTCCTAGTTCAAAATAGATTTCCTATAGGGTTTAAAATATATCATTTAAGTATGTTGACGTATAAGATATAATTTAATATATGCAATGAGTCCTTTGAGATCGGTTCCAGACCTTTACGAGCTAAGATAAAGATTCTAGAAAATTTTAGGGCTTTAGAAATTTAGACTTAGCCAATTTTCAAGAGTCAACTAATATCTTTTAGCTTGGTGTTTAGTAGTTGAGTTGTACTTCCTTTGCATCCTCAACATATGTGAGACCATGGTTGGTCTCTGTTGTTTTCTTGTTTATGCTTTGGTCAATGGTGATGCTTGGAGATCTTTGGTGTTTGGTTTTTTGGTTAGTCTTCCAATGTGATCTTCATAGTCCATGTATGATGGTTTTCATGTGCTTTCATATTTATTCAAAAGAAAATTATCTTAACTTATATTTATCCTTGTTTCCAAGGATCTCCAGGTGGGGCATTACATCTATGATTGGAAAATGGCAATATGTAGTTCATAGCAAACTTGATATTGCACTAGTTGTTGGGATTGTTGCAAGATTTTTTGCAAATCCTAAGGAGAATCACTTAATGGTTGTTAAAAGGATTATGAGATACTTGAAAGGTATAGAATACTATGGTCTATACTACAAGAAAAATGACAAGTTTGAATTGAGAGTTTATACAAATGTTGATTGAGCTAGAAACATTGATGACATAAAAAGTACAAAGGATTTTTTATGATGTTTCTAGAAGGAACAAGATATGGGTTAGATTCAATGAATCCTACCTAATCCATTCAAACTGGAATTTAAAAAGGGAAGAATTGAGCAGGAAAAGCAATTCTAGACTTCTATTTAAGAAGTCACAGGCCAAGAAGCAAGAGTAGTTGGGGTGCCACAATGAGCAGTTGTTGAAGGATGTTAAGGAGAAGGTGAATGAAGAACAAAGCACAAAGACTCTACTTTGATTAGTGGTCAGAAAGAATATTCCACTAGTACATTGAGCATGAAGACTTGAGAAGACAAAGCTTGCAAGGAGGACAAGCTATCAGAGCTGTAGAGAGTAAAAGCCAGGCAACGAGAAGAGTTGAATTGTGATATGAGATCCACAAGTTAAGTTGTGAGTTGTTTTAGGTCAAAAGCACTTGTTGTTACTCTCTAACAATTGTGCAAGCTAGGGTAAAATTCTATGGATTTAGGTTGGTTTAACAACCGTTTGTAAATCCTTTAACAGGGTGACATTCCAAGTGAATGTTCTAAAGTCCTCTAACTAGGCCCACTTCTAATAGGGTGGTTAAATCCTTTAACCAAGTCACATTTAATAGTGTGTTGTAGCCTTTAACAAGGCAGGCCTTTCACAGGGCATCACTTCAGAAGAGTGAGAATTGAGTAGCATGTTACTAGGTGGTTTTCCCCAAATTGGGTTTCCACATAAATCACTGTGTTATTTGTTGATCTTTCATATGTTATGCTTGCATGTTGATTTACAGTAACTTGCTAAGTAGGAAAGTTTAAGCTTTGATGAATGAACAGTTTAATAGGCTCACTTTACTTGATGATTAATTGGACATTTGGACCTTGAATAACTGAATCACCCCCCTTCTCAGTTATTCTAAAGCATTTCTAACAAGTAGTAGTTTCTGAAGCAAAGAATATAATAACCAAATTTGTATATTTCAGACCTGCAAGAAAAAGATGATTGAATTTGTATCACATTTATGCCAATAAAGAAAAAAGGGTAAACATAAAGTCCCAAGTGAAAATGACTTACAAATTGTAAGAATACAAGGCTGCAAATGGCGTTGAAAAACCTAGATGAGTAAATCGGGTTTTGCTTCAAAATCCCCAATCATGATAGTCAAAGAAGCTTACAAATGTCATTAAGAAGGCTAAAAAATCCAACCATGTGCATATTATGAACCCATATCAGTAATTTAGATGTCGTATTCACACCAAAAAAGTGCCATAACAAAAAAACATGTAAATTACAATAGTAATCTCCCAAATTTTGTGAGATTCATACAACATTGGCCTAGAAATATCAAAGCATCCAGTAGTGCCTGTAGGTAAGAGAGACTTCCAAAAATACTAGATCAAGTGCCATTGCCCAAACAAACTCCCGTCATGACATCAACCCAACAACAACCTAGGAAAGAAAGCAAAGAGAAAAATGTAGAAGAATCTCCATATGACACAACTTAAATAGCATAAAGAATGGAGCTAGAAATGCCAAAAAATTAAGCCACATTTACAAATAAAATTACAAGAGCTCACATCGGATAAGGAAAACTCAAAAAATCTTTGTCACAACCTCTAGGGTTTTCAAACCCTACTCCTCTCCTCCTCCTCATGAATTGACAAAACAATGAAATGAATAGTATGTTTTGGCTTTGTTTTTGCTATAACATATTAAGTCAAGTTTTATAAGAATGTCGAGTCCACCCATTGTTGTTTTGTATTAAAATGGGATTGCATATCAATAAATTAATATAGTAATATGCAGCTTGGCTTATTTTAGTTTGCATATTAATTTATTATAATTATAATCATTTTGTTGTAATTTACAAAATGTAATTATTATTAAGTAATTGATAATATATAAATCAATTATTTAATAATAAATTAAAATGTAACAAATAATGGTTAAGAGGGATTTAAAAATTTGATAGGAGTTAATGACTCTTTTGATTGACTAAATGTTGCAAGGAATATGTGGAGTTCTTAATGCCTAAATTTGAGGACTTGTAGTCTAGTTTGAATTTGAAACTTGGTGGTGTTGTCTCTTTATGATTGCTACATGCCATAGTTATCATTTTGAGACTTTTAGTATTAGGGGTGACTTTTGAGTTATTTTTGGATTAGAATTCTAAAGATTTTTGAGTTTTTATTGAGTGGTCATCATGGAAACTTAGTAAAGGTGCAGTTTGGAGACCATGTGACATGTTTCTATAGTTCCTAGAGTCCTTTTTGGAGATTTTTTTCCTGATATCCAACTCTTAGTCCCTATTTTTGAGGGGAAGACCGTTGAGTTTGATGTGGATATATACTTCTCTTTCTTTTAGAGAAGCGGTTCTTTTATTTTGAAAGGGAGCCCTTGTCATTTTAAAACATTATGTTTATCATCCTACTGTATTAGATTTGTAGTGAATATTTTAAGAGATTGTGACAATTTATGCAAATGATTTTGGATCTATTTATGGAGTTATACTTGTATGCCTTGATAGCGATTGATGTCATTTTTTTGTGTTTCTTATTAGAAACCTTAAAATAACATCTCATTCTACATATTTTATATTTTGAAGTTTTTGGCACATTAGGGTTGTGTCAAGTTTTTTGAAGATATTGATTATTTTCAATTCTTTTTAATATTTTTAGATTTTGAATTTCCTCTGAAATACTTATGTGTGAATTACATAATCAAGAATTGTATATGTTTAGAATGTTGCAAGTTGTCAGATTATGCTTGGACATATATATTTTTATAGTCATATTAATTGGTGTATCACCTTATGATTCTTCTTTTTAAAGATTTTTATTATAAGTTCTTTTTGCATCCCATTTTGACCCAAGTTTTATAGTTTTCTTTAGGATAGGTGAAACTATTAGAGTTAATCATATAGGAACCAACCTAGAACCATGAGGTTCAATCAGGACATAGGATACCCACGACCTCTGATTGATCCCATGTTAATCTAGAATCACTAAAGTATCAATAATTTGGAATTAAGGGTCAAATTTTGGAGTTAACAAGTGTTTTAATGGAATTTGATATCAGTTGATATGTTCATGTTTTGATACCCTATCATTCAAGTCTTGATAAATTATTTGACTGTTTAAACATTGATTTATAATATTGATGCTATGTGTTGTTTTAACTGATGATGGTGTGATTTATGATATCTTGATGAATATGTTTATACAAATTTAGATAGTTAATTTAGATAATATTAAATTGATCAAAATTAGATTCATAATGATTTGATGAATTATGTTTAAAAAGTTTAAGACTGAAATTGATGGATTATTTCACAGTGTTTGAATTACATAGGTATTTTATATGAATACTGCTTAGAAAAGATAAGCTCATTGAAATGAGATTATGGATGTTAAATGGTTAATTCAATTAGGAAATTTTAATTTGATACATGTGTGTGTGTGTGTGTGTGTGTGTGTGTGTGTGTGTGTGTGTGTGTGTGTGTGTGTGTGTGTGTGATTTTTCATTGGACTACTGATATTCGAATTAAGTGTGTAGGAAAATTAACCATTATACTAATTGGAGAATCATGGCTAAACCTTTGTGTAATTTTTGAAAGCCAAAGTTTAACCTAATGAAGAAGTTAGACTTTGTTGTGGTGTATTTTACTTTTTAACCATAATTCAAATGTATGTAGTAGATTAAATTCATTTTGTGGTAGACATGGCACGTAATTTGTGTAATATAATTTAATGGTGTCGCTTGACACTTGTGATGTCTATGTGGAAGCGACATGGAAATTAGGGTTTGGCAATAAGATACATAGCCTAAACCTAAAATTAATTTAGTGTCTAAGGTAGTGACATTTTTTTAGAGGTATCATGTGAAGTCCCACCAAATAGGAATTCAAATTCAAAAATTTAGTCCACTTTTGAGCCCCAAAAAGTGGTCCTAGGAGATTAATCTAGTGAAAATTAAGTGCCCATATGGTAGGGGTATGAGTTAGGGGCCTAATTTTCACCACTAGAAGGCCCATACAACTTTACAGACCCTCCAATTCTAAAAGTTGCAAAAATGGAGTAGTCTTATGTCCTTACCCTTACCTACACACTAATGGTAGGAGACAAGAATGATGGCCAAGGACTAGGGGTCAACTCAAAAAAATTTTGCTAGTAGGTGGGTGGGATTTTGGAGGCCTTTTTAGAGGGTCTTGGACAACTTAGTGGGTGTTCATCTACTCTCTAGTTTTGGAGCAAAAAGGGAAGGGCTCTTCTCAACTATCCATTTCCATCACATTTTGAGTAAGATTGGTGGCTCTTGCCAAGGATGTTATTCATTTTTTATAATAGATTAGCATGTTGAAGATCTTTTTCATGTATTTGATGCATTTTGTGTATTTTTGTTTTGTACTTGTAAAGGGTTGGGAAATGTTGTTTTCAAATCTTATTTTTCTTGCAGTTTCTATGAGGGATTGTTCATGGGTGTGAAGGCATTATTCACTTTTGCGAGGGAAGAAGTGCCCTTGGGTGAAGGGGTTAATTGTGGCCTCCTTGGTAGTGTAGAGTCTCTTCTCATGGAGAAGAAAGAAAATAAGCAAGGTGCATGGGCCCTTGCTTTCCAATGATTTTTGATGTCATTCGGGGGTGATAAGGGGATAATGTGTATGGGAGAAATGTGATAACTATGAGCCTTGTGAAGGCATGGAATTGTATGTATTGGAAATCTCCTTCTTGGTTGGCCCACCTTCACGCTTGTCATGGGTTCTTAGGTAAGATCCATTATGAACCCTTGGATTGAGTTTTCTTGCATTTGTGGTTTGATTGTATTTGTGACCTATTTGGCCTTGGTTCTCCTAGCTCGGTGGGTGTTCTCCTTGAGGCCTAGGTTGGGAGGTGAGCTCTCCATGGTTATTTTTAATCTTATTTATAGGTTGTTTCATGTTAGATAGCTTGGGAGTCTTTGAACCTCTTATTGGAACCTTGTGAAGAAAGAAATTCATGATTGTTTGTGATCAAGTATTGATGTTGGAGAGTTCTCTATTTCTTATCCTTGCATTTCCATATATGTTAATGAGTTGAGTGATGAAATTCACACTCCATATGTCAACCTCCTTGCAATGTATGAATCATAAAGTTTAAATAAAAGATGCACTTATTGATATCATTGGTTGAATTTCTTGTGTGAACCCATCTCCTTATAGTTTTTAGTAGTAGTGAAAGGATACAAGTTTGCATTATGAAAGTTTAATGACCATGTATTGAAGATTAAAATTCTCATTTCATTGTAAATTATAGTGCAAGAGATGAACACTATTTCATATGTTTTAGTTGCAAGTAGAATGCATTAGAGAAATAAAATTGATATTCAAATGTAGTTTCAACATTGTAGGGAAGGTTAGATTATGACGAAATGACTCCAATTGAGGGAATCACACAATCAAGCTATGTTAAAATATTAATCTTCTCATGTCAATAATGTACTTGATTAGCTATCAAATTCAATAACATTCGTAAATTGAAAAAAAAGAATATCATGTTTGATTGAGTTACATACTATTAGTTAAAACATTAGAATACATTGTTTGGGCAATGCACTCTGAGCAAGAATTAAATAGTTGCTAACTTTAACACTATGTAATGACATAAAACCTTTCAATTAAATAAATCCCTCCATAGACTATTGAGAAAAATAAATATAAACCATAGGGAAGAAGCCTAGTATATAAGCGCCCACACATTTTCTAGGAGAGCGAATTTGCTCTCTACAAAATGTATGGAGCATAAATTAATCTTCCAAAAAGAACTTGCAACAGAGAATATTCATTGTAAATATTCCCTTTTCAAATATGATTATATAAACTAAAAGCAAACAAAAAAGAAAATTATTATATCTAAGTTGGAAAAAAAGTAATCATACAAAATCCCTAAACAAATCAACAACAATTTTTTAATACCAATCAGGATGGTGGTGATGTGAACCTACGTGGGGCCTACCCTCTCCCCTCCCAAAAAAAATAAAAAATAAAAAATAATTCCATTTATCTTCTCTTCTTTTCGATGCAAACCTGGTAGCATAGTTATGTTGCAACATTTTTTATATATTGAAAACTATACTATTTGAGGGGAACTTGGTAGGTGGGCTCCCCAACAACCCTCCCTTTTGCTCTTCCTCATTGCTTCATTTAATGAGTGTTGTAAGAAGAAGCAACCCACATGTCTGGCTTTTTCTCTTCATAATGGCCTGCACACCTTGGAAGAAGTGACCCACATGTTTGCCCACTTGGAAAGGATAGGGGGTAGGTGAGGAGAGGTAGGGTGGGAAGAGTAGGGGTGATGGGATAGGTTAGTAGGAATAAGTAGATTTTAATAATTGTAAACTAAATTAATTAGTGGGTCAAAAAGTAAGTTATATAGTAAAGTTAGTAAAATTAGTATTTTAGTTTAGTTTTATGTTCTTTTCTAATGTTTTTAATTAAGTAGAGTAAGTATGTAAGTTAGTATGTAGGGTGAATAAGATTAAATTAGCACGGGATTAGAATTAAGTAAAATAATGTAGTTAGTTAGTAAGAAAGGGAAATTAAAGTACTAATGAAGTAGATGTATTTTTGTTGTGAAATTTAGATTATGAGTAATATTAATTAGTTAGCAATACAATGTTTGGATGGTAATTATATTTAGTTAGTAAGTGAAGCTAGCATCCTAATGATGGATCATGTAGTATGATCCGAAACGTTAAAAACTACACACAATCGAATCTAGAAACTAGAACTCATATTCATGGATTGTGGAAATCTCATAGATCTAAGTGAAGCTAGATTGTTAATAAAGTAGGTTAGTGTTAATGTTAGTAATTTTTATATGTGTTTAGTTTATATGTTTTTTTTTGTTTAATAATAAGATAGTAGATTAGATTAGTATGTGTCATTTAATTAGTTGGGATCTAAATTAAAGTTGTTAGTAAGTAGTCAGTAAATTGTAAAGTAATTAAATTGTTAATAAATAAAATTAGCATAAGTTTGTGAGTGTAATATATGAGGTTTGTTTTGTATGTCTTATGGGTCAAAAAATATGTGTATATAGTAATTTGTTTCTAGTTAACTTCAATTTATGTAAGTGATAGTCATTACATTCATATTAAAAAGGATTCCATTACTTATATTAATATTTAATCAAAATGATGTCTTATGTGTATTTAAATCATGGTTTATAGATAGCCGTATAGGTACTACTACATACGTATCTCACATTAACCTTAATATTGTTACTTGGATAATTTTAACATATTAGGTTATATGTAAATTTCATTATAATTAAATAGGATGGGAAAATATTGTGGTATCATGTTATTCCAATTTAATTTTTTAATTAAACTATACTATGGAAAATTGAAACAAGAAAACCTTTTTAAACCATATTATCTCATGTTCCTATAGAAAAGACATTATGTCTTATCAACTTAATTAAGAATGCCTTCATAACAACTCATGCATATAGTGAAATGGTACATTTAAATTCGATAGTATGTTTAAACCTAGGAAAAAAAGCTCGTTGACTTACTTTAGCCTCATCATCAATCTATCACCTAGATCAAAATTGCTAATTTGAAACCTAAACCCTAAACACACTATAACCTAATTGTGTAACCTCAAGACTTAAAAACTTGTAAACATTCTCTTACCATTAACCTAATTGCATCTCATTTAAGGTCTATGTATGTGTAACACAGTAATACCCCTTTATGAATTATAAAAATAAAATTGTTGGTGTGTTTTTACCCTAAATTTTGGGCATGACAAATCTTGATTATACCATTCACCATGGATCAAACTTCCGAAGGTGTAATAGATAATGGAAGGAGTTGAGATATATCCCTAGGTGCTTTTGGGGGAATGGATAAACTTTAGTCCATGGATCAGAGTTAATAATGTATTAACTATGATACATCTTCTTATAATAACTATTTGAAATACTTTAATTTAAGGATGGCTAACTCATAAGGGTATTTTTATAGGCTCTAACCATGTTAAATTTTATGTAAACAATCATATAATTAAAGGTAAATTTTAATCTATTTACAATCTAAGATATATTGATTAAAAAATATAATATTGTAACCAAAAGTATTTAAAATACTGTATAGTAATAATATTTATTATTATCAATACTAAAGGAAAAAAATAACTATATAGACAATAAGTGTAAAAAATGCTTTTATTTGAATGTTTCATAAGTATATAAATATTTATTGAATACCATTTTTTTTGATTGGTAATAAACAACTTTGTATTAATATCAAAAAAAAATTACATATCATGAGATGCTAGTAGAGGCTATTATACCCATCCATACATCATGATCATACCCATACCAAACTATCCCCATATACAACCAAACATCAACCACCCAACCCACACATACTTTCATCCCTATACACCATAACTATAACAAAGTGACCATAGACATTACAAAAAATTGTGGTACAACCTCAAAATCTCCCAAATCCAACCCAAAAATACCTCCCAACCCTTATTCACAAGAACCATTTTGTTGCATCTTCTCTAGTGAAGTTGGAGATGTCTTTTCTTGCCACATTAGTGCTAGACCTACCATGAACCTACCTTCCACTAACCACCATTGCACAATTAGGAAGCAAAGAAACATTGAATCCCGTCAGAGTTGCATGATCAAATCGAGTTGAGGGACTTGGTTCCTCTTCTCCACCTAGCCATGGGCTTGAATTCCTAGAGACATTAGCTTCCACAGTCAAACCAACACCACTTGCGACACTACCTTCAACCCTCTTAGAACCCTTGTTGCTTTGTCCCACAAGAATTTTCCTTTGAATCCTAGATGTACCATCCTCTCACACTAACACATTCAAATCCTAAGGCATTATTTTTTGCTTCCTCAACACACGCTCACCCACCAAATTTCATTCCAAATCCAAAGAATAATGGAAAGCAAGTAGTTTACACTAGCCCATCCAAGCAACAAGGAGATGCACTTCTAAACGTGCACAGGTCAACCACACCAATAAGGTTTGCACCTTACATGACCCACCACCAATCATTATCTAAGGTTGATGCACTTCTCTAGGTGCACTGGTCAACCACACCAACAAGGGATGTGTAATAACCTAAAAATGGTCATCTAGACTATGAGCCTTCTTTCTAGTAATTTTGTATAATTTATCCACTACTTATCTTTGATCGAATCATCATGTATTTATTTGATTATAACCTATGGTTTGGCCATTTTATCCTAAGTCTCTTATTTAATTGAAAGAACATGCTCCATTTTAATTAAATAAAAATCTCCACTTTCCACTTATCCTAAGTGTGCACACATAAATCATTATTCTTATTTTAAAAATAAGAGGAAAGGACATTTTTGTCTACACACAAATTTACAATTCTCTATGTGAGAGGAATCTTCTATTTTTAAAATAACTTTGGTTCTCCTCCACACATCTCTTTCCCTCTCAAAAGTCAACTATTGATTGTGATTGGTGGAGATGCTTGTGCACATGGATCACTCAAGATGCATTTGTTTAAAATAATTGGTTAATTATGTATTATCTTTGATGTTAAACAAAATTTCATATCATTTCTAGTCAGTGTATGTCGAGCTCACTTAGGCGATGAAGACATTTTCCTATGTTTGTCGAGCATTCTAAAGTTTTGCAAATTCAAAAGATAGTGTCTACCGAGTTCACTCAAGTGTCAAAGGAAAGTTTGCAGAAGTTGAGTGTTAACTGAGCTCACTCAATTAATAAAAGACATGTTGGATGGAACCAGTGTTAATCAAGCTCATTTGATCACCAAAAGAACTTTGTGAATATGTTGTGTTAACCGAGTTCACTTGGTTAACATAGGAAAATTGTTTTTGAGTTAGTGTCTATCGAGCAGGGTTGGCTAACAAAAGATTTTCTTGTTTTGGTAAATTGAGTTTAGTTGATTTGATTATTGGTTCTAGTCAACTAAGGAGATGAATATTAAGTATTCTAAGTTGTATTCAAGCCTACTTGACAATATCTAAGATATAAACATAAGGTCAAGTTGAGAATTGAATGTTTGAAACATAACATAAGATTTGAAGATGCTTAGAGGAAGTGAATTAGAAGGATAAGTAGAATATCCTTGTTGAGCTACAAAGATACATTCAATCAGAAAGGATCAAGTATACAAGCTAGAATTGAGATTTGTAATCAAAACATTAGTTGTATAAAAAATTAGGTCATTTCATTGTTACTCTCTAACCATTGTAGTAGTGATCTAAATATCTTAATTTGTAAATCCTCTAACAAGGTGGCATTTCTATTTGAAGTGTATTAAAGAACTCTAACAAGGCCACTCCTAATAGCGTGATCATTTCCTCTAATAAGGTCACACCTAACAGTGTGTTTTGTAACTTTTAATAGGGTTGGCTCTTAATAGGGCTCATTTCATAAGAGTGAAAATTAGTAACTAGTTGCAATTGGTGGTTTTTCCCAAATTGAAATCTTGGCATCACTTGTGTTCATGTTATTTCTTTTGAGTATGCAACTAAATTAAATTTAAGGTTAATCACATTACAATCGGTATATTCAGTTATCGCCAAGTTAAGTTGATTCTCAGTGCTTGCCGAGTTACAACATTCGCTAGTGTAAATCAAGTGCATGTGTGTTACTGAGTAACAAGAAAATACAATTTAATCAAAATTTATGTTTTTGACTTGTATTGACATCTAAGGGATCTAGGATTTTTTTTTTAATAACTGATTCACCTCTCCCCTCTCAGTTACTCCTCTTATATTTCCAAAAATTGTTATAAGAGCTTTTGGTGCTTACAGAGAAGGTTTCAAGGACCTAAGCTAAAGATCAAGATGTGTTACAAAAGAGAGATTTCTAAGTTAAAAAAAGACAACTTTGCAACATGGCACGACCTTATGAAGTTACATCTGGCAACCATTAGTGATTTAGGTTTGAAATACTTAAACACTTCTTAGAAAGCTCCTACTGGTACAATGATTGTAGAAGAAAGTTGGTTGTGCCATAAAATATTATGTCATGTAAATTATGATAATCTAATCAAGATAAGCAAGAAGAAAAAAGTAAGAAGTATTCCTAGTTTGAGGAAACCTGATATGGGTCTATGCAAAAATTGTCAAGTTGGAAAGATGGGAAACACTAGTTTCAAAAGCAAGAACTATCATTCAGAAGAAGTCTTGCAGTTTATTCATACAAAAATTTGTGGACTTATTGGAATAGAGAGCTAAAATGGAGACAAGTTTTTAACTTTATTTTTCAATGACTATTCCAGAATGATGACTGTAATGTATCTAAAAGAAAAATCTAAAGCTATTAAAAAATTTAAGTGGTATTTGCCAAAAGTAGAGAAAAAAACTAGAAAGAAGCTGAAGTGTTTGAGATCAGAAAGAGGTGGTGAGTTCATTTCCAATGAGTTCAATGAATTTTTCATTGAAAGAGGAATTAAGAGACAAGTATTAGCCCCTGGTACACCACAACAAAATGGTATAGATGAAAGAAGGAACATATCCATCATGGATTGTATAAGAACCTTGATGATAGAAAAGAATGTTGCAATCAGATACTGGAAGGAATTAATCAATACTACAATGCATACCTTGAACAAAGTACAATTGAAGAAAGATTCAAATAAAATTCCTTATGAAATATGGTATGGCAATAAACCTAATGTAAGTTACTTGAAAGTATTTGGGAGCAAATTTTATATCTTGAAGGAATCTAGGAAAGGTAAATTTAACGTCAAAGGTGATGAAGGCATATTCCTAGGATACTCCTATAGAAGTAAAGCATATAAATGTTTGAATTTATCCACTCATAAAATCATAGAAAGTGCACATGTGAGAATTGATGAGTTTGTAGAAAAGAATGAAGAAGAGATCAACAAAGAACTTGAAGATCAGAGAAGGTTTGTTTAATATGAACTTGATACATTGCCAAATCTATTTGGAAGTTAGGAGGCCTCACCTTTCGAGTCCCCAAAATCTCCAAAAGCTATTGTGTTGTAACTAGTGCAACCCAAGTCACAGTTTGAAGGACTCGAGTCATAGTCAGAAGCTACCGAGCTACTGCTAGAGAAAACTGAGTCTAATCTACCTAATTCATAGACAGTGGCACTCGAGATTGATATAGAATATCATGAAAAGGTTAGTGGAACATGTTCTAAATCCAAAGTATGTGTTAGCAAGATATATCAGAAGGCACCATGCACTTGATCAGATCACTGGAGACAAATTAGATGGAACAATGACAAGAAACAAATTGAAAGGTACATGCTTACTTGAGAAATTTGAACCTAGAAATGTTAAAGATGTTTTGGATAATGAAAGTTGGATTGAGGCTATGAATGAAGAAATAGAACATATAGAGAGGAATAATACTTGGACTCTTGTTCCTAGACCTAAGGATAAAAATTTAATTGGCACAAAGTGGGTTTTCAAAAAGAAGCTAAACGAAGATGGAAAAGTTTCAACAAATAAAGTAAGGTTAGTTTGTAAAGGTTATTCTCAAGAATAAGGCATTGATTATGGTGAAATTTTTTCTCTTGTTGCAAGATTAGAATGTGTTAGAACTTAACTAGCATATGCAACACACAAAAAGATTTAAAGTTTATTAAGTGGATGTAAAATCTACATTCTTGATGAGGAAGTCTACATAGAACAAATTGAAGGTTTTGTGGATCCTAGCAAAAGGGATATGGTATGTAAATTACACAAAGCATTATATGGTCTCAAGAAAGCTTTAGGAGCTTGGTATGAAAGACTTCATAACTACTTGATAAAGATTGGTTTTCAAAGAGAAAGTGATAACAACAGCCTATATATCAAAGAAGGACCAGACAAGAAGATTGTGTCGATAGAAATCTTTGTGGATGACACTTTAGTTGCAAGAAATGAGGAAATATGCAAGGAATTTTCAAAATAAATGAGTAAAATTTTTGAGATGTCCATGTTTGGAGAAATAAAATTCTTTGTTGGATTGCAAATCCAGCAGAAGAAAGATGACATTTATATTAATCAATCCAAATATATCAAGGAGATATTAAAGAAGTTTGGAATGGAAGATTCAAAACTAGTTGGGACACCTATGTCTATTGGAAATAAGCTTTCCAAAAATGATGATTCCAAAGAGATAGTTCAAACCACATATAGATCAATGATTGGAAAATTGGAATATGTAGTGCACACAAGGCCTAACATTATATTAGCAGTTGGTATGGTGGCAAGATTCTCAGCAAATCCCAAAGAAAATCACATGATGGAAATCAAGAGAATCATGAGGTATTTGAAGGGTACTGAAGACTATGGATTATGGTACAAAAAAAGAGGCAATTTGGATTTGAAAGCATTCATAGATGCTGATTGGGCATGAAGTGTTGATGGCAAAAAGAGCACTAGTGGTGGCACATTCTTTCTTGGTAAATGACTAGTGGCTTGGACAAGAAAGAAGCATAATTGTATTTCTCAATCCACAATAGAAGCAAAATATGTGGTAGTAGTAGTTAATTGTTCCAATGTTGTTTGGTTTAAGCAACTGTTGGTAGGTATGAAGGTAGAGATCAAGGATCCAGTGGTTATCTTTTGTGATAACACCAATACAATTAATATATCAAAGAATCTTATGATGCATACCAAAACGAAGCACATTTCTATAAAATGCTATTTTTTGGGAGAATTGGTACAAGATAAAGAGGTAAGGTTGGAATATGTGAATACTAAAGAAAAAAATGTAGACATATTCACTAAGCCATTACCTAAAGATGCATTTTTGTATCTAAGAGGTAAGGTAGGGTCATTCCCCTATCTGAAGTTCACTAAATGCAGTTTAGTGATAGATCAACTAGAGTATGTTGAAGATTAGACAGTTGATGCAAGGGCACATTGCAAATGAATCAGTACATGGGGTACATTGTGTTAGAAATACAATAGGGAAAGTAAACTTTGAGGTGGGGGGGGGTGAGTGAATCAGTACTTAAAACTTCAACCTTAAAATCATTCACCACACATCCATCTCACATTCTATGCATGTAAACTGAAATACCAAATTAAGCACATACATCCATAGTATGATTGTAAATAAACATTCAACACATGTATGAAACAAGATATTTGGTTACCCAGAAATCGTCTAAGGAGAAGGTAAAACTGGGGTGGGGATGACACCCATAAATCTCCACTCTAGCAGTAATAAAGTTAATCCAATGAAGGTTACAATATTTGATCATGAAATATGATCTACCTTATGAAAGGTCTTCCCTATTACAGGCTTACAAGATTGTTAGATCTTACCCTATTAAAGGATTTACAACAACCTATTAAGTCTAATCTATTAAGAGATTTAACTAATTTACCTATTAGAATGTCTCAACAATGATCCTTTAGCTAGCACTTTATTTCTAGATGACAGATCACCTCTTTCCTGATGTCTACTTGATCCACATTGATTAGATGTATCTCTATTGTCTTCTAATTCCTTTCCTCTATTCTTCTCTAACTAATTCTACAATGTATCTCAATTCACAATACCTTAGTCACCATGAATAGTCTACTTGCACATGCAAAATTCTCTCTTTTGTCCTTCCACACACATAAAAAGTTTAGGGTTTTTCCTCCTTAAGAAGACCTAGGTGACTTAGGGTTAGTTATGAATCAATGATTTTGATTCACCCATATTGCCACTTGATCCTTCCCTTTTTCTGATTAGCTGCATGAACTGCATAGGGATTCACAATAAAGATTCGTCCTTATCATCTAGGATCACAAAACAAGATCCTCAAGTCAGCTCCAAAATAGTTTACATATTAGTTTGTACCATTACAAACAACTATGTCAAAATTATATTACTCGACACTTGAAGTCCCTAATGCTCAACATCAGTTGCAACTTTAATGTTGTAACTTAGCCTTTGAATGACTCGACATCCATTGATCACTTGACATCTGAATAACTTTGCACTTACTATCTGCTCGACATGTATTACTTGTTTGACATGAACTAAGTATATGACTTAAGTATATTGTCACTCATATGTCAAAATCAATATGAGATTAACACATTGATATTCACCGAATATTGTCTTTGGCATGAGATGTTAAAGAGGGATAAGTTTATTGTCATATGTCACATAAATTTTATAAAGAGGGAGAGTATATATTTCATAGAAATTTTATTACTTCTAGAGATTTCAAAGAGGGAGAACTTGGTCATATATCAAAGAAGGAAAGTTTTCTATTAGAAGAAGATGTTGAAGACAATGTTTTGTTGATAGAAGGAGAAACTAAAGGCAGCGGGAGTTCACATTGATAGAGGGAGTTCTCGTGGATGAGAATCATAATGAAAATAAGGATATGTTCCTTACTGTATTCTTGCTCTAAAATTTTATTGTATTATGACATGTTGTGTTGCCATCAATGTCAAAGAGGGAAATTGTTGAAAACAATTGGTTAATTATGTATTGACTTTGATGTTAAACAAAATTTCATATCATTTCTAGTCAGTGTATGCTAAGCTTACTTGGGTGATGAAGACAATTTCCTATGTCTTTTGAGCATTCCAGAGTTTTCCAAGTTCAAAAGATGTTGTCTACCGAGTTCACTTGGGCATCAAAGGAAAGTTTGTAGAAGTTGAGTGTTTTAACCGAGCTCACTTAGTTTATAAAGGAAATTTTAGATGGAACCAGTGTTAATTGAGCTCACGCAGTTACCAAAGAAACTTTGTGAATATGCAATGTTAATTGAGTTCACTTGGTTAACATAAGAAAATCATTTCTGAGTTAGTGTCTACCAAGCAGGGTCAACTAATGAAAGATTTTTTATTTTGGCATATTGAGTTCAATTGATTTGATTGTTAGTTCTAGCCAACTGAGATGAATATTAAGTATTCTAAGTTGTATTCAAGCTAACTTGACAATGTGTAAGATATAAATAAAAGGTCAAGTTGAGAATTGAATTTGTGGGACCTAATAGAAGATTTGAAGATTCTTAGAGGAAGCGAATTAGAAGGATAAGTAAAATATCCTTGTTGAGATGTAAGGATAGATTCCATCAGAAATGATCAAGTATACAAGCCATAATTGAGATTTTTAATCAACAATTCAGTTGCATAAGAAATTAGGTCATTTCATTGCTACTCTCTAACCATTGTTGCAATGATCTAAATCTCTTAACAGAGTTGGCTTAACAACCATTTGTAAATCCTCTAACAAGGTGGCATTTCTATTTGAAATGTCTTAAAGACCTCTAACAAGGCCACTCCTAATAGGGTGATCAAATCCTCTAATAGGGTCACACCTAACAATGTGTTTTGTAACTTTTAATAGGGTTGGCTCCTAACATAGCTCACTTTAGAAGAGTTAAAATCAATAACTAGCTATAATTGGTGGTTTTTTCCAAATTGGGTTTCCACGTCAAATCTTGGTGTCACTTGTGTTCATGCTATTTCTTTTATGAGTATGCAACTAAGTTAAATTTAAGGTTGACCACATTAAGATTAGTATATTCAATTATTGCCAAGTTAAAGTTGATTCTCAGCGCTTGCCAAGTTACAACATTTTCTAGTATAAATCGAGTGCCTGTGTGTTTGCCAAGTAACATCAGAATACAATTTAATCAGAGTTTATGTTTTGATTTGTATTGACATTTAAGGGATCTAGGATTTATTTTTGTAGTGACTGATTCACCCCTCTCCTTCAGTTACTCCTCTTATATTTCCAACATTATTATTCTCCCTTGATTATTCCTCTTTTTCCTCTTATTCCCTACCATCCATTTATCTTTAAAAGGAGAGCTCTCTCCTCATTCTCTCAATCTCAGACTCTCATGCTAAAGTTATGCTATAGGTTTTCTTGGTGACTTTGGAGCTTTTGAAGACTTGGAGCATTCTCATTCTTTCATTTTGCATCCCCATACTTGCATTTTAGTTTATTTTAATATAGTTTAGCTTTCTTTTATGCTTTAGAATAGCTCACATAGTTTAAATAGGAAGACTTGTAATCCGCATTCTTGTTAGCTTAGCTTGCATCTTACATATCATTTAGTTTATCTTTCATCATGCATTTCATACTAATGCAAGTAATGGGTGTCAATTAATAGGATATCCTATAATCCTTCCTTAAGACCTACTCAAGACTAGGGTGGTGGTGATTAGTTTCCTCAACACACCAACTTCACCTTACAATTCCATTTCTATCTTCCAAGTAGCCTCAAGCCTTCAAGAAGGCAACTAAAACTTCTCCACACCTCACTCCTTGCACCCTCCAGGATCTCAGACTCCAACACACCTCTTTGTACCCTTTTCGACCATTTCACCAAGTTTCATAACCCTCTACTAGGTTTTGGTCTTCCTTCTTAGCCAAAACTACAAGTTGCTCTAGGAGGCCTAATAGGGGCTCTTTCCTAATAGCTTTGTCCATCCAAAACAATCACCAAAATCCATAAAATACCAAATAATTTACTCAACCAGTTACAAAATCTCAAATAACATGAGGAAACCTAATAAACTCCACAAGATGGGTGCTGGTTCAACTCTCCTTACCTTCTAACTCACGAGCCCTAATTTGAGGCAAATTAGGCCTAATACCACAATTTTTATCAAAAGACCTTCAAGACTGAGAACCACACCAAAAATGTCTCCATCAATACTTAAGAAATCCTCTCACATTGTCATCTTCCAAATCTCAAGCTCCAATAACTATCCTTGTGCCTTCTACAATGTTAACTCTGACTGTATGCATGCTAAGCACATTATATGCTTAGCACAAATGTTGTCAGAGACCTCCAAGAAAGTGAGTGGTGCAAAAATAAAAGATAAAAAATACATATCCATCCTATACCCCTTCTATACACCAAAAACTATGGTTTTCCATTGTGGGGATTAGGAGGGAGACTTCATTGTAGTTAAAATCCTAACCATAACCTAGGTTAACCAACAGATGCAATAAAACCAAAAGAGATTCAAGTTTATTCTATACACCTAAATAAAATCAATGCATTCACAAATAAACCAAAATACAATTTCCCACAATCACAACATGTACTTACTATCACTCTACAAAAAGATCTTAAGTTTATACTCACTATCCATACATAGTTTCCCACCAAACACTTACTTTATTGCTTCAAATTCCGTATAGTAGTACTTGTTGTGGTTTCAAAATGCACACCCCATTTCTCCTAGAAATTAGGACCCCCTAATTTTTTTTGCTTCCATAGGCTCCTAGTCTAGGGTCTCAGTCTTTTTTAGGGTTCTACCTAGTGTCTAAGCCTAGTTTGGCCCTTTTCTTGAAAAAACCAATTGTTAGAAACTGGAGATTTTGAGGAGAAATGTGAGTTCTACGAAAAAAGGTGCACACTAGTGCACCTAGCGCACCCTTCAAGGTGTGCTAGTGCACTAAGTGCACTAGTGTGGGAGCACTTCCATTTGGAAGTGCACACCTACACACATGCATAGGTGCGCACCTCCAAAGGTATGCTCCATCCCGAGCCTATAAAATCCTGGAACACCTCCCCTTCCTTACCTCATTTTTTCTTCTTGATCTCTAACAAGCACACATCCCCACCCATAGAGGTGCGCCAATCTTCACAACTAGCACCTATACACACAAAACATCTAAGGAAAAAGGTGCGCACCTATCCAAGGTGCACACCTTTTTTTACATAAGCTTAATAAAACTTAAAAGAAAGCAATGATCACCTTGAAAGGTGTGCACATGCACACCTTTCAGAGACAAGCTCTCTTTTGTATAATAGGGTGCACACGTAGCACATCCCACAAGGTGCACTATCAAGGTGCCCTATGTGCACACCCTTAGTCTTTGAAAGATTTCCAAAGGAGAAAGGTGTACCTAGCGAACCCTTAAGGTGTGCAAGGTGCGCCAAAGTTTTGTCTAAAAGAGTATAAAATGATAAGTTTTTTAGCTATTTTGCGGTGTTTTATGTTTTGGGTTTGACTTTTTCATAACGAGGATTTGTTTAAATTGATTTTTTCCACCTTTCAGACTAATGTACGTCTATTTTGTGTAGATAAAATGGATTCCTCCTCATCCTTCCTCACTACAAAGATTGCTCCAAAATTGATGGTCTTCAAATTTCAAGGTGTTCCATCAAAATCACACTTCCAAGATGTGCATTTAGGAGATGGGTCACATTGACTGGAATGTGTTCTTGGTTCTATGCAACAAACCAAATGAGAGGCCCCCAATGGTGTTTGCACTTATAAGGTCAGGGTTAGTAAATGTAACTTCACACCTAGTTTCAATGCAATCTTCCAAGTTGATTGTGGCTTTGGTTGGTAATTATGTTTCAGAAGAGAGGGTAGTTAAAAGCATAACTTGAGAGATCATTCTTGATCTAAGACCAATAATATAGAGAAAATATTTCATCTTTCGAGGCAGATCAGTATATAAGACTAACATACCATCAAGTAAAAAGGTGGTATAGAGATCATGAATAAGAAGTAACAAAAATTATTCAATCTTCATATCTCATTGATAGAACACCTTTAGGAAGAAAAGCTAGGAAAATAGATATAACAAGAGGTTATATGAAGGATGATATCAGACATTCCATAGTGCTCTTGAGTAGAATCATGGGATTACTAGTAGTGGGACACTTAAACATATGGATGGTAGACTTCATTTAGACCATCAAAATGACAAAGATGCCAATTGAATAGGCCACAATTCTGAATGAGAATTTAGATCAACAACTGGTGGTAGTCAAATGTGATCTAAGGTTCTATATCACATCTTATTTTGTGTATCTATTAGCAGCAAGAACTACATATTACCCAGGGTTGTTTAAGAGGGGCAACTTGCAAGATGCTAATGCATGGCCTTATGTGGTATACCCCCAATTGATGAAGAAAAAGCTCTTAGATTACAACAAAGAATAAAAAATAGGGAATGATGCTTTCATTTTTGTAATCATCTAGTTCATTGAGGGAGACTATGCAAAAAGGATGTCAGAAGAGGAAACAATAAAAATTATAGAATAGGTGCCTACTACATTCAATTCAAGACATTCACCTACTTAAGTGTAGTAGGTACAAATGTAAATCCTAAGAAGCTCTCAAGGTATCCATGCGATAGGTTCATTTTGAAAGAGATTGCATGACAATTCTCATCTGCATATGACAGAGTAAGGAAGCAACATAAGAAGACTTAGGTATGGCCCATCACCATAGGTATGTTTGGTATCAAGCAGAAGCAAGATATCATGACTTTTGAGTTAGAATGGGATCAATATCCCTTGGAGGATTATAACTCCCCTCATCCGTGTCTTGATAACATTGGCAAAGTCCAATTCTTGGTAGGAAAATAGTTTAAACATGAAGATGCTATAGAGAATCACTGGATGAATGCAATAGATGACTATGAGATTTGAATAAGGGATTATTGTTGGATGACTCTTTATTTGGCAGGTAGTTCCTTGAAAATAAAGGTCCCATTAAAGATTGTGTAGCAAGACACTGAAGAGGTCTTAGATCCCTTATATAACTGAGATAAGATATATGATCGACCTATCATGAATGTAGAGATTGATAGAGAAGAAAATGCAAATATCAATCATAGGGTGAGGCATATCATCTAGTTGACCAAGGAATGGATTAAGAGACCATTCAAGTTGGATTTGATTCCACAAATAGTAGTTTTCCAAGCTACAACCTGCCTAGTGAAAGGTAGAGGAGAAATGGTTATAGTACAATCGTTCATAGCCCAATCTCCAATTAGGCAAGAGACAGTGTATCAACATGATAGGGAAGTTGGGTACTTCAAGGCACACGAGGGAAAGAATAAAAGGAAAAGAGTTTCTCCATAGTGAGCTAAGCCTGAGGATGAAGGGACTCAAGCCCAAGAAGCAACTCAAGCCCAATAAGTCATTCAGACGTAGGATAATCTATAGGTGCCACAACCAAAACAAGGGCAAGAGCTGAAGATGAAGCATTGCCTTCCCAAGAGGAAGAAGCCTCTCCATCAGCTCCTAAGAGGAAAAAGATGAAAACTCCAATTAAAGGGACAAGGAGAAAAAAGGTGATAAGAAAGGTTATTCCTTTTCCATTAGTCCTAGAAGTTATTCTGAAAGAAGAAGAACATGATGATAAAGAAGAAGAGGATAACCTTCCCTTAAATCAAAGGACTCATTTGACAAAGTCTATTGAAGTAGAATGAAGAAGGAGTTACACGACAACTCTGCACTCAATTCCTACACAACCTATTCAGGTTACAACTTCAGAAGATGAGTTACAACAGTGGATTGATGAACAAGAGGACCAAGGGGCTAATGTCTTTAAGATGTCAGATTTTGATTTCATGCATGTAGGCATTGAATTGGTAGGTGACAGAAAGGGATACATCGACAAATCAACCTCCACAAGAGGTTTGGAGTCAATTTCCATCTTCTCCACAAGGACCTCTAGGTGCTCTACCATCACCAACTCAAGCTATATTTTTAGTGGATAAAGGTTCAACCACTCCTCTTCCTCTAGTCAATGAAGAACATGTGCAACTAGTGCAAGAAGAAGAGCCACAACAAAGATCCACTGATGAAGTATCAGAGGAGGGGAAAATATATGAAGAACCCTAGCAAACTTCCCAAGATACAAAGGTAAGGACAATGGGCTCAACTGATATAGGGATGCCCGATATAGACACCTCACAGAAAGAAAGGACTCTAGAAAGAAGTGATAAGGAAAAGGGTCTAGCAGAAAAAACTCCCTCTTCATCTAAGTATAAGTCTTTGATGGAAACTACTCCAAGATGGTTGAGAAAAGAGGTGATGGTTAGGCATAAAAGGAAACTGTATTCTACTAAGGTAGAAGGAATGTGAGAATAAATTGAAGCCCTCAAGAAACCTGAGCCACCTACAAGTGTTGCAAAAAAATTGGCCTTTGTTATAAAGAACCAAAATTAGGACTTGTTTACCCATGTCGCTATCCCTCCTCCATATGTAGATATTGAGGATTTGACCCCAAAAGATTATCATATTAAAAATGTCTTGCTTAGAAAACCCACTCTGGATACTACTAAATTGATGGTCACTATAGAATCAAATAAGTGTTTAAGCACTTAGAATAAGATGAGTCTAAATTATTAAAGCTCCAGAAGTAGAATGAACTCTTAAGAGGCTATTTGCACAAAGTAGTTGGTCTATTGGATCTTGAAAATCTTGAGGAGACTTTAGGTGCGACACTCGATAGGAGGGATAAGGAAAATGTACAATTAGATCCATTTTGAAGGCTTGTCAACGATGGTAGGAAAATTTTGAAGAAAAAGGTGTGTAGATATTACAAGGAAATCATAAACTACTACACCACATGGAGAATAATGCAGACAAGTTGGTTGCTATATTGAACTGGGATTTTGGGTTGATGGATGAGATACATAACTAGGGTAAAGGCCTTCGAGCATTGCAATCAATAAAAGGTCAGAGGTGCCAGATGCTTGTAGATGTATATACCAGGGATGAGTTAGATAAAATAGATGATTGGATAGAGAAGATTTTGGTTGGTAATAAAGTAATGGAAATATTACATGCGGATATTCATAAGCTCAAGGATCAAGCCAAATAGTAGATTTTGGAAGCAAAGAGACATTACAACAATGCTTGCCTTGACATTTTTAAAGATGAGTCAAGGAATACACTCATGACTTTGAAAGTAGTTGTTGAATAATTTTGGAAGACCTTTGAAGAAGCTTCCACTAATGAGGATTTTAGACAAAAATTTAAGACCAAAGAGGCATTGCTAGAATTGGATGTGAAATTGGGAGATTTTATAGAGACTTGCATAGAGGTGGGCAACTATCCAAAAAGTAAAGGATAAATATGATACTTTAGATTTACTGATGCAACCCAAGTGATGGAGATCATAGAGAAATTCAAGAGTAGATACCCAGACAAAGCTCTAATATGAAGGGGAACAAAACCTAGAAGCTAGAATTTTAGTTTTGACACTTGGGAAAATTTTGTATTTTTTGAACCTTGTGCTCTAAGGTGCGCTTTTCCCAAGGTGCGTAAGGTGTGCTTCTCCAAAGGTGCATCAAAAGTTTTTGAAGAAGTTAGAGGTGTGCTGATAGTTAACTGTCAATTCCAAATTTAGAGCTCTACATGCATAAAAAACACATTCTAACAGTAGTTTAACTCCTACAAACATCCAGAGAAGGTTGAGCCTCTATTTTTGGCATCTCCAGAGAGTCCTACATCATTTGATAGCTTTCTTCTTCTTATTTTCTCATGCTTTCTTTGTTTTAAGACATGTAAAGGCTTATGCACTCATTAAATGATATAAACAAGGGTGGTGTCCTATTTAGAACCTCTTAGAGAGTTAGTTTATACATATTTAGATTTGTTTTATTAGTTTTAAGCATATATTTGCATGAAGAGATCTCTCACTCTCAACACAAATTGAGGAGAAGATTTCCTATAAATTGAGGAATTATATATTTATTCTAGGCCATTATTTTGATGCAATAATATATGCTATTGGTGCTCTCATTCGGAGTGTAGTTATTCTTGTCTGAGTGTATTATATTTTGTGAATGTATGCTCATGGAGTGTAATGGAGCCAGTTGTTCTATTGCATTATTTTGATTGAGCGATCTTTTAATTTTGGTGTTTGCTATGTGTTTACAAATTCCCTTGGTGTACTTAGTTGGAGAAGAGATCACCTATTGTTCCTACATAGCTTTTTTGTCTTGCATGAGTGCACTTTACATGGCCTTGTGATTTGATGAAAAGTGAAACATCTTATGGTTACTAAATTCCCGTCGATGATTGCATCAGTGAAATTGAGGAAGTGTTGCTCCTGTTTTCATTGGTTACCTACCGATCTTTTCAAAGGCTTAACTCACAAACGTGTTGTTTTCGTGGCTTATGTCCATTAGGGATTTACTTTTCAAGTCATTTTCTTAAACTTCTTGTTACCTTATCTTTGTTATTTTATTTTACAAACACTTGATTAATTTAGGAATTCATATAAGTGCATAGTTAAAACTACATTCATTATAAATAAATAAATACAAAAATATATTTCTTTTTTTTTTGTGGTTACTTGTTTTGAGATAGCAAGAAGATTCAACATCTTATTCAAAATTGGTCAAAATCAGCAAAGGCCTCCTCATGAATACTCACATTTATTCTCTATTGAATGGATTCTAGTAGGTCGCAAGATTGCCCAGAACCTTGGAGTTGGTCCTAGATCAACTTTTCAAGAGAGGAGTTTGAAAGGATTCCAATCGTTAAGCATCATGCAAAATGATAGCTCAACACTATTCCAACCCTTTCCTGGGTTAAAGGCATTCATTTTAAAAGACAAGACTCTTGACCTTTCACATTCATCTTTACATGATCAATCAAAACAATAATCTGACTGTTGACATTCCAATTTTGCAAGAAAAGTTGCATGACAACTTTTTAAACATTTTTTGCAACTTTTCCATATTTCCAAACAAATAACTTCAAATACCTATCAAAAATTAATGAATCATGCAAGAATACTAAAAAATATGAAAATGAAGATTTTTGGTCAACTCATAGTGTTGACCAATATTGACTAATCTTTGACTTTCCCATAGGCCTTATTACAACATGCAAGAAATATGCCTAAATGCATTCTAGGGATGCTTGAGATTGCCTTATTTAATTGTATCATCTTTGACACTTATTGACCTCCTAATCTATCCAAAAATAGTGTTTGACCACCTTGTTTAGGAACTTGGGCCCCTGCACCACATACCCATTTGAGGATTCTTGGATATTGGCACTCATTGTCTCTACTCTTTGAATCTCTCGTTCTATGGTGCACCTTTCAAGGGTTGCATATCTTGGTTTTTTTGAGAGCCACCATTTCACTACTTGCACCTATCTCTCTTATTGGGTTCCACTACTTATCTTATATGTTATCTTTCTTATTGTCTACCATTGCTTGTCCTATATTATATCCCGTGTATTGGCTTGCATTCCTTATCCTATATGTTATCTCCCTTATTTGGTTTAACTGATTATCCTACATGTTATCTCCTTTCATGGCTTTCTTTTCTTGTCCAAAACATACTTTATATGGCTATTTTATGCTTTCCCTAGCTTGGGCACTCTGCAGGAGTTAGTCCTTGAGGATCACTTTCACTTTCTTCATACTCCTTTCTTATCCATCTCTACTTATCCACCAACTTTCTACTCCATCATGTACTTCACCTTGCTCGACAATGGAACAAAATGATGTGATCTTTCTTGAGAACTAGTGATCTCTAAATCAATCTAAAAATCCAAAAAAATCATATATGATGCTGGAAAGATCATAAAACAATACAAAATCTCTTGAAAAAGTGATCATCTTGGTGAAATCTTCCCAACAAGCACTTTGATGTATCACCCCAAAAAAAAAAAAAAATCTCAAAAAAAAAATTAAAAAATCATAAAACATCCTAAAAATGCTACCAAGTCGGGAAAACCTAGAAACATGTGCTACTTGAAACCCTTGCACCTATGTCTATCAACATTTTTCTTTGCACTCTGAACCATTCATTTCATCTTGTTTTTCCTTGCCTAGCCTGGAACTGACTTTTTTTTGTTTAGGGGCTTATCAAGGTCTCCTTGTTGCATTGGTGTTTCTTTGGAAGCTTGCTAAATAGTGTTTTTCAACACTTCCCCTTGACATTTAGTGTTTCTCAACACTTATCAAATACTTTTCTAAGTCTAGGATGATGTGATACTTCTTATTGGTATACTTGTGTCTTAAAGAGACAGTCATATTACTTCCACACACACACAATCACTTAAAATAAAACTCGTTGAAACTTGTTGGTTTATCTTCTTTGTATGTTGTCTATGATGATTTCTTTTCTGAGTGTTCTCTCCCTAATAGTTTCTTGAGGATGTCATAAACTAGAGGATGGGGGGCATGGTGCATGTCTTCTTTTTCTTTTTGTGTTTGGGTATATCTTGTCAATTTTAGGTTTCTTGAGCTTATTTCATGTCCTACTTGACACTTATGATCTAAAACATATCATCCTTGTCTATTTTGAAAGTGCATGCTTATGGCCATCTCAATATTTTGTGTCTTAATGCAAGCATATTCTCGATACATTAAACTTAGGGAATCTAACTGCACTAGTCATCTTGACCTTTATGTCTTTGATGCATAGGTTGGGTGCCCACATACCTATCCAATATAGATCATACTCATATCATCATAGTTATACTAGTAATGATTGTATGATCTTTTGATATCCCTAATAAGGCTTGATGATAAAAACTAGGATCTATCTATATAACCCTTGCGATTGCACCTTTTGCATACTAGATTACATTTTAGGTTCAGTTTAGCTTAAATTTGCATTTCTGAATGTTGAGAGAGTCTTTTTTAATCTTTCATGGATGCATCAGCTAACTACATTCATTCATCTCTTCTTCTCAATCATATCTTGTCATCTTCTCTTGGCTTTTGTTTGTCTCTTTTCTACCTCTTCTCATCTATCTACTCTTTTAAATCCTTTATATAGCATTTTGACCTAATTTTTGAAAGTATTGGATTTTAGAGAAAAAATGCACCCCTACCTAAACTTGACATCTTGGATCCATTTTCGGGATCAAAATCAAAATTTGAGTTCATCTTGATGGTCAAAATTGTATTTTAAAATTTTGCCTTCTTTTATGCAATTAGTTGACCTTTTGAGGTCTAATCTTCAAATCTTCGCTGAGGCATAATCATTTATTCATCATTTCTAGTCTCTCCCACACCTCTTTCTCATTTCATTACATTTCATTTCACTTCCATATCATCTTTCTACTTGATTTGACTTAGTTTAATGCTTTATCTTTCTTGGTCAACTTTAGTCAAACTGGGGCATATTATCACTTCTTAATGGTCATTCTTTGCTCTTGATCACTTATTTATCATCATGGACTTTTCTTGATCTCAATTTGATTTAGATCCATCTCATTTTTGCATCTACTCTATCTCATTTTGATTTCAATCCCGAGGGGGCAAGAATATTCTATCATTATTGCAAATTACTTTTCTATGTCTATCTATTTCTGAGGAGCATATGCTTGACCTTTCCATTTTCTCTTGATGTATCTGCCCACTTTGCTTGACATATCGAGATTCATCTCAAGTATTGACCTATTGTCTATTTCTCTCTCCTAATTCTCAATGTTTTTTCTAACTAAACGTGCATTTAGGATTTTTATCTCTCTCTACTTCGTTCTTCGGATTCATATCTATCTATCTGCTCCTATCCTGTTATCTTCATCCTTTGATGCAATGTGTTCCCAGATTGATCACACATTAGTCAAAAAGGGGCAAATGTAATAACCTAAAAATGGTCATCTAGACTATGAGCCCCCTTTCTAGCAATTTTACATAATTTATCCATTGCTTGTCTTTGATTGAATTATCAAAAATCTATTTATTTGACTATAACCTATGGTTTGACCATTTTATCCTAGGTCTCTTATTTAATTGAAAGAACATGTTCCCTTTTAATTAAATAAAAATCCCTACTTTCCACCTATCCTAAGTGTGCACACATACAACATTATTCTTAATTTAAAAATAAGAGGAGAAGACATTTTTGTCTACACATGTATGCACTTTCTATGTGAGAGGAATCTTCTATTTTAAAAAATACTTTAATTCTCCTCCACACATTTCTTTCCCTCTCAAAAGTCAACTATTGATTGTGATTGGTGGAGATGCTTGTGCACATGGATCACTCAAGATTCATTCTCCTTCCTTGATTATTCCTTTGTTTTCTCTTAATCCCTACCATCCATTTATCTTTAAAAGGAGAGCCCTCTCCTCATTTTCTCAATATAGATTCCCATGCTAATTTTATGTTGCATGTTTTCTTGGTAGCTCTGGAGCTTTGAAGACTTGGATAATTCTTGCATTCTTGCATTTTATCTTAGTTGTCATTCTACTTGCATTATGGCATTTTAGCTTAGTCTTTCTTTATGTTCATATTTTAGCTCACATAGCTTAAGTAGGAAGGCTTGTAAATCTTCATATTTGATTAGCTTAGCTTGCATCTTGCATTTCATGTTAGTTTAGATCTTGCATTTGCATTGCATTCATTGTGATTCATGGATGCTAGCATTCTTGCTCTCATCTTTGAATCTCTCGTTATATGGTGCCTGTTGCAAGGGTTGTATAGCTTGGTTAATTTGAGAACCACCATCTCATAGCCTTTGCATGTCATAGATAAAGAGATATAAGATGCCTCTTGAGATGCCCTCTTTCATGGGTATTCTCAAGAATAATGGTTTATAAAGTGTGACATATTTTTGACATACAGTATGCACCTCACTTGACGCGCCACTAATCATTCTCTAAGGTCAATGTCCATATGAATACTAACCCTCAACTTTTCCCTTCTTACAATGTCTTCAATTCCACCACCCCACTTTGGCTCCAAACAGTCTCTAGCAACAAACATCACCTTCGATTTAGAGTCAACCACCATCAATGCTAATGCCAAAGACAAAGATGAAATATCCAAATTTAAGATTGGTCAACAATCTGTCTCTTGGTAGTCTTCAACAAAGATAAACTTCAATACTTCCCAAAAAATTCCCCATTGAGATCGAACACATTTATGAGTCAAGTCACTAAAATTAACCCCGTGAAAGATGGGATTTGCCCATCCGTAGCTAAGGAGAAATTTGCCTCCAATTTTCTACTACTCCACTCTACTTGTCTTTGGATTCTTTGTATTTTAATGTGGAATGAAATTTGAAAAGTGAATATTTGAAGGCTAATGAACTCTCGAGAAGGATCAAATCCCAATAATTACTTCCATTATTGCAAATACTTGCAATTCTACCACACATGCCAAAAGAACAGATACTTAGACAACGATTGTCACTCCTACCTCCATTCAAATATAAGATGTGTACTATAAAGAGTTTGATGTGATGATGGCATCAACTCACACAGATCAAGGTCCCAAAAGCCCTCCTCTAGCATGTAGTTCTCCACCCTGCCTCCCAACTTTGACAAAGTATCCGCCACTTGATTGGCTTCCCTCATCACATGTGATAATCTTAATTCGTCTACTTCATCCAACAAGCCTCAGATCAACCTAATATGCTTGTTTAAATACCAAGTTTCTATTTCACCTTTTGAAATTGCCATTAATACCAGCTACAAATCCCTTTCTAGATGGATCCTTTGAGCCCCAATTCTCAAACCCAACATGATCGCTTCTATTGTAGCCAAACATTCTACATGGTTATTTGTTCCGCTTGCTATCCTTTTTTCTATCATTGCTAGGATGTTTCCACCCTCATCCTTGACCACTGCAACAAACCTAGAAGGCCCTGAGTCTCCTTTAGATACCCCATCAAAATTGACTTCAATCCATCCTTCATCCAATGGCTTCTATTGAATTCTCTCCTTATTTAATCGAAAAGTATTAAATTCCCGACCCCATTATCAGATTTTTATTAAACATAATTTTTAAGGATTATATTTAAATTATTTAATAAGAATTTTTTATTATAAAATCTATTAAAATATTAAATGATAATTAACTTAACTAGAATTTAATTTAATAAAAACTAATTAACAACTAAAAATAATAATAATCTTTTAACTATATAAAATGTGACATGAAATTAATTTACTTCCTCACTTGATGGGTTAAAGAATATTTTGATCGTTTAGATAAATCTAAAGTATTTATTAGAGTGATAAAGACCTGAAAAAATCAATATGACCATCTTAATATTCAATATTTAATATTTTCAACAATTGATTAGAAAGCCATAAAAAATCAGATAGTTGATATTTTTAAAAATGTGAGCAGCCAATAAGAAAAAATTAAAAACGAAGAATAAAACTTATATTTAACAAGTTCCGCATAGTGGCTTAGTACTTGCCTTTACTAGTATTAGTTTTAATTTTGATATAAATTTAGTTGTAATTTTATTATATATTTATTATATGTATCAAATATATTAATGTGTACTTTCATAGTTTTTAATAATCATATTTAATATTTTTCAAATATATTTTATATATAATTGATTTTGTACAATCATGTAGTTGTGGCAAATTGTTCAAATTAAGAAGCATCAATTTTTGTAATGGACACATTAATTCACATAAGATTCACACATTATAATACATAAGAAATAAGTTGAATAATAATTTTAATACTTTGACAATATATTATTAAATATAATAATTTAAACAATACTTTTTGTGTACTATGCTATATAATTTGATTAAAAAAATGTATTCAATTTTGTTTTATAATATATTTTAAAAATAATTATAATATAATATTAAAATTTAAATAATGATAATTGAAAAAACTATGTAATAAATATTAGTAATGGATGAATGAAATAAATACAATATAAATTTTTTTAATATATTAAAATATTATAAATCTTTGAAACAAAAGTTGAAGAATTGGAGGGAATAACACTCATCTAAAAGTTGTAATAAATAATTAAAGTAAATGATTAAAATATTAAAAAAAAAAATTCAATGTATTTCTTTCTAATCAAACAAACTATCTAGAATAGTTCTAAAAAATAAAAATATAAATAATTGATTATATTATTATAATATATAGTTTTCAATTCTAAAATTCATATACAAGACTTTGAATAAAATAGATAACAAATGTGCTAAAAATTAGGAATAAGAGAAACAATAAAAAATATTCTATAAAAAAATACTTGTCGCAAATTCACAAATCATCATATAAGACTCTAATCCATTCATCCAATTAAAATGAAGACAATTAATATATTAAAATTGTTAAGTTAAAAAATTGACATGTATTTCTTCATAAACATAATATTTGTAAGAAAATATGGAATGAAATAAATTTTTATTGGTAGAATAGAGGTAATTTAATAACAAGTTAACGTGAGTATTCCAAAAAATGACACAATAGTACTTAGCCTACCATCAAGTACTAACAAGAACTCTATAGAGTTGTCCCACCTAATGTCAAAAGTAAGTAAATATAATTTATTATGAAATGAGTTTTTACTCATTACATTCCATGGCTAAAATGATAAAGTGATACATTAAAAATTGTAATATGACAAAATAGTTAAGTTATTGTTAAAATAATTATAAAAAATGTATAATTATAAAAATCTAAATATTCTTGATATTTTACATAACTATACATTCATTTAGTTATAATTGCATAAATCTATAAAATATTTATAAATTTATAAATATAAATATAAAAAATGTATAGAGATAAATATGTATCAATATTTTTAAACTTTGATTATTAAAAAATAATTAATTAAAAATAAAATTTAAAAAAAAATTAAAATTTTACTCAATTATTTATTGTTTGCATATTTCTTATTATTATTTTTTTATAATCAAATTGTCAACATTTTAGACTTAAAAAATGTACCAAGATTTTTTAAGTTCTACTTATTTCTTATTGTTGGTATAATGCTATAAGATGCCAATGAATAGATCGTACATGATAAATTAGTAGAAGCGCTGAACATGTATACACCTTAATTATTTTTTAATTATATAAAATACCAAAAACGTTTTAAAAATTAAAAATAAATGTAATGCACGGGTTTTATTAACATGAATCCATTAAATTCTCATATTTTTCTCAATTTTGGTGCATGGAGTGGGGGATGGAATCCCGAATGGTTGACTTTAGAAAACCTTTTATTTAATTCACTTGGGCAAGTGGAAAAGGTTGAAGATTATGATTGTAAGGTTGAAGAATACAATCTACATCAAACACGTGAATAACGTGAAGATTCTAAGGAACTCAAACTGTAATTTGATTTCAAAGTTTTTATGAGGGCCCTAAACTAGAAGTCGACCATCCTTGTCTAGAAGCTTTTTCACCAAGTTTATTTATTTATTTTGTCTCTTAATTATTAAGTATTATTGAGGGTTTAATTTGTGGATTTGATGGACAAAATAACATTGTTTTTATTGTGGTGAGCTTTTATTATATACATAATTTTCTATAACTAAATATAAAATTATAGACTTATTTAATTTATTATTTACAAGTTATGAATGAACAAAAGAAGGAAGCTATGATGTCTCATTGGAATGAAAAAAATGAGTGGTAAGTGGATAGCTCGAAAACTATCCCCTTTCTGGGTTTAGGGGGGATTATAATACTCCGCTCAAGAACTTAAGAGAAATTAATCTATTACACTGCAATGTTAACTGAACTATATTTTTCTTAGGTTTAAACAACATCAATGTATCAATGTGGATGCAATATATACATATACATATACATCAATTACACATATGCAATACAAATACATATTTTATTTCTCAAGGGTTCTTTCCTATTGAGTCATATTTAAGAAAGTTTTATTAACTAGTTTCAATTTTAAGTACAAGTCCATAATCATAAATGAATAACATATACATAATCTCATGAGAAAATACATAAGTAAAAAATGATATGTTAAGACACACCCATATAACAACATCCATTGCACATGTCGCACGGTATGTGATAATGAATGCAAGTACGCCAATATACAATGCAACATCCCATAGGATCTCAAAATACAAGATACATGATACTTAGATACAATATTTGAATAGAAAAGAATAAGAAAGATAATGGTAGAACTGTAACAATGAACATCCAATAACTACCAATTTGTGGCGAAACCCATATGGTAAGAAGTCACTATCTCCCAACCTCGTGGCAACCTAGTTAGGCACCACCCCCACTTTGTAGGGAAGATAATGAACAATCCACACACGGAAAAAATAATCATAAAATCAATCTAGGAAATGAATCCTGATAGCTAGATCTACCTCAAGTGTACATAACTATTCATAAAGAAAAGATAATAAAATTCGAAAAGATAATGAACCAAACCAACACCATATACCAAAGCTAACATCCAAATACCAAGTACAAGACAAGTGTCAAAACCAAAGAGATACAATACTGAGAGATTACCAATTTTGAAATCAAATGCCAAATGTCAAAAGCACATATAACCAACTGTCAACAGTGAAAGTACATCATCAACAATAAATACAACACTAGAGGCAAATACAAAATCTACAGAGGAGACTCAGGCTACATAATAGGGAGTGTCATCACATGGTCAAACTACTTAAGTTACCCTCACTACTACATTTGGGCCCAATTTCTGACAGCTCTTCGTCTCTAGTTTTGATGCATTATTGTCGGTTGACAAATGAATACAGTCGTCGGTAAAATTTTGTTGAATCTACCGACGGAGGCAGAAGTTGTTAGCCACCCAATGAGATATGCTATTGGAAGATGAAGGGGAAGTGAAACCAATTGGATTAATTTGATCAACAATGCTTTCATCAGGGGTATGGAAAACTTGTTAGAACTTGTGTAAAAAAAATAAGCTTTGGCGTAGAAAGTCCAACGACCTATGCATAGTATAATTGTGTCAAGCAAATGATTTGGCAACAAAAAGTTTCCATGTTGCTAGAAGTATAGTGGACTCCCACCATAAACCATTTTTCAAGGTTTAACTTGAAAATTATAAAAATGTTCTAAAATAACATGCAAATGATTAGATGAGAAGTGTTGATTGTACAAGGTTCATTTATTCAACTTAAAGGGACATTACTTGAATGAGAATACTTTTAAAGACATTTAGACAAGATATTGACACCTATTGCATAAATATCTTTAAGTTGATCCTCATTCCAATAATGTGCCTTTATTCTAGATGTATGATACTTGTACAATCAAGATTGCTCATCTAATCATCTGCATGTTATATTAAGAACATTTCTATCTTAAAATAATAGTTTATGGTGAGAGAATATTATACCACTACCAACATGAAGACCGTCAATTACCAAATCATTTGCCCGACGCAATTATACTATACATATGTTGTTAAACTCCAACAAAGAGCACCAATGCGATCTACAAGTTCAAAGCATATAGAGTAATAAGAAATGTGAAAGCACATTATGGATTTATTAACATTCTCATAATAGATAGGAGGTCCATGTTATTGATGTTCCAGTTATACCAAATAGGTGTCGCTATTATGATTATGAAAAGGGTAGGTGGATGCTTCCATGAGATATAATAGCATGTATATTGTAAATGGTTGCCTAAGAGAAATCTTATGCAATAAGCAATTAGTTGGAAAAAATTGCAAGGAACCTTTAAAACAAGTCTTTTTCCTGGGCTTAAAATATAGTACTCACCAAAGTTACAATAGTTGTGCCATAACAATACAAAAAATAATAATTCCCCTAATAATTGCTATGAGAGTTTTGGAATATGGAATCCAAATCCATTCACAACAAAAGACCAAGCTTGGGTTCATGGGGAAGCATTCATATTTTAATTCATTGTATCTTTTCACTAGTAGACTTACTTGGCCAGTAACAAGCCATTGTAGAGTTTGAACTATACTTACTAAATTTACTCGTGGAAGTTTTCTTCTACAATGAGTTTCTAACATAAACATAATATTAAGGTGATGTTCTTGAAATAATTTATTTCCATTTAACTTTTTAAGTTATTATCTCATTCTATACATTTATTTAATTTCCAACATTGTGTCAAGTAAAGAAACATATGTAACCTGATTTTATAGAAAAAAAAACATTTCATAAGACTTACTAATGATATGATCCCAAGGTGGAGTTTTACCGTTGATAGGGATCTTGAATGTGAAGGAATTTTGGTACAATTATAGTTTGAGAAGGTGACTGGGTATCGAGCTCTACTTTATCTTGAGAATAGTTTACTATTTGCTACTTAACAGGGTCAACCATGTAAAGGTGGAAGCTCCTGCCCTTCCCCACCCCACCCCCCCCCCCCAAAAAAAAAAAAAAAAACATAACTCTAAATTCCCCATTAACATCTAACATTCATTCCTAAATATTTAGTGGAAAATACAAGTGGGGGATAGAACATGGACATCACCTGGTCCACATGAAATATCCTCATCAAGGTGATAAGACAAATGATTACACAAAAAACATGTAAAAACAACATGTCTGTATTTTAGTTAATGACATCAAAGAGTATAAAAAATAAACTATTTCTTTTTTTAATTAATAAAGAATTCATTACTACTTACTTGGTCAATAGATTTTGTGATACCTTTAATATGTGTTGAATCCTCTCTACATCCTTACATAATCTAAACTAATGATTTCAATTTATAGAAGAGACAAGAAAGTGAAGAAGATACTTGTGCAATAGAAGATCTTCATAGATCATCAAGGTTATGTAGTGCAATTTTATTTTGAGCTATTAGTTTATAATTGGAATAGTTAAAGGCATCTGGCAATCATACTTAGAATAGTTCAATTATTACGAACTATTCTAGTTATACAAGTTCATCCTAATTTTGTTATGAATTGTTCTAATATAAAAGTTCAACCTAATGTATAATTTAAATCATTATGAACTATTCTCTTGTTCAATGTATTATGTGAAAGAATAATATGCCTTGTCTAATCTTTTTTATTTTGCATATTTATCTACTAGTTCTTTTCTAACTATAAAAATTATTTGACAAAATTCCCACACTTTATTGTTCACTATTGGTATAATCCCACATACCCATTTGATCTCAAATGATGTTGAATGCGGATTGTCTGTACTGAGTGCTCCAAAATCATCCATTTCATACCTTCATCTTTACACAATGTCCTAGTTTCTTTTTACTCACATACCCATTTCATTTCATATGGTTATCTGAAAATTAAACTACTCTCTAAAACCTTTTTCACAAGATATGATTATTCATTTCATATTAGCATTTCTAGTTTCTTTGTACTCACAAAATATATATTTTCATCATTAAACCATTGTCTAAAACCTTTCTCATAAGATAATATGTCATGTGCTCTTCATTAGTGGGATGGAACCTGAATCCAAGATGTGACCAAAGTTAAGAGCCTTTATTATTGAGTTGTCTTCTCAATCTGCTCACAAAAACACAAGAAGACAAATGGATTATTTCAACTGCCTTGCCCAAAAAATTCCAGATGCCCACTTAGCCTTTTGCTAAATTTGATATGTGATTGATTGTGGGGAGATGTTGTGTTGACTTCTTAAATGGGTAGAGGTGGGAAAATGGGATGGAATGGGATGTGTGGAGTGGCACATATTAAAGATGAATACAAACAAATCTTATGACCAATTTGAAAGTGTATGTGTGTAAGAAAAACATCACCATAGAAATGCTTTCTTGGTCTTGGAAGAGTATGTGTATATATCATTATCATTTAAGGAGAGGGAGGGTAGGTTTTGGCTTTCTTTCTTTTTCTTTTTTTTTCTTTTTCCTTTTTTTTGGGCGGGGTGGGATGGGGGGGGGGTGGTGGGTGGGGTGGGGTTGGGGCCTTAGTAAAGCTCCTCCTATGATGTGTCTCAAAATCCTAAGAGATATAATGTGTGCATGTGTGAGTATGTGTGTTGTTAGTAATGGTAGAAAGTAACTGAATGCAAAGTTAAGTCATAGGGGAATATAAAGGAGCTTGTTAGATTGTAGCTAAGATTGATAAAAGATTATTTCTTGTTGTATATTCAACACATAGATATACTCAGTGCATAGATATAGTAAATGAATATATGAATGCCATGGAAATGGGCATGTTGTATAGTTGGACTAGGGGATTGAATTTGTGTTGCAACTTAGTGTTGGTCAGAAGTTGTCCTAAAAATGTCAATACCACAAATTGGGCTACTCAGATGTGAAAAGGGTTACAATTTTCTTAGGGTGTAATTCATGGTGTTTTTGCATAATTTTTTGCCATTTGAAGCAATTTCATTTTCAAATGAAATCAAGTTTCAAGCTAAGCAATTTAATTTTCATATCACATAAATTAGGTTCATTAATATTCATGAAAAATATGCAACATTCATCAATATTTATTAGCACATATCATTCACGAATATTTATAAGCACATAAAATATTAAACCATTGTCAAATAAAGTACATTAAAAATGATTAGTTTTTTGTTTTTTTTTCCTTCAATTTAAAATAATTTTCATCTATCTCTTTTACCAATGTGATAGATCTAATAGAACCTTTCCCTCTCTTTTCTTGAGGCCGTTCAACCATGACTGAATAGCCTTCCTTGTAGGTATTTGTCTTGACCTCATCTATGAGTAGTTTGTTGACTTGAGAGCCCTATATTTTTTCCAACATCATAATTTTTTCTTGCACCGTTTCATTGAAAACAAAATTGTTTTCAATTTATAAATATTTTGACATGATATTTCATTTACTAATACTTACAACTCATGCAACAAGTTTCACATATGATGTTCTACCTTTGATGTATGGTAGGCCCGAATATCTCCAATTTAATATCATTAAATTTATTATAAAAAAGATCATTCCCTGCAAAAAAATCATGAGATCACTAGTAAAAATAGATTGATCAATAAGTAAATTACAATTATATACACTAATAACTTTAAATTACCTAGAACGATTGGTATCTTTAAGGGAATCATTTTTGCATCGCTCATGAGAAATGTGCAACAATTCACTGATCCATTTGTTAACAATTCAATTAATCTAATTATTTCATAGAAAATAAAGGATTTTGTCACACAACTAATTATATTCTAGAGAAAATATTTCAAATGAATTTGCATGCATCTAAGCTCAAATCCCTATAAGGTTTTGGTCAATGTGTAGACAAAGCATAATTGTGTGTTCACAATTAAGCTTTGATTACAAATAGAAAAAAAAACCTTACAATTTCAGTTTAGATGCATGCAATTTCATTTCTAATATTTTTCTTGGAAAGAGTGGTGCATTTAAATTGATAAAATATGCATCTTCAATGGTGGTGCAAGAGCGCCTAGGAAAGCACTTGATCACATAAAGGTACAAGACACAATTTGTGAGATTACATTGACACAATTTTTATATCAAACATGGGTTTTAGTGGAGTAGGTAGTATATATACACAATCTATATGATACTATGAGAAGAAATGGATGTGTGAGATTATCCAAGAATAATTTTCGTATAAGGATATGTGGGTGCATGACTATACAGTAGTTAGTATGCACAAATCATCATTTAAGATTGAATGTATGTGTTGGATTATACACACAGTGAATAGCAAAGGAGGGAATTGAACATACCAGGAAGGTCCGATGACTCACATATGTTGAGGTCCACTTCAACAATGGCCCTTCCCATGAAACTGTCATCTAAATTTTTTCTCATGAGATAATGTGTAATGAGCTCTTCATCATTGGTATGGAACTTGAATCCAAGAGGCAGTTGTGCATCACCTTATCATAACTATAACCAAAGTTAAGACCTTCTATTATTATTCATTCTTAAATGTTTGCAATTGATTTCTAAAGGTTGAAAATTAAAACATAGGTGAAAACAAACTCAAGGGCCCATGATGTTGTTTTTGTACAATTTTCTTATGGTTTCGAGCGATTTCATTTTCAAATCATATAAACAAAGTTTTATGCAATTTCATTTTGAAATCACATAAACTTGAAGCAATACACATCCTTACCTAGGAAGTGTCAATGTTATTTTGGTTTGTAACATTGATTCACTCATACATATACATATGCACCTGTACATGAATAATACATATTATAGGTGAACCCAAAACAAATTGTAAAACTACTATCTAAAACCTTTCTAAAGAGATAATGTGTTATGAGCTCTTCATCAATGGGACATAACCTAAATCCAAGAGGATAGTGTTGATGTAGGAGCATCCTGGGTGTAAGATCAATCTTGCATCACCCAAAAATATTTTTTGTTTTTAGCCTTTTCTATTTTAATAAGGACTAGTAGACAAGGGGTTGCTATTTCTGGGAGCTTACTATTTTAAGTAAGTTTGTCATATGAGCTCAAAATGTTCTCATTTTCTATATGAAGGTTCATTTTAGAGTTATAAGCCTACCATAAAAGTCTCATTGCTCTAGCTTACATATCAAAGAAGTTATTATGGATTTTCGGTAGAAAATTTAGGAGAAAAAATCTTCAAGTTCACTAATGGAGGCCTTAGAGTGCTTAGATGAGGTTTGAAAACTCGATAGAAGGGCACTTGTATGGTTCTAAGGTTGTAGATCAAGAGCTGGCATTTTCGAAAAGTGGTTACACTAGCCAATCAGAGAAATAGTTCAAGAGTTATGACCTTCCAAAGTTGGGCTACCTAAAATTTCTAAAATAATTGTCAAAGATGTATTTGGCCAACTGTATATGTATTGTTAAGGTCTTTTGGCCCTAGGTATTAAGTTTGAATGTCTAGAACCTTTTCATGTGGCATAAAATTGCCTATTTAAGAAAGGCTTGAACATTGTCTAGAACAACTTTGTGTGGTAGTTTGCAACTTAGTCTTGTAGATTACTGTAATGAAAGAACCCATGTGGGTTAGCATATTATACTTGTGAATTCTATAATTTCGCATTTGTGGTGATAATAAGAAGTCCATATTTTTTTCTCACATTTGTTGTTGTTTCTTTGCTTCTGTTATGAGTTTATGGTATTAAAGGGAGCACCCTTCATCAAGTGGTATCAGAGCTCAAGTTCTTAAGTGACTGGATAGATCACTAGTTATGAGGCAGTTCGCACCAGGACTATGGTTTGGGCTAAGTGTGTAGATAGATCGCTGATTGTGAGGCAATTTGCATTAGGGTTTCAATAGAAGTGCTAAAATGCCTCCACAAAGAGACCATGGCAGAAGAGTTGTAGGTGTTACACCTAAGGGTTTTAAAGCCCTCCAAAGACAAATGCAAGCATTGGGAAAAAATGCACAGAGGAATAAATCTTATCGTAAGAGATGAAAGTGAGGATGAGGACAAAGAAGAAGAAAATGCCAAACCAGAGGCAATTCTAAACCCAATGGAAGATAGGCCCTTTAAGGCCATCTCCAAGATTGGAAAAAGATCAAAGTTTGAGGTTCCCACATTTTTGAGAAATATTAACCCAGAGGAGTTGGTTGATTGGATCAATGAACTGGAGGAGTACATTGAGTATGAAGAAATTGAGGATCCTAATAGGGTCAAGTTTGTGAAGGTGAAACTAAAGGGACATGCAAAGATCTGGTGGTTGTAGTGAAATAGAAAGGGAAAGGACAAAATCACTAGATGGGATCAAATGATAGCTAAACTAAAGTGACAATTCATTCCTATGGATTATGAGCTTGATCTATTGAAGAAAATTCAAGGGTTGAAGGAAGTGAGAAAATCTGTTCAAGAGTATACTGAAGAGTTCTACCGAGTTCTCATTAGAACTGGCCATGTAGAAGTTGATAAGGAGAATGTGGCTCATTATCTTAATGGGCTAAGGCCAAGTATTCAGGACAAGCTGAGTCTGGTTTGAATGAATAGTATAGAGGAGGCATACTAGTTTTCCCTAAGAGTTGAGGAGAAATTGACCAAGAAGTTTGACAACAAAAATAGAGGAAGAGGTCATGGTGGAAGATCTAGTAGATGATCTTATGTAGGTCATAATGGTGATCAGAAGAACAAGGATAAGGCTAGAAGTACCAATCAAAACCAAAGGGGAAAAAATTCCAATCATTTCCATGATCAGAACAATAGAGATCAAAGAGGAAGATGCAAAGGACAAGGATCTAGAAGAGGAGGCTTCCATAGGAAATGTTTTCACTACGGAGAAGAAGGGCATAGAGCATTTGAATGTTCTTAGTGCCAAGGAAGAATGAATTGAAGAATAGAAGGCCAGGCCAGAGTTGCACATGTTGACAAAGATACCAAATCATTGCATTTTGAAAATGTTGAAAGAGGAGAAGTCCTAGTTAATAGAATAGTCCTATTGAGTGGTGAGAATGAACCTAAATCAAAGAAGGAGTTTGTTTGGCACAAGGTGCAGATGTGAAGATAAGTGTTGTGATGTGATCATTTATGGTGGAAGTATTGACAATCTAGTGTCAAAAACGATGGTCACCAAGTTGAAGCTAAAGAGATAGAAACACCCACGTCCATACTGTATTGCTTGGGTACAAGATGACCATAAGGTCATGGTCAATGAGTAGTGCTTAGTAAAGTTCAAAATTGGAAGCTACTAGGATGAGATACTATGTGATATCATACCTGTAGACATATGTCATATGTTGTTGGGTAGGTTGTGATAGTTTGATAGGCATGTTGTACATGATGGGCGAACAAATACCTACACTCTAACCAAGGATGGAGTGAAACATAAGTTGAAGTCATTGAAGGAGAAAGAAGAAAAGGTACATAGTGCTACCAGAATATGTTTTGTTGATGGAAAAGAGTTTCTCAGAGGTATGAAGTGTGAGCATATGTATTTTGCTATAATTCCAAAAGATAGTAAAGAAGAAGTAGAGGAGGTAATTGCAAAATTTGCAGATATGTTGGGAGAGTTTTCTGATATTGTATTAGATATTTGACTTGATGGATTTCCCCTAATGAGGAAGATCAGTCACTCGATGGATTTTGTTCCAAGAGCTAGTTTTCCAAACAAGGCAGGACACAAAATGACACCATTAGAAAGTGAAGACTTGAAAAGATAAGTTCATGAGTTGTTGCAAAAGGGGTTGATTCAAGAGAGTTTGGGTCCATTTGTTGTAATAGTTGTATTAGCACCAAAGAAGAATCAAGAATGGAGGATGTGCACAAATTCTCATGTTATCAACAAGATCACAATCAAGTATAGATTTCCATTGCCAAGGATGGATGATATTTTGGATTGTTTCTTTGGAGCTGAGTATTTCACAAAGATAGATCTAAAGAGTGGGTATCATCAAATTCATATCAGAGAAGGTGATGAATGGAAGATTGCTTTCAAGACAAAAGAAAGACTGTACGAGTGGTTAGTCATACCTTTTGGGCTAACCAATGCACCAAGCACTTTTATGTAGCTCATGAATGAGGTACTGAATGAGTTTTTGGGTAAGCTTGTCATTATTTACCTAGATGATATTTTGATCTTTGGTAAGACATTGGAGGAGCATTTGATCCATATTCGCAAGGTGTTTGATAAGTTGAGGGAAGAAAAGTTACTGATAAACCTAAAGAAGTGTAGTTTTGTAAAGAAAGAGTTGGTGTACCTGGGATTTTTAGTCTTAGCAGAAGATCTAAAAATGGACCCAGAGAAAGTGAAGGCTATACTTGAATGGCCTACTCCAAGGAGTGTGATAGAGGTAAGATCTTTTCATGGACTGGCTAGTTTTTACAGAAAGTTCATAAGAGGTTTTTGTAGTATTTGTGGACCCTTGACTAAAACAATGATAGGGGATAGGAAAGAATTTAAATGGACTGTAGGAGCAGATAAGAGTTTTAATTTGTTGAAATAGAAAGCTACTAAGTAGTCTGTATAGCATTTCCTAATTTTAACAAGGTGTTTAAGTAGATTATGATGCTAGTGGTACTACAATAGGAGCTATTTTGAGCCAAGAAGGTAGACTTGTTGCTTATTTTAGTGAGAAGTTGAATGATGCAAAAAGAAAATATTATGTTTATGATCAGGAATTTTATGCTATAGTTTAAGCATTAAAGAACTGGAGACACTATCTTCTTCCTAAGGAGTTTGTTTTGTATACTGATCATCAAGCTTTGCAATATTTGAATAGCCAAGGAAAATTAAACCAAAGGCATTTGAAGTGGGTTGAGTTTTTGTAGAGTTATACATTTGTTTTGAAATACAGGAGTAGGAAGTCTAACAAAGTTGTAGACAATCTCAATAGAAGACAACTTTTACTAACATAAATGCAGATAGAGGTGGTTGGATTCAAGGAACTTAGTACTTTGTATCTAGATGATCCTAATTTTGGTGAAGCAAGGAAGGCTTGTACAAAACCTGTTACATTTGATAGGAAAAGTGGTTGAATTTCATGATCTAGGATAGAATGTTATTCAAAGGATTCCAATTGTGCATTCCTAGAAGTTCAATGAGAGAGAATCTCATCAAGGAGAAGCACAATGGAGGATTGGCTAGACATTTTGGAAGAGATAAAACCATAGCTTTGGTTACTGAGAATTATTACTGGCCACAATTGTAGCAAGTTGTGAAGAAGTTTGTACAGAGTTGCAGAGTATGTCAGATGGCAAAAGGAGTGGAGAAAAATACAAGGTTGTATCATCTATTACCTATACCAAAGAAGCCATGGGAGGATGTCAGCATGGATTTTGTTCTTAGATTACCGAGGATGCAACAAAGGCATGATTCTATTTTTGTGGTGGTTGATAGGTTTTCAAAGATGATACATGTTATTCCTTGCAAGAAGACTAGTGATGTTGTTCATGTAACAGAGTTGTTTTTTAGAAAAGTGGTGAGACTACATGCTTTTCCAAAGAGTATAGTTTTAGATTGAGATACCAATTTGTTGGGTATTTTTGGCGTACATTGTGGAAGAAGTTGAAGACAGATTTGAATTTTAGTTCATAACATTATCCACAAACTGATGGAGAGATAGAAGTTGTGACTCAGAGTTTGGGAAATTTACTGAGATGTTTGTCTAGAGACAAGCCAAAAGGATGGAATTTGATTTTACCACATGTGGAATTTGCATATAATAATTCTATCAACAGTAGTACTGGTTAATTACCATTCTAGATTGTATATTGAAGTAGTCCTAGAAATGCTTTTGAATTGAGGCAGTTGGATAAAGGAGAGATAAGTAGTGCTGAAGTAGAAGAATTGGTTGAACATTTGAAGAACATCCATGAGGAGGTGAGGAAGCACATCATAAAGATTAATACATAGTATAAGGCTAAGGCATATGTGAAAAGGAGGTATTTCATTTGAGAAAAGAACATTTCCCAGTGGGTCCATATAATAAGTTGAAGATAAAGTTTGGACCATGCAAGATAGTGAAAAGGCATGATTTTGGAAATGCCTAAGAAGTGGAGTTGCCTGCTGAATTGAATATTTCACTAGTATTTAATATTTTAGATATGACAAAGTATTATGAAGGAGGTGATGGAGATGAAGTTGCAGAAGCTCGGTGGAGTATTCTAGCAGTTAGTTTGGATACACATGAGATTGAGGAGATATTGGATAGTCATGTTGGCAAAAGTGCAAGGAACATAACTTATGAGAAATACCTGGTCAAATGGAAAGGGAGGCTAGTAGAGGATTCATCATGGCTAGCAAGGGAGGAGGTTAACCATCTTGGTTTTCCTTTGAACACTTGAAACATGACAAAGTCACTTCTCAAATTACCCCAGGTGTCTGATGTAAGAGCATCCTTGGTGTAAGAGCAATCTTGCATCACCCAAAAATATTTTTTGTTTTTAACCTTTTCTATATTAATAAGGACTAGTAGATAGGGGGTTGCTATTTCTAGGAGCTTACTATTTTTAGTAAATTTGTCATACGAGCTCAAAATGTTCCCATTGTCTACATGATGGTTCATTTTAGAGTTATGAGCCTACCATAAAAATCTCATTGCTCCAACTTAAGTATCAGAGAATTTATTGTGATTTTCACTTAAATTTTTTGGAGAAAACTCTTCAGGCTCACTGTTGGAGGCCTTAGAGTGCTTAAATGAGATTTTAAACTCAATACAAGGGCATTTGTGCAGTTTTGAGGCTATAGATCAAGAGCTGATGTTTTTGAAAAGTGGTTCTAATAGCCAATTGGAGCAACGGTTTGAAAGTTATGGCCTTCCAAAGTTGGGCTACAAAAAATTTCTAAAATAATTGTCAAAGATGTATTTGGTTCACTCTATATGTATTGTTAGCATCTATTGGCCCTAGGTATTATGTTTGAATGTCTAGAACCTTTTTAGGCGGCATAAAATTGCCTATTTAAGAAAGGCCCGAACATTGTCTAGAGTAGCTCTAGGTGGTAGTTTGCAACTTAGTCTTGCAGATTATTGTAATGAAGGTGTCATGTGGGTTAGCATATTGTACTTGTGAATTCTATAATTCCACATTTGTGGCGATAATAAGAAGTCCATATTTTGTTCTTGCATTTGTTGTTGTTTCTTTATTTCTATTATGAGTTTATGGTATTAAGGGGAGCACCCTTCATCAAGTCCACATCACCTTTATCATGTAAGAGCTTCCATTATTGAATTCTCATCCCAATCTTCTCACAGAAACATAAGGAAAAAAATTGTATTCTTTCAACTGTCCTCCACTATATAGGTTAAGGTAGTTGTGCCCAATTTTCCAAATGTCACTTAGCCTTTTGCAAAATATGATATTTGGTTGCGGGGAGATGTTGTATTGACTTATATGGGTGTTAGAAGAGGTAAGAAAATGGGACAGGATGGGATGTGTGGAGAGACATAGGTCAAAGATGAATACAAACGAGACCTATTACCAGTCTAAAATGGATTCCCTCAGCCTGGTGTGTACATGTGTAAGAAAAGAATCACCATAGATAGGTTTTCTTGGTGTTCAAAGAGTATGTGTATTTATCATTATCATTATAGTAGGGGGAGGGGATGTTTTGGTTTTGTTGGGGGTGGGGGGGCTATTAAAAGCTCCTCCTATGATGTATCTCAATAGCCTAAGCGAGAGAATGCATGCCTACATGAATATGTGTGTTGTGAGTAGTGGTGGAAAGTAAGTGGATGCAAAATTAGGTCACAGGGGAACATAAAGGAGTTTGTGGGGTTGTAGCTAAGATCAATAAATGATTATTTAGATTTCCCACTATATGTAAAAGGGAGAGAGTGAAGATTATGTTGTCAAAACACCACATCATATCTGTGTACAACAAGGGATTTCTCTATTTAGTGCCTGATCATTTATGATTATTTATATTCTTACCCACCTTGGAAAAACCCTAGCTATTTCTCATCAAATCCCACCTAGCTTTATAAATTAGAACCCCACAAACCAGAATTAAAAAAAACCATAGTCAGGGTAAGCGTGTGTATATACTAAATAAATATATGAATGTCATGGGAATGAAAGTGTTGTGTAGTTGGGCCAGGGGGTCGCATATGTGCTACAAAATAGTACTAAAGGAAGTCATCCCAAAAAGATTGGGGCCACACATCCCGTTGCTCAAATGTGGCAATGGTTACAATGTTCTTAGGGCATAATTGATGGTATTTTGGTACATTATTTTTCCATTCCAAGGAATTTCCTTTTCAAATAAAATCATGTTTCAAGCTAAGAAATTTTTATTTTCAAGTCACATAAATTAGGTTTCAAACAATTTCATTTTCAAATCACATAAATCACATTTCAAGAAATTTCATTTTCAAATCACATAAACTTGAAGCAATACATGTCTTTATCTAGGTAGTGTTGCTGATAGGTTTGCAGAAACAATATACATCCTTATCCAAATAGTATTGCTAGTGGGTTTGCAACATTGGGATGCACTACTCGCATTTTCATGCTAGAACAAGAATCCTACCTTTTGCATGTAGTCTTAGATGAAAATGATTTGGTATTTTTCCTTTCTTTAAAAATGATTGCCCATTTTTGTCAAAATTTGGATGACTAATGTAATAAGTAGTTAGACGTCTGATGATGTCAGTGGGAAATTTTAAACAACACCATTTTTGTCATGATTCTAACAGCTAATGTAATAAGTAGTTGGACTTCCTATGATGTTAGTGGGAAATTTTAAAAATAAAACACACAAATTTCACAAAATCTACACCCCCCCTTTGGAAATAAACATAAAAAATTAGGGCCAAATGTAGTTGTTCCTAGATTGGTCTCTCATTAGAACCCAAACCCTCAAGCATCGTGTTATCCTGGATTGGTCACTCTAGACCCTAGACCCTTAATGTGAAATGCACATAACTAAAATAGCCTCTCATGAAGATGAGGATCAATAGTCATACCTTTCACTATGTATCATCTCATTCCCATCCTTAGCCTACTCAAGCACTCAAGGAATGGGCGAGGAAAAATCTCCAACTTGTATTTTTAGCATTGTCTAAATATTTTTATTAGTCTATTATCACTTATTATGAAACTTATGATAGGTTACCTTGATACTAACCACTTTAGGTTCCCAAACCCTTATTGTAAGCCACTCCCATAGACATACACCTAGACAACCTCTCCTGAGTTCACAAACCACAATTATATTCTATACCACAAAAAAACAATAAAGATCAAATTCAGTTCCATGATAGGTAACCCAAAATGTAATGGTTTCCAAAAACCAAGTTCTCATAAATAGTCAATGAGATATATTTCATATCATAATCCCCACTTTGAAACATAAGCATATCATGCCATTCAATCAAGTAATTATCACAAAGAAAACTCAAAAGAAATCTTTAGTGTACACCTAGTTGGTTGACTAACATATCACATAAAACCATCACAAAAAAAGAACATCACAAGAGTTAAAATAAGACACTAAGAAACTATAAATTTTCCAATTACATAGTTAAACTCGTTTATTCCAAAAGTTTGGTTCTTAGCAATTTGGAAGTGTTTATATGTTTTCTATTATTTAGCTTAGCTATCCCAGATGTTTAATCATAATGTTTACTATATTTTTAAAATAGATAAAGTATTCATGATTAAATATTTTAGAGTGAATAAAAATAATATTTTAATCCATGAATAAAATGCAACAAGATTTTTAGGATCTTGTAGTAAAGAAAAATTCACTCACTAATTAAAATGGCTCTGCAATCTACAAACATGAATCTCAATATAAAATCCTTAGGATACTATAATAAAACTAAGTGTGCACTCTCCAAGTCAATTCCAATTGCAAATCAATTTGACATACTTCATTCCACCACAAAACCCTCTTTGGCTATCAACATGGATCAAAGAAAATTTCTTTGACCTTCATAGCGCAAACCCCACATTCCACTTTAGAAAGAAAAGGATGAAGTTGTTAATAAGAAAAAAGGTTTATTTCACAAAAATTGGGTATTCAAGGAAGGAACATCGTAAAGATCCAATGCTTAAACTACCAAGGCCTCTATTCAAGTAGAACAAATTTCAAAACTTGTGTCATAGAGATGAGGTGAGCCCTCAAAAGTAACATTTCAATTGTGTAAATTTTGATGAAAATAAAATGAAAGGGAAATGCATCACAACCACAAATAAAAAAGAGGCAAGAAGGAAAAACCCTAATAATCTCATTCCCCTAACTTCTCATAGAAATCCACTAGGCTAGATCTCTGAGACTAACAAGATTCCTCTAGGTTCTAATGCAAGAAGCAACATACCTAGTAAAGATAGCCCCCCTCCCAATATAGATTGATCCTCCAATTATCCAAAATCTCTCGGTAGGAAAATCCTAGATGACCAATACTTCCCATCTTTTAGCCAATATTAAAATGTATTTATTAAATGATTAAACAAACAAAATACTCTTCCATCTAGTAATCCTAACTCAAACCTAAGAATTACGAACCCTATCAAGGAAGCAGAGATTGAATTTCAAACCACTAGGAAGCAAGAAAGGTATGCATTACAAAGAGTCAACTTTAGAAATAAAAGTCCCTACGGATTCTAATGTAGACCAACATGCCAATGACAACTTCATAATTATTAGCAACTTGCACAATGAACAACGTTGGTTTGAGTGCAAAGTATGGGAATTTTTGCATACTGGAATGGTCCCAAACTGGAGGATCCAAAATTAACCAAATGGATAGAAATTTTTTGAAGACACCAAGTAAGTATTTTTACCATTTCTAATTAAATGGTATATTTACATCACAGAAATAGGATTATCAAAGATAAATTAATTTTAGAGCATCTTTATTTCTATAAATGATTTAGTATAAATTTTATAAATTGGTCTCCTAACTTCATAGAGCATTCTATTAAAATCCTAAACCTCTGAACTTGGATTGAAATTAAACCATTACCAAAAAAATTATTAAAATTTCATAATTTAAAATGCACAAGGCTATAATAGGATAATTTATAGGCATTGATGTTGATTATAAGAAATCAAACAATATTAAAATCTTAGTTCACATTAAACTATATTCTAATAAATACATACTCATTAAAGTTATAACCAACTGGTCAATATATAATATACAATATGTCAAATATGAAGACCATATTCAAGAAATAATTCTTCTAGAAAGGAGTGTTAAAAAAGATAACTTTAGATATATACATAAAACCTTGAACCTAGAAAAGGATTTCCCAATGATTGCTAGTTGGAGTTAGGATGAAGTAGAGAAAATACAAGAAAACTTGGAACATTAGTCTACAATAATCTATGCTCTACCAAATCAGCACTATTCATGCTTAACAAGACCTTGTTTGGAAAGTGAAATTTGTGCTCCAATAAGAGATATCAAGGAAGGGGAAATTGTGGAAGAAATAGAGGACAAGACTTATTATATCAACTTTTGCCCCATTAACAACATGATCACCACCCAATAAGGATAGTGAGAAGCTATTAAATAGTAGGTTAAGGCACAAGTGGAAACCCCTAGAGGTAATAGTTATGATATACATGATATCAATAGCTTCAAAAATATATCAATAATTTGCAACTATGTGAACATTGAAGACACCATCAGCTATACATTGAAGACATTAAAGAAAACATGACTCTCGACAAAAAAATGGTCTGGGAAATTATACTCATTCAAAATGACATAAGTGATTGATTATTTCCATGAGAAGCAACACACAAAGAGAATTATCCAAAACAAAATCAAACAAAACCAATAGGGCTCATAATGGATCAATTGAAATAAGATGTATGTGTTAATCACCATATTTGATCTCTACATAAGGACATAGTTCTAAACAAAGAAGTAACATAGAATAGTATGCTACCAAAATCAAAAGACAATAGTAAAAAGGATACTAATACAACAAAATAAGTTACATCTTTATTGGAAAAACAATGAATTATTCAACAAGGAAATTAGAAAATAATTATTTTTTGATTGATATATAGTTAGGATAGAAATCAAAACAGAATAACAATCAAGAAGAAAACAAAACACAAGAGGACAACATGACTGGGAGAGATAAGACAACTTCTAGTAAGGACAATAAAGAAAAGGGAAATGATGAGATAATAGAAGCAATCAATAATATGATGAAGAATGAGAAAAGTACACAAATATTAGAGATAGGGAGGTAGCTAGAAAATATTCACACCAATGAGAAAAAGGAAAGGGATAAAGAGAACAAACAAATCCAACAAATTATGGAAAACCTCAATAGGGGGGAGAAATATATTTGAAGATGATAATATACTAATTGAACACCAAGTGCTAGAAGAGATCCCTATAGAGATAGAATTTATCTTTGACAAAGAGGGATCAAGTAACTAGTTTGGTTCTTTTAACACCGAAAATGAAAATATTCCTAGAAATAATAAGGTAGAGACAATGCACTATCAGGAGAAATTTGGAGTCCAATCAACATTAGACAACATACAAGAGAATAATAAAAAGAATAGAAATGAGAATTAGGAAGAACAATTGGACCATACAATCAATAAAAGGAAAGACATAATTCTTCATACTAGAATTACTGAAAGAATTATACAAGAGCTAAAAGAAGACATGGAAGAAACAAAAATGAAAGAATAAATAATAGTATACAAAATTCAAGAAGCAACCTAGATAATATATACATTGCAACAAATAGAGAAGGCATAGAACAACCAAAATCTGGGAAAAATAAAATAAAAAGAGAAGGAAAATATTGGTTGAACTTAGAGCTATCATAGGTAGGGCTAGTAATAAAAAATGATTAAAGATGTACTGCATGCAGGGAAGGAGAAGAATCTTCCCATGGAATCATGAAACTAACAATGTGGAATTTTTGGGATCTAAATACCACTAACAAAAAGCACTCACTCAAGCACAATTTATCCTCACTTGAATTAGAAATAACTTTAAATAAGGTAACTAAATTAAATAAAGAGGAAGGTGAGAAACTAAGTAGGAAATAGGTATTTTGGAAAATAGAAATGGTAGAATTAGCAGGGGCATCAAGAGGTATAGGGGTAATCTAGGACCTAAGAAAGATAAATTTCACTTCTCTTGTAACCAAAAATAGTTGGATGAGGGGAAAAGTTAGAAGTTTCAAAAGTGATATATAATTCATACTAATTAACAGATATGAACCAATCCCAACTATTGAAAAGAAAGTATTTTGGAATGAAATCAACAATTTTATGGAAGGTAATCCTTTAGAAAACAATTTCCTAGTAGGAGAATATAATGCCCTTATAAATTTAGATGAAAACTATGGAGGCTTCCTGATAGTAGCTCAAGTGATGACATATTTCAGAGAATAGTTTGCAAGGAATAACTTAATAGATACTCCACCATCCAATGGTATATCCACATGAAACAACAAAAGGAAAGGTTTATTTCATATAGTAGACTGACTAGACATATTTATATTTAAGGGAGACCTAAATACAATTAATTAGTCCTTTAACACTATTATTCTCCCCAATGTAGGATCCAACCAATTTCCAATGAGGTTAGAGATAGTAGAACATATCAATCTGCCTAGAAATATATTTAAATGCAAGAAAATGTGGTTCCTAGCTGATAAATTACTAAATAAAATTAAGAAATGGTGGTAATAAGGTAACTTTGAAGGCTAAAAAATACCTTTTTGTGTATGGCTAAGTTGAAAATGTTAACATAAAAAAAAATGAAATGGAACAAAGAACACTTTAATTATATATTTAAGGAAAAACTAGACATTGAAGAAGAACTGAAAAATCTTAATGAAGAAATTATAAAAGATGGAATGGACAATGATAAATACATTAGAGAGAAATAACTACTTACAAAATAAAAGAATATATTAGCTAAAGAAGAAATAAATTGGAGACAAAAATCATGCAAAACATGGTTAGAAGAAGGAGATATACTAAATTCTTCCACAATAGCATGCTCAATAATAGGAATATTAATAGAATAAAAAAGAAAAGGGATAATTAAGGGTATAAATCAAAAACCCCTAGTCAAATAGCACAAGTTTTTATTGACTGCTACACCAACATTTTCAAAAAATTCAAGTATTCTAACCTCTTAGCCCAAAACAAAATGATAAAACCATTACCAAAACTTATCACAAGAGAAGAAAATGAGCATCTAAACAAGAAATTTACCCTAGATGAAATCAAAGAAGCCCTTATTCAAATGAATCTTGACAAGTCTCTAGGACCGGATGGCTTCCAAGCCTCCTTCTTTCAAAAATGTTGGGGCATCTTAGGATATGACTTATGGGAAGAAATCAAGGCTACTAAAAACTCAAGTTCACTCTTATCAAAAATCAATAGTACCTTCTTAGTATTAGTCCCTTAAAAGCTAATCATGAGGAGCTTGGGGACTTCATACCTATAGCATTATGTAACACTATTTACAAAATTTCATCTAAGGCCTTAGTAGAAAGAATTAAATAAGTATTGCCTAAATTAACATCAAATGAAAAAACTAGATTCATTCCCAACAGATCAATATTCAGTAGAACAATCATTATATAAGAACTTATACACTTAGTTCAAATCCATAAAGATTCTTGTATGCTAATGAAGTTAGACATCCATAAGGCCTATGAAAAAGTATACTCGAAATTTCTATGTAAAACTATGGAAAGCTTTAATTTCTCCTATTAGTGCATAAACCTAATATTGAACAATATATCTTCACCCAAAATCTTGCTACTCATTAATGGCACACTAGGAGGTATCTTTAGCATCTCAAGAGAAATTAGGCAAGGAGACCCAATGTCTCTATTTCTCTTCAGCATCATGGTTGAAGCATTTGGTAGAGCCATAAACAAGGCCTAGTCTAAAGGAAATATTAGGGGAATTATAGTAATAGAGGAAGTATCCAAAGTAAAACATCAATAATTTTACGATGACACAATCCTTCAAGGAAAAAGTTTGTTGGAAGATGCCTAAAATCTTAAAGAAGTGATAAAAAATTACACGGAGGCTTATGAACAGAAAGTAAATACAAAGAAATTAAAAATATTTAATTTCCTTAATATGGAACCCAAAACAAAAAGAAATATTTGTAACATCATGGGATGTAGGATTGGATCCTTTCCTCATAAATATCTTGGCATGCAATTAGAAAAATAAGCTAGAGATAGCAATACATGGTATCAAATATTTGAAAAGTTAGATAAAAAATGTAAAGTTGGAAAGGGAAATAGTTAACCAAAGCTAGAAAAACAACTATGATAAAAATAGTTCTATCTTCCATTCCCACCTATTAGATGTCATGCCTCCCAACTCTACCCAAAGGAATTAAAAGTAATTTAGAACATAAATTAGCAAATAAAAATTGGCAAGGCACAACAGAAAAGAAGAAACAAGCTATGTTCAAATGGGATAAAATTTGTAGACCCAAATAATATGGTGGCTTAGGAGTAAATAATTGGAGTTCAATAAATGAGGCTTTGGGGGGAAAACTCATAAAGAGAATGTACCAGGAGCATGGAAGAAAATGGGCAAAATATTATACCATAAATACTTGAACAATTTTGACCCTTTCTCATTATTTTGAACCATAAATCTTCCCAAAGGATCCAAAATTTAGAATTTTATGATGCATTTTTGTCCCTTGATAATTAAAAACCTCGCCTGGGATACTAAGCTAGGATATGATGCTTTATTCTGGGAGGACTCTTGGGATAGGTGTCGCCCTCCAAACAACTTTAATCTTCCATCCAACATCAAAGATATCTTAACTAACCTATGGGGGAAGCATGAATATAACTACAAAAGAATAACTAATGAAGATCAATCTGATGGTTGGAAGTGGAAATCACTAGAAGATATTGACCTACCGATCCAAGAAAAACAAATGTTTGAACATTTCCTGAGACAAAGATTAATCAATCATAAAGAAAGAAAGGATAAATTAATATGTGGTGCCTCAAAGAATAAAAATTTTAGTGTCAAAGGGGATACAAAATGAAAATAAGCTTGCAGCAATGGGATAAGATAGACATTCCCCTCAATCTTTTCTAGGACTCTGCATGTCTCCCTAAGGTTAGTATCTTTCTTTGGAAAGCCTTACAAAAATGAATCCTTACAATAGATATATTCATCAAGATTGGCTTCAAGGGGCCATCTAGGTGTCCTTTATGTGAAAATAAATTAGAGAAAATTGAGCATATATTGTACCAATGAGACGTTTCTGACAAATATTGATAATGGTTATGTTAGAAGTTAGAATGGAAATCAACATTCCTAGATTATTTATGGACCATTTGTTTGAATATTAGGAAAGTTAGGATGCTTTTACACTTAAATAAAACTTGGTGTTCTCCTTGCTTCCTCTATTCCTTAGTAATCACTAAACTTTTACCTCATTGCTTGCAAATAAAAGTAGCATATCTAATTCAACATTCATCAACCATAAACTCATAAACATAAAACATAACACATAACATATTCATTTGGTATCATATAAACCCTTTTTCAAAGGAGAAATTGTGGTAAGGATGGTACCCACAAATCCATCATTACTCCTATAAGAGAGTGTCTGGTTATTGCTACAATGTTTGTTTTACTTCTGTTGATTTTTTTAGGAGCATACAATAAGATATTCTAGGATCTACCTTTCTCAAGCATTTTACAACACTCTTTAATTGTGTACTCATTTAAGAAATTTATATTAAAGACTAATAGGTCCACCTTTTACAAGGATTTAGAAACTTCTACAATGATGAGAAATTAATAGCAAATGATCATCTCTTAAATAACAACTTACTTTGCCTAATTAGATCCTTCTTCTTCTCATTGATATCGCCTTCTATGATTGATCTTCCATTCCTTATCAATTCTATCTTTACCTCTAATCTCTGACTTCTTGTATCCTCTATACTTTTCTCTAACCTATGAGATATTGTTTTTCTTTAATACTTTTCTTAGCAGTAGCAATAATTTTGCAACCTAAAAACTATTCTTAATATGTCCTTTTATAGTTTTCTTTTGTCTTTTCAATATGTGACCTAATCAGGGTTTGGGAACTTTCTAGAATACTTCTTTGATCAAAATCAACAATCTAGAACCATCCAACATTCATTCATTTTCCATTATTTATTTTCATTGGTCTTTCTAGCCTTGAAATAATCAAATAATCAATTCAAATACTTCAAGAAATCTTTGAAAATATTTTCCTCAAACTATGTAAATAATTTTTCTCACTTGGTATGATCATGTCTCATATGATTTTGTGCCAAATCAAAATTTGATGTAGCTTCGATGTCGCTCAACAAATACTATATTCTTCATGTTGTTGTTTGGTGAATACTCTTTTCGCTTACAATTGTGTAGCTTGGTAGTCTCTATCTAGCTCAATAAAGTCTTCTGACTTGGTAAGTTCTGAACTATGGCATAAGTGTTAAAATCATTGATTTCCTCCTTCAATATTGCTTGGTCAATATAGTAACTCAGTTACTATGTACTTTTTGTCACTTGACTTTTTGGCACTAATTGACAATATGGTAATATATGGTAATAATAACCTTCTCAAGAGATTACCTAAACATGAATTCTCAAAGGTCTATGGAAATGTTTGGAAGATTTCTCCTTCTATACTCCTTTGGGAAATATGGAAGGAGAGAAATAGAAGAATATTTAATAATGTAGATGGACATGAATTCTTTCCTATGTAAAGTAGAAGCAAACATTATAGATTTAGTAAATAGTAACCTTTGAAATTCTTATAAAGAAGAAGGTTCATTCTCAATCTAGGATACAGATATGCGTAAAAATTAGTTTAATTTAATAAATTCCCCATGACCTATACTAAAGTAAACAAACAAACAAGGGAAGAATGTAAATAGGAACTGCCACCGGCAAGATGAGAAAAGTTGAATTTTGATGGGGCCTCTAGAGGTAACCCAGGCTCTGTAGGATTGGGATGTATTATACGTTCAAATAAAGGATTGTGGTTAATTAAAATAGCCAAATATTTAGGGGAGACTTCAAAGAACTTAGAAGAATTAGAAGCTATGATTAAAGTATTAAGTTTGAGCCTAGAGTTGGCTATCAGAAAGTTAGTTATTGAATGTTATTATCAAATTGTCGCAAAGTCCTTAAGAAAGAGAAGCACCCCTAACTGGATATTAAAATCCAAATTTGAATATGTATTAAAATTAGAAGATAAAATTGAAGAAATTAAAATTAATCATATTTATCAGGAAGGGAATAAAGGATTAGATTCCTTAGGTAATATAGAAGCTGATGGTGAGGACACTATCTTAAAGAAATTCTAGCATATTATTCCCTAAAAAACTAATCAAAAGTTTCAATATTAGTTATTAATAACATAATAACATTTTACTTTGAAACTATTTAGTTAGGGAACCCCATCCTACTTCTCTTCTTCCTAGTTTAGCTATTTTAGATTAGGTGTGTGGTGCCACTTTCCTCTTTTCATTTGTTCCTTCTCTTTTTAATGTCTTTTCATTTTCCTTAGCTATTTCCTTTCTAGGTGAATTTTCTCTCTATTTTTCTCTATGTTTTGCTTCTTGTTTTCTCTACTATCCTTTTAACTTCTAAGGTTAGTATGTTCTTCTCTCACTCTTTATCTTTTGGTGTTCTTTATTTTAAATATGGCCTTTCAACCTTGGATTTTATGTTTATGTCTTGTTTCTCTCTCATATTCTCTCCCCTTTCTTTTTCAAATTAGGCTTCCCTTATTTTTAGTGTTCTAGTTATCTTAGTAGTTTTTATCCCTTAGTCCTCAATTGAGATATGGTTAGTATTGTATATTATATATTCATTTACAATATGAATAATTGGTATCTTCATTAAGTGATGATGATCCCTCACCATTATCTAGCCCACATAGTGATGATTTACTATTTTTATTAATTTTCATGGATTAACTACAAACGTATGAAGCACTACCATATTGGTATGATTTTTCCAATTGCATCCTCTTCTTATATTTATAGGAGTGGGAGAATAGACCTATCCATTCATGGGCATGTCTATTGATTATCCTAATTAAACTCTTATAAGTATATGAAACTTCTCCTTATATATGACCGCTTATTACCTCCACCAACACTCCCTCTTAGCTAGGGAGGATAAATACATGACCATATATTACCTCAATGTAATATAATAATATATTTGATCAAAAGATATTCAATATTTTGATATCACATTTGATATCATGATTTTTGGTCTCACATAATATCAACATTTGATATCCACTACGTACTCAAAAAGCTTGATATCACGTATGATATCATGAGTATTGGCCTCCTAGAATATCAATGATATTCACCAAATACTCTTTGAGTAATAGCCTTTCAAAATGCAAGATATTCACCAAAAACTATGAGTAATGGCCTCCTAGAATATCAATACACATGATATTCACAAAATAGTTTGTCAATAATGGCCTTCTAGAACATCAAGACACGTGATAATCACCAAGTACTCTCTGTAATGGTCTTCCAAAATATCAATAACATTCACCATGTACTCAAAAATATTTTTAAGGTATGTGCACACACATTCTCATAATGCTTACCATATAAACATCCACCATGCAAAGCATAATCTATCATAATCTACATAGACATTATAAGTTATCCATCATAATAGAAAATTAAGCTATTGTAAGATCATCACCTTTCAATACTTCTGCAAATACAAGTGACATAATTTGGAAGTCATCACTTCCTCATGATGTACATAGGGCTAGGCCCATTAAAAACACATAGTCACAAGGTATATTCATGAATCACAACCCTCTTGACTGCTACAATTTATTGATCACTGGAGAATCTATCACAATATGGTTTACTCCCTCTGAATCAATATGACTAAGATCACCAAAGATCAACTAAAACATATCCTCTATTCGCTTCTTTCTGAACATCAATCTTCTAAGATCCTTTATCTTTAAATAAGTGTCAAAATCCCTCTGAAAGTGATATTAATCTCCCTCTTCCACTACAATATTTGGAGTCAAATTGCAATGACAATTTGCAATGATGGTCTAATTTGTGGTGATTCTCACATTTTTTTTACAATTTTCCAACGTCATCGCAATACCAACATAAGCGCCATAATTGTGATGCTCGCATATATATATATATATATATATATAAACAAAATATGACATAAATCATTCCATATTTGTTTTGATTATGGAGAGTTGTGTGCAAAAGAAGATGGAGATCTCCAAGTGATTGTGGAGAGCTTTGAATGTCGTCGTTCCCTTGTGTTTGGTGTATTTTTTTATTTGTGATATATCTTTGCATTTTGTTGACATGTCCTTTCTCTATGATTTTGTTGTTGTGATCTTTGCATTTCATTCCCTTGCCTTTGCTCTATGATTTGGTTGTAGTGCCCTTATGATCTCTGTGTTTCGTTGCCATGCCCCTTCTCTATGATTTTTCTCTTTGATTTGGTTGTCATTCCCTTATCATCTCTGTGTTTCATTGTTGTGCCCTTTCTCTGCAATTTTAGTGTCATGCCCTTGCTCTGTGATTTCATTGTTGTGTTGTGCCCTTGCTCTTGGATTTCATTGTCATGACTTAGCTCTGTAATTTTCTTCAAGGGAATGTAAATCTTGGTTTTTTTTCCTTCTAAATAGGTATCTCTTTATATCTCCTTCTAAACATATATATTTAGAGATCTTTTGAAGGTTCTTATTACATCTTAGCACAATAGAAAAATTGATTCAGCTGCATACATATGCTAGAATCCAAAAAAAAAAAAAAACTCACTCAACCCATGCTAAGTGACTTACCTCAAGATCCTCCACAAAAAAATGCAAACTAGGAAAAATGGGAAGAGTCGGCAATAAATTTTACAAAAATATATCATAGTAGATATATTTAGAAAGAAACTAGCCATAACTAGTTAAATGGATCTAGTTTCCAATTAGTTGGGTTGATTACAAATTCCTAGAGAATTGCCATCAGATTAGGTACAATAAAATGAACAATCAATTGTTCCTAGCTAGCACGATCAAATATAGTTTTCCAATGTGATAAAATTTCATATACAAGGAATTGAAGAATAACTTTAGTGAAGAGTTGAGTGTAAGGAGTTGAAGAAGCAAGTTTTGCTTCTATTTAAATGCCATAATCACGAGGCTCATTTGCTTGCAGAAGCCTCTACCATAATGATATTACCTCTAAACCATGCAAAGGATGTTGAAGTGGTTTCCAACCTTGAAACACTCTTATAAGCATTTGATACTTGGGATCATCACAAGGAGACTGTGCCCATACTTGAAACACTCATATAAGCATTTGATATTTGGACTATAAATTCTCAAAGACACTTGCAAGTGATTCAGATATTATAGTACTTGCCACAATACTTTTCTAGATTCTATCTAGTGGCTCCCATAATATCCTCTATGTTGTCTAGCTATTGTTTCTGTCATGCTGTCTCTTTCTAAAGCCGCTCCTTGTCCTTCTCTATCATGCCTTAAATTTTGATTATCAAACTTCTAAATATCTGCCTCTACCTTATCTAAAATCAGCTTCATATTATGTTGTAACTTTGGCATATGTGTTTGATCATTGATAGCTTTCATTTCAGCATTCAAGTTTTCAAGACTGGTGAATACCCTCACTTGCAAACCTCTCATGTCAAGCACTTTTTGTACTATTTCAGCACCATGCTCTTGCTTCTGAGCTAATAGTTCTTCAAGTGCATTTTCTTGTAAAACATTATTTTTGTTGAACAATTGTAAACTCTTAGAAAGTGCATTGTTGTTTTCATGTATGTATGCATACATAATAATGAATAATAATAATTTTTTCATGTATGTCAAAATAATAACTAACATTACCATTGGATCATATAATAATGAAGTAATCAACCCAATTAATCAAAAACTACAAGAATTTAACTATTATTTCCAATGTCATAGTACCTACCACAACACTTTCCTAGATTTTATCCAGTGGCTCCCATAATATCCTCTATGTTGTCTACCTGTTGTTTCTACCATGCAGTCTCTTTCTAAAACATCTCCTTCTTGGTCTCTTTCTATAGCTGCTCCTTCTCCTTCGCTTTTGTGCCTTAAATTTTGATTATCAAACTTCTAATATCTGCCTCTACTTTATCTAAAATCAACTTCATAGTGTGTTGTAACTCTAGTATAGGTGTTTGATCATCCATAGCTTTCATTTAAGCATTCAAATTTTTAAGATTGGTCAACACCTTCACTTGTGGACCTCTCATGTCAAGCACTTTTTGTATTGTTTCAACACCATGTTCTTGCATTTGAGCTAACAATTCTTTAGATGCATTTTCTTGTAAAACATTAATTTTGTTGAACAATTGTAAACTCTTAGAAAATGCATTGTTGTTTTCATGTATGTATGTATATATGTGTATGTATGTATGTATATATGTAGATATATGTATGTATATATGTATGAATGCATATATAAAGAGATCTTGTGGATTATGGATTATAAACAAAACAAAAAAAAGAAAACATGACATAAATCATTCCCCATTTGTTTTGATTGTGTAGAGTTGCATAGAAAAGAGGGTTGAGAGCTCCAAACAAAGGTGGAGAGCTATGAACATTTGTGTGCCCTTTGTTGTTATGACCTCTATATTTTGTTTCTCTGATCTTTACATTTTGTTGACGTGCCCTTGGTTTGTGATTTCATTGCTATGATCTCTGATGTTCATTGTCGTGCCCTTGCTCTATGATTTGGTTGTCGTGTCCTTGTGATCTTTGCATTTCATTATCGTGCCCTTGCTCTACGATTTGGTTCCTATGCCCATGTGATCTCTGCATTTCATTTTTGTGCCCTTGCTTTGTGATTTCGTTGCCATGCCCTTGCTCTATAAGTTTGTTTCCATGTCGTGCCCTTGTGATCTTCGTGCCCTTGCTTTGGGAGTTCATTGTTGTGTCGTGCCTTTTCTCTATGATTTCATTATTGTGCCCTAGCTCTGCCATTTTCTCCAAGGGCTATGTAAATTTTCATTCTTTTCCTTCTAAATAGGTATCTCTTTATATTTCCTTCTAAACATGTATATTTAGAGATCTTTTTAAGGTGCTTATTACATCTTAGCACAATAGAAAAATTGATCCAACTACATACATATTCCAAAATCCAAATAATAAAACAATAAAACTCACTCAACCCATGCTAAGTGACTTACCTCAAGATCCTCCACAAAAATAATGTAGACTAGGAAAAATGGGCAGAGTTCACAAGAAATTTTACAAAAAATTATAATTTTATTATGAAGTTTTTTTCCTCTTTTTTAAGGTAATGTCATCCAATTACTTATAATTTTAACCTTCATATCTGATTATCATTTTATATTATTGTAGTATTATATAAGGATTACTTTCCCTCAACATTTTATAATCTCTAACAAATGACTTAAATTAATGATATTACTCAAACTGGAGTAAATGTCTCCTTCACAATCGGTGTCCAATTCCGACCACTACTTAGAACACTAGATGTTGCTACTATCACAATGCCTTTGGAAAATAATAACAATGAGCCAAGTTCAACAAAATCAATAAAAAAATGAAAATTTAGCTAGTTTTCAGTGATACTACAACCAAAGATAAGGGAAAATTCTATGCATTCAATTCATATTCATTTCTTTCTCTCTTTATTCTCGAAACTCTAAATTTCTTTCTTATATTTTCTAAAATAGGGTGGTTGGGCTTTTATGTGTTGAAACCCTAAGCCAAACCCTTATATTTGGAGCATTTTTGTATTCATTTCATTTTTGATGCATGTTGGATTGTGATGGAGGACATACTAGAAGAATTTCCAATAAGAAACAACCAAAGGAGAGACATTGCTACTATCTTGAGGATCTGCATGGAGAATTTCATGTTCCACAACATCTTGTAGATAGAGTTCAACAAATGGGTTAATTTTATTACTGGCTAGAACAAGAATAAGTGAATTATTAATGCCCTTTTTTTTCAAAGATTATAATGCCTTGTAGTTTATAATTATTGTTTTCTATAGTTTATGAATTGTTGTGGTTCGCTTGTTCTATTTAATCATTTTTAATGCATCATTACACTATATTAGGTGGAAAAAATGTGATTCTAATGACATTATGCATTGCTTTTGGAATTAAGGAAAAAAGTACTTAGAGGGAAACATCTTTGAAGGAATTTATCAAGAATGGGTGTAGGTAACTTTGGTTATGTAGTACTTATTTCTTATAAGCTTCAATTCAATTCAATACAACAACAAAAAATTAAGTTGTCCAGGAGTATTTAGAAAACGCCTTGTTGTGGAAAATTTAGATTTTAAAATTGTATTCAAAATTGATTTCAAGATTGTGCCACCTTTATGTTTGTGAGTCTAGGTATGAAAACTCAATTTGAATTTTTGTTTGGTATTATAACACAATCTCTCATAAAATAACAACTTTAAATGTTGATAGTAGATTCAAATAAATAAATCAACAAAATTATAAAAAAGAATAAAATAACTTATACATGAACAAGCATAGAAGTGGTAATCTATTTTGTATTTTTTATTAGACTAACTTATTAAATGATGTTGTTGATAGTTATTAGATTTTTTAAGACAACAATCAACAACTGCTTCTATTTGGTTTTTTTGATCGGTAATATATTTTGTATTAGAAGTTCAAAATTACATTGCTTTTTCCACTGTTTCTCTTCACATATTCTTCTTTCCATTACACCATTCTCCAAAATTTATCTCCTATATGCAGTATAGTAAACTTTATAGTCTGCCTCATAGGCTACCATACTTTTCTATCTACCCTGGGGAACCATTACAAGTACATTTATAATCCCACACTTCTGCCAAAATTGGGCAACATCTAACTTGACAAATATTAACCACTAAACAAAAAACACATTTGATAACAACTTGACGCTAATTATCCTAGCCATTTCTTCTGCATCTCCTCCCTGCTAAACAAGTATCTCTTTATATTTCTTCCTAAACATGTATATTTAGAGATCTTTTTAAAGATGCTTTTTACATCTTAGCACAATAGAAAAATTGATCTAGCTGCATAAATATTCCAGAATCTGAATAATAAAACAATAAAACTCACTCCACCCATGCTAGGTGACTTACCTCAAGATCCTCCACAAAAATAATGCAGACTAGGAAAAATGGCTAGAGTTCGCAAGAAATTTTACAAAAACATATCATTGCAGATATTTTTAGAAAGAAACTAGCCATAACCCAATAAATTGGGTCTAGTTGCTGATTAGCTAGGTTGATTAAAAATTCCTATAGAACTATCATCAGATTAGGTACAATAAAATGAACAATCAACTTTCCCATCTAGTAGGATCAAATACAATTTTCCATGGTGATAAAATTGCATATGCAAATGCATCACTTGAATGCTAGGCATGAAGCACATTCCCCAATTTATAACAAATGGTTAGATATAAAGGCTCCACATGCTAGCCCAACAATGGAAGCCAAGGATGTAACCATGCAAGTATTGGCACACTCTCCCTGTGAGGATCCCAAGTATCTACTACCGTTGTTAATTTGAGCATCACCATATGATCTAGAATGTTATGAAGTACTGAAGCCACTAATAAATTCTCCCATGTCTCCATAAAATGTACCATAGATTTAGGGTCCCTTGGATCCAAAGAATTTGTAGCAGCTATTCTTACTACTGGAAGAATAACTTCAATGAAGAGTTGAGTGTAAGGAGTTGAAGAAGCAAGTTCTGCTTCTATGTAAATTCCATAATCATGAGGCTCATTCCCTTGTAGAAGCCTCTACCACAATGACATTACCTCTAAACCATGCAAATGATGTTGAAGTGGTTCCCAACCTTGAAACACTCTAATAATAATTTGATGGTTGGGATCATTGCAGGGAGACTGTGCCAATACTTGAAACACTCTTATAATCATTTGATATTTGGACTATAAATTCTCAAAGGCACTTGCAAGTTGTGATTCCAGTGTCATAGTACCTACCATAACACTTTCCTGGATTCTATCTAGTGGCTCCCATTTATTTTGATTGATTGTGGAGAGTTGTGCACGAAAGAGGGTGGAGAGCTCTGAACATTGGTGGAGATCTAAGATTTTGTTTCCATTCCCTTGTGATCACTGCATTTTGTTTCCAGGTTGTGCCCTTGTCATCTCTGTGCTCTTGTTCATATATAATGTATGTATGTATGTATATATGTATGCATGTATGTATATGTGTGTGTGTGTGTGTGTGTATTTATATAAACAGAGAGACCTTGGCACAACATAAAAACAATAAAACTCACTTAACAAATAGCATGGCCACAGATGCAATGGCAACGTCTATTGGTAAGTAGATTCCACTTTTTCTCTCTCATTTTTCATGTGTTAATTTCACTTGAACTATTATTTCTTAGGAGGCATTATGTAATATTGGATTCATTTTATGGAGGTGGTGATGAGGACATTCCTGGATGTACCCGTGTGTGAGGTCCCTCTCAAATACTTAAACAAATCTTAATCTTTTGAATATGTCTTCTATTAAGAAATTAGAGTTGTTTAGAAGAGTGAGATGGGGTGTTATAAAGGAAACATGTCCCTTGTAAAAGTTGACGGGAATAGAACTCTCGTATATTTATACCTTACTATATTTCAATGATAATGTACTTTGAAATAATTGTTAATAAGGTTTCTAATTATTCATATAATCTGTATTATTGATTCATATCCCTTTCTAGGTTGATGCACGTGTAAAGCTATATTCTAAGTCATTATAGTTTGAATTCCTTCATAAAAAACTTTCATTAGATTCCTTATGTTGATAAGTTATGAAAAATGATTTTCATTGACAAGAACTTGATGTTATGGATTATGTTGATTTATGACTTGATGTTGATGTCATAGTGATATCTCATACTTAGTTTAGGGATAATTAATTTGAATTGTTATTATGTATTAGCTCGGTAGATTACCCTCAAGAATATTATTTAAAATTACGAATGAAACTCACTCTTACCAAACTTAAGGGTAAGTATTAAATGTAAAATATTGGAGAGTAGTTTCATAATTAAGGATATTGTGTTGAATTATATTAATTCCTTTTATTATGGTAGGAATTTCTCAAATAGGTTGTGATATTAATTAGAAGATAAATGATTATATTGGGATACCTTTCATGTACTTTGTATCCTTAAAAGATTTAGATGAGTATTATGTTGAGGACAAATTGTATTATAAGTTTCATGATGTGATTATGTTACACAAATGAATTTTGGTTCTAGAATAAACTGAATGTTGATTGATATAGCATGATGTCCTAATTTTGCATATATAGAGGGAATGCTTGTGTTTATGTGTGATAATTGAATTACAAGTTGATGTTTTGATATTTAGGCTCATTAGAATTGTAACAAAAGAAATTGTATCATGATGAGAAGTGATCATATGATAATTTTTATTAAAAGTGAAATTATTGCACAAGTAAATTCATGAGGATATTGTATTGTGAGGTAAAAATAAACTATATATTGTGATGAGTTTTGATTGACTATATAGAAATATGAATTAGATGATATATGATACTATATGTGCTATTGACCAATGGATTTAGATGATTAGCATGATGGAAATTGAGCTAAGAATTTTATGGATTAATCATAATTGACATGTGAAGTATGTTTAAGGAAATTGATGTTGTTGTGTTTAGTATGATGTATAATTTTTGAAAATAACTTATATGAAATTGAATTGTGAATTGAAGGGATTATGCAATATGAATTATGTATGTTTATTGTGGATTAATTATTATGTTGATTTATATGTTTGATTTCTTGAATAGAAAATTCAATTAGGAAAATGGTAAATTGTTCAATGCAATTTGATTATGAGTTGATTATGTTAATAACGTTATCAAACATATTATTTATTGGGCTACTAATACTTGAATTAAGATCTCTAGGAAAATAACCATGGAAATTTATTTGGAGAATCAAGTTTGAGCTAATGTGAATTTGTGATGCCAAGGATTCGTCTAACGAAGAGACATAAACCTAATTTTATTGTGTTTATTTTGGAAACATGGTTTGAAGTATGATAGTTCTAAATGTATTTCTATGTTTAGTATTCTTTTCCCTTTCCAAATGGACATGTCGTGTGGATTTGTTGTATCGTCGATTGACATGTGCAAAGTAAAGTGTAAATGAGATGGCCAAACAAGGATTATTAAAAAATGAAACCTAACCTATATTGGTAACCCTAGGTATCACCTATGTTATTCCCATCATTGAATGTCCCATGATTTCAATCAAACCTCTTGACCGCGTAGGTGGATTTTTGGAGGGTTATTGGAGACCCTAGAGGGTAACTTGGGCCAAAATAACCTACCCTACTTATGGAACCTTGGGTTGGGGGATGTTTTCTAGTCAAAAAGGTGTCGATGCCTTATTTATGATCCTTTATAAAGGGTACCTTTGAAGAGTGACGAAAATTAAAGTGTAAGAAAGCTATACCCCACGCCATACCTTTACTCTTTATTCCATTTATGAAGGGTGGGACAAGGAGGAGTTATAAGGGTAGGAGACCCATCCCTCATTAATGAGAGTTAGATGGGAAGGGGGAAGAACCCTTTTTAGGGAGAATTTGGTTACACATTTGGGTGTTCACCCACTCTCCGAACTTGGAGACATCTAGGAGATTAGGGAGATCTTGAAAAGAGAAAATTGTGTAAAGATTGATGGGAAGCTTTAAGGGAGCTCTTCTACAACTTTTATTGCCCTAGGCTTGGATTCTAGGTTGGTTATTTCGCTACCCTTTCTATGTAATTTTCATGTTCTTTGTTTTTATATGTTTTTTGTAGAAAGATGTTGTAAGACTGCAATGTTATATTTGCAATGTATATGTAGTGTTCATGATTATGGATTGAAATGAGTCCTTGTGAAGTCTCTTGTTGTAAACAAATGGAACTATAATGTTTATTTTGTTTGGTTTTTGTGTTGTTATGAGTCTTGTAATGTTGGGTGTATAAGGCACACTCACCCTTGGGAAGGCAAAGTAGTCTGGGATGAAGGGTGTTTGACAGCCCATTATGTGCAGAACCTCTCCTTGTGTAGGAGAAAGGAAAATCATAGATGTATGGGATCCATGTTGCCAAAGTTGTTTTAAATATTTTGGGGTGATAAGGGTTGATGTGAATGAAAACTAAAGATGGGAGTTGTTTATATCTTAGCCTTGTTTAAGGAAACTCCGTTTATGTTTAACTTTTGGCTTTCTCTATATGGATACTTGGTCCACCTTCACCCCATTTTTGGGTCTCAAATAGATCCTTTGTAAACAAGCATTGGTTGGGAGTTTTGTATAATTGTTTCTTGTTCTATTTATGATGTGTGTAAGTTTGTATGTCACCCATTCAAACTTGGTTCTCTTAGCTCGGGGATGGCCTTGTAAAGGCCTAGGCTAGGAGGTGAGCATTCCATGGGAATGTAAGATATTGTATTGCATGTCTTAAGTGAAAGGATGGATTTGAGGAAGAGTGTGAGATAATTGTAAAGTTGGCTTGCTTCATATTAATTTGGGTTAAAATCTTCGTGTGCTAAGTCTTCAAAAAAGTATAATTATTCATATGTAAATCTATAAAAGTCAGATGTAATATGTTAAGAGGGGACTATTCTCATGTGTTATTTTATTCCATCGTTTAGATATTAAATGAAGGAAGGAACAATTTTCTTCATGTTATATAAGACCAACTAGTTAAGTCTTTTAATTGTTAAATATATGTGAATGTTAATAGGCTTCTACGAAATAAAGAAAATCAAAGTTTCTACTATTTTTTATCCTTGCAACAATCAAAGGAAGAGGTATTTGTAGATCTTGTATAATACATTGAATGACATATTATAAAAGCTCTCAAGAAAGTCTAGTTTTCTCGAATGAGATCAATATGTATTTTATAATTGGGTTTAGTAGTTGATTAACGTAAGGAAGAAATAAATTTGAATATTACCATGTGTAATGATGCCACTTTCTCATCTTAATAAATTAATATATTTGAAAATGTAAGTAGAGTTTAAAACCATGATAAATGTTGTACATAATCATGTTTTGATATAGATCCATTATGTCCTTTATGTATTATTTCAGTTGTGACCTACAAGTTTAGTTCCATTTTGTAGAACACATGCATATTATTGGAAGAATAATTTAATTTAAAATAAATCAGAATTATATCCCTTCATATGTGTTACATATTAGTAAGCATTTATTCTTTTAAAAAAAATTGGAATCTTTTTATGGCATTAAAAAGATGGGCATGACACTATGTGATGAATTGCTCATGAGTAATGAAGATGGACTTCCTCTAAGAGTGGTAGGAGGCGATGAGGACATTCTAGGTACTTTAAAGATTGATCTCATGACATTCTAGGTAACTTACCATGCTTATACACGTATGGATGTTCAGGTAATCAACCTTACATTTAATAAAAGGAATATGTGTTTTTAAACAAGCTTTTGTCACATTGATTATTATCACAAGCTTTTAAACATAACTATATAAGGAGTGAAAATTCTCCAACATAACCTGGATACTATCAATGTCAAACTTAGCCAACTAGAAGGGCAGATGGGAGACATCCCTAACAAACTTAACAACTATGAGCAAAACCTCAGAATGCTAATCAAGGAGAGTGGCACTAAGATGGAACAGGTCACCTCGAGTATATGTGCGACCACTACAAGCCTGGGCAAAAGGGCTACTGAAGATATCACTTCAGCTGAGGGTTTGAGCAAAAGAACAAGGCAGAGCTCAAGGAAGAGTGCAATGAAAGTTGTTGCTGCTTCGGTTGCTGACACCATTCAAGAGACTACAACAATTGGTAAGGAAGCTGCTAAAATGATCTTGGAGCTGCAATAGTGGCTCTGGGTTGGGTTCCCTGGTTTAGTTTCTGTCTGGTCTGGTTGCTGGTTGGGGTCTCTGGTCCTAGTTTTTGGTTTTTTCGTTTTGATTGTTTGTGGTTCCAAGTCCCTGTAAAACTTGGGTTAGTTTGTTCTTGGACTTTTCTAGTGGTTTCAGGTTCCTGTAAAACTTGATTTTGATATTGTTCTACAATTTGTTGCAGGTTTTATGTGGTTGGGCTATAATGCTTTATCTTTCTACTTTTTGTTAAAGGGTTTCGGGGTCCCTTCAGAACCTGCTTTTACCGTAATCTAAAACTATATAAGGAGTGAGTTAGGATGTATATAAGTTAACCTTACATTAACTATAAACTACAACACAAAGGTTGCACTAGGGTATTACAATATTGTAATTATAGAAAACCACCTGATTCACCTAAGTGGGTGTACATGATGGCGAAGAGTTGTATTAGGTGAGTAAAGCTCACCAGTGGTTATAGGAATACAACTACATCAAAACAATTAGAAACCAGAACTACATATTTGTTAGAGTGAGTAGTTCAAGGGTCTTGATCCCTTAGATATGGGTATGTAGGAAGCTTGGTAGGTAGAGTATACCTCCAATGTGCAGACGCCTTGGACATAGTTAGGTAGCACTTAACTACTTTCAGTATGAGTTTGGTTTTATGAAAACTTTAGTAAGAACATTATTACAAGAGTGAGAACTAAATTGTACAAAATAATATCTCAAGGAGCTTGCAAGCTCATGCAAACATTTTATGACTTTAGTCTTAGATCTCATGCCTTTGTCACTACAATTCATTGGTCTAGTTGTTGATTATATAGGTTGATTACAAATTTTTATAGAACTATCATCAGATTAGATATGATAAAATGAACAATCAACTATTTCCAACTAGCAAAACTTGCTTATTACTCTCTTCCTCATGCTTTTTAACTATCACCCTCATCATCTCTACCCCAATTACTTCTTTCTCCCATTGTTTCAACCCTTCTAGGTTCTATATCATCTTGATTTTTTACAAAGGTATGATGCTTACCAGTTCTACAATTAGAAAAATTCTTTTTCATATCTTTGTTCATGTATTTTCCCTCTGCATCATATATAATATCATTGTGTTTGGTACCTCTAGAATCTCATTCCTCTTATTAGAACCTTTCATAGACTTTCTACTATATTTCTCTGAATTTATTCTAGTATGTTCATAGTTTTTATTTTTACTATCATGGTCATGATCATATCTTCCCATTTTTCCCTTTTTTCTGGTACCCTCTCAAATGATTCATTTTTTGAATCTCTTTTCTTAGGGATTTCAATCACAAATTTTATGCCTTTGTCACTGCAATTCATTGGTCTAGTTGTTGATTAGCTAGGTTGATTACAAATTCTTGTTTTTCTACTAAATTATCAAATTTATAAGGAATGGTTTGATATAAAGGCTCCATACGCTAGCCCAATAATGGAAGCCAATGATGCAACTGTGCATGTATTGACACTCTCTCCATGCAAGGATCCCAAGTATCTATTATTGTTGTTAATTTGGGCATCACTATATGATCTAGAATGTTATGAAAACTCCTCCCATGTGTCTAGAAAATGTGGCATAGGGTCAAGGTCCCTTGGCTCCCAGGAATTTGTAGCAGCTATTCTCACTACTGGAAGAATAACTTCAATAAAGAGTTGAGTGTAAGGAGTTGAAGAAGCAAGTTCAACTTCTATCTATATATGTATGCATATATATGTATGTATGTATGTATGTGAGTTGTATAGAAAAAAAATATGGAATGTGTGACATTGGAGAGAGTGCTTTCCTAACAAATCTATTTCTAAAATTCAACTTTGGTTATGAATATTATCAGGAGATTGCAATGCTCTTACCCCTATAACTAGTTTTCCTATTTTTTTATCTTTTGGGAGAGATCGGATGATTCTTGTGACTTCCAAATTCTTCCCATTGCAGGAAGGATCAGAGACTAATGAAAAAAAGTTGTCTATGTCAAGCTTGAACATACAAACAACTTTTTGCCATTAGTCTTTGATCCTCCCCACAATTGGCATAATTGGATAGTCACAAGAAACATCTTATCTCTAACAAAAGATAAAAATAGTAGGAAAAGCATTTATAGGGGTAAGAGCATTGTAGTCTCCTGATAATTTTCATAACCAAAGTTGAATTTTAGAAATAGATTTATTAGGAAAGCACTCTCTCCAACATTACATATTCCCTATTTTTTTCTATTACGATGTCGTCACAATTCTGACAGATAGTTGTCAGACCTACAACATTGTTGTTGCATAAATGTCACACTTGTGACAACAAATCCAACGAATAGACATTGCAATTATGATGGTGTATGGCCCTATCTAGCTTCAATTCAAGATAGCTTTTTGCATTGCAATTTCGACGGGAGCCCTTTCCATCACAATTTACGATGGAAAAAGTCTGATGCTTGTCTGACATGAGCCAATTCATGTTAGTGTCGCTTGGGCAATGGGTTGTCATCACAATTGCGACATCCAACCGTCACAATTTGAGAAATGTAGTAGTGTTCCTACAAAATATTCTCTCTTGTCATGTGGGGCTATATGCTCTTTATCATTTATTTGGGTTTCTTGTTCTATGTTATAAATGTCAGTGAGCCTTAATTATCTCATTCAAACCTATTCAAAGTTTGGACTTGTTTCACCTCACTTAGATGAATATTGATCATATACCTCAATCACCTTCCTTTTTGACTCCACTTAAGATATATTGCAACATTGCTACTCATTTGCATTGGTGAGTATGACAGGGATATTGCTCACCTGATGCACCGCATCCATGTACCTTTCTTGTAGTTAGAATATCGATGGGGTCTATCTACTTAGGCCACTTAGAATTGTACTTATTCTTGGTATAATATTTTAACTATTTTCCACCTTCGATCGATGGAAATTGTATTATCTTCCCAAAAGACCCTACATTTTCACCCCTTGGAGGATTGAAGCACACACATGATGGGTATTATCTGATGTGTCATCTACATCAACTGATTAGGTGTCTAATGGCTTTTATTATTATTAGCCGATAGGCTTTTCCTATGAGGTTGCTCACAACCAGAATTTGACTCACACTAGAGAATGGATGCCAAGAAAATGGTTTCAGATGAAAAATCAAGTTTTACGAGTGCATTAAATGAAGCATACTAATGGCCTCTATTTAATGACTTCTCCCAACTAGACTCATAATGGGAAAATTGTGAGAAATCTAGACTCGTAATGTGAAAATCTTGAGAAATTATGTTTATAGATGGTGATGAGATTGTGACCGTTAACATCTTCTCTTACACCAAAAAAATTTATCATCCCTGCAATCTGTGTATGCAACAATCAATGGCTTCATTTTTAGTTTTTTTTGGCATGGGAGCATTTTCAGAAGAAATCAAATGGTGGAAAAGAAACCTTTGACTTCTTTTTCTATCAAGGTATATTTATCGTAGATACATGTGAGGATTTTTACTGGTTCTTGGGAGATTTCTTTGACATCGTCTCATAAGCAGGTAACATTATGAACCCTAGCTTGTATTTTTTATTGCCAAATTTCCCTTCATAGCAGTACTATTTATTGGGGTAGGCAATGCACAGGGTCAAACAACACTGCATTTGGTAGGCAGCCAAGGGCACAAGAAAATTGTTCGAGAGCTTCTTGAAAAGGGAGCCCATCCTCTAAAAGAATGTGATTTTGATGGAAAAACAACTTTGCATTATGCCTCTCAAGTAGAAAAAGATGTAGATGCAATGGCAGTAGCTAAATTTCTTTTGAACTATTGTGAACTAGATAAACGTAAACTCCTGCTTTTGTTTGTGTCTGTAGTTAGAATAGGTACTGTAGAAAAAACTGTAAGCTCCAATCCCCTATTTAAGGAATATCTTGAGAAGGAAAAAAATAGACTACAACAAGAAAATAGAGGAGACAAACTGAATTTTCTTTGAATCGCGACAACATTAGGCAATGTAGATATGACACGTGAGTTCCTCACTAGAGGTGCAAACATTGCCGCTCTTCAAGATCCAAAGTAGAGGGATGGACTTGAAGAAGAAGAAGTAAAAAATGTGATTCAATGTATGCTTCTTACATCGTTTATGTTTTCTATTCCATTTAAATGAATACATTTTTCTTTCATTTACCTTGGGTTTGTTTCCTCATCAAATGGATGATCAGTGCATTTGTCAATGACATATATATCTTCACAATGGGACCGCTGCAAAAGTTTCAAGGGACTGCCATGATCATGCAATGTATCTTGCCATGATTTCACAATTTGTTCTAGTTAGGGTTTTGTAATGCAAAATTGTTGGCCAAGGCCTAACAATAGAAATGGAATCTCTTATACTTGGAAATATGTTTTATGGAGTTGTAGCAATCGTACATGTATGCTCTGTGTAATGATTTATGAAGGTTTAGTTCTATAGTTTTATGTTGTGTACTTTGTGAGTAGATCCTTTATCTTCTTGTCTGGGTTCATCTTAGGTAAGCAATCAAGATAAAGCTCTATTTTCCATATTTTAGCACCTTTTTCTAAAATTTTGCAATAGGGAAAATACCTCATCTATGATGAGCAATCAATCTCCAACTTTGATGCTCATGTTGTTGCACATCTAAAATTTTGCAACAGGCAAAATACCCCATCTATACTTTCATCTTTTTGCACTTTTTCTAACATTTTTCAATGGGAAATTGTCTCATCTTTGATCATTAATCAAGCTAGTGCCTTGATTTAATTTTGATTTTTCATTTTCCAGAGAATTTATGAATATCAAGAAAATCTAAGCAACAATGACATTACTTGTGTATTTTTTGTCCTGAGCACTTTAATGGTTTGGTATTTGGGGAGTATTAAGTATATTAAATTCATGTATTGTGTAAGGTGTTAATGAGGAATGTATCCCATTATTTAGCTCTCTCCTTTTTTGGCTAGATTTTGAATGTTAGCTTTAGAGGTAGGGACTTGGGTAAAGCATATCAGAAAGGAAAGAAAAATGAATCTGTAGTAGGGCAGAGGAGTTGAGAAAGATATTGTTGTTGCCTAACGTATGTTGTTGTAATCCTCCATATAGTTTCATATTCTTCTGAATTTATTCTTTTAATATCAATTTTAATTTTTCTTTTGTGAGATATAGAGTTCCAAGATGTCTAGCTATAGACTCAAGCTTTTGATTCAAGACTACACAAATGCGTATATTTTTTTATTTCACCCTTGTTGTTTGCTCCATTGGACTCTCTGATGTAGCATTAGACTCAGTATTCCAATACTATTTTATTAGGGAGTGTCCAACAATGAAAGAGGTGGATCCAGTGTGGTTCATCACATTATTATGAATCAAAAAGAGGGAAAAAATCCATGCTTACACAGAAAAAAATTAATTCATGGGCACTTTATTATGGGATCTCACTATTCTTCAGTGAGTATTGTGAATAGGAAATGTCTATGTTTTTTCATAGGTTTTTGGTATTCTCAACCTTGTTTGCTAGTATAATCAGTTCTTGTGCTCTAGGTCGACATCACTATTTTTAGAGATACTCTTTAATGGGTGTTTTGTTCCTATATTTAATCAATTTAGAACTCATCTTTTTTGTTTTCAAATAGTTTAATTTGATCTAATCTAGCATGTTCCACCTATATTGTTGTAAGTATTGACAACCACTTTTTCTTAATATTTAATTCTGAATTTATGAATCAAATATTTTCATAAATTTTAAATCAAGATTTTTGGACTTTATAAATTTAAAAAAATTAAATTTAAATCATAATTGATAAACATTATTAAAGATTTTTTTTTAAAAAATATTATTAAATTTTTAATAGAACTAAATTCTATTACGTTAAATTAACAATTTTCATAATCTTACTTTATATAATTTAATGAATTTTAAGTTTATATTTAAAAATTTTGATATTTTAAAATTAACATTTTTTATAATCTAACTTTAAAAAATTAAATGAGATTTAAGTTATTATAATAAATATGATATTTTAAGTGTTCTATTAAATTACATTCATTGTTCAAAACTTAAATGTATAATTTTATATTGAAAGATTAATTAAATAATAATAATAAAATATATTACTGTAATATAAGTAGAATATAAATACTTAAATATATAAAATCTTTATATCATAAATATAAATATAAACTAAATATTCTAAATAATACATTTTATTAGTTAAATATAATATTAAAAGTTATAAATTAAAATTTATAAATTCTATGTCAAATATCTAACAATCTTTTTCTTTTTTTAATATAGATTTTTAAGTATTTTATGATAGCATTCATAAGAATTTTTTATTTTAAAATCTTATATTGTGTTATTTTATTCCCTTTCTTTTTATATTACTAAACATTATGTGTGTGTGTGTACACACACACACACACACACACATATATATATAAAATAAAATAAAATTACAATGTATAATTTTATATTAAAAAATTACACAATAAAAGTTATAATTTTTATTATAATGAGTAAATAAATAAAATGAATATGCTTATATAAATCATACAATTTTGATTAAAATGTTAACAATTTAATCTAATATTAAAAAATTAAAATAAATTTATACTCTAAATATGTTTATATATATACACAATTCATTTTTTTCTTCATTATTATTATTCTAAAATCATTAGATTTATAACTAACATTAAAATAATTATTAGAAACAAAGTTATAATTTCCATAGTTCCTTTCAAGAAAGGCATGGTGCACCAATTAAAAGATTATGTTGAATGTCAATAAGCGTAAGACATAGAAAGTTAAAACCCTTTGACATGCTAAAGCTCGGAGTGGATTTATTATCTTGAAATATGATACAATAATGAATGTGGTAGTGTAAAATTTAAGAATGGTGTTATAAGTTGAAAATATTTTTAATAGTCTAATTACTCTTTTAATTTAGTTCAAGGTTAGATTTACTAAAATAAAATCCTCTGTTTACTTAAATAAAATTCTCAATTGTGAGACCATATACAAGAATTAAGGTGTAGCAAGCAAGCAAGTGAAAGAAGTTATCCTAATATTATATCCCATCAACTTAGAAATTCTAAAAATTTCTATATACAATTTTTTTTATTCATTCTAAAATGAAATGAGATGGGTATAATTTTATATCTGAAGAAATATTTAACAATTAATAAGGGCTATCAAAGTTACTAGGATGAATTTCCATGAAATTCTTTTTCTGAATGTCTCATTGCTAAAACATGTGGCTTCATTATTGTTAAAGGCTTCCATCTACACTAAAGAACAAGGAGTGTTAACATGAGTGATGGATGCAACATGAATGGACCATTTATCATGAACGAGTGGGCTCATATTCATTTTTAGTCTTGAATTGATATCCAAGAGGTCATTTCTCAAAGGTTCCCTTTATAAGATATTTAAATGCCATACATTAAAAATCCTTCCACCATTTATATGCCTGGATGGATGTCCATATTTGATTTGAAGGCTCTCATCTTCATCACATTTCAATTTGTGTGAGAGTTCCTAAGTTTTTTCAAAGAAATTAGATTTTATATATGATCTACAAAAAAAGCATAGGTAAAATTTGAGATCACATTTCTTGAGGTAGTACGCTATTATTTTTTATGTATATACCTGCCTATGTTTGTTGTGGACTTACTTTCTTATCATTTCTCTTATAATATGTCCAAGTCTATAAAGTTACTTTTACACCCACTTTTTATGCACTACACTTTGAATTATTCTCTTTCTTTGATTCATGAAAATTTATCGTCAACTAATTAATTATCAAAATCTACCTCCTACAAGTTCATAGAATATAGAGAAGATTGAATGCTAGGCTTTTTAAAGAGTTACAAAAAATACAAACTACTATTATATGCTGCTATGTACAAGATTACTTTCTATAATTATATGTTTTTGTAGATCTATACTTTTATAAACTTAGTTTTATTATATACAGCTTTAGTTATGCTTTCAAATCAAACATCTATCCACTTATCCCTTGCACCTCCTTTTGGTGCAAGTGCTAGTATAACTACAATGTGATTGGGCGGGTCTATTGTGTTGAATCCTTCCTTCTTCGACTTTTGTTGTGGGTTTGGTATGCGAACGGCTTAAACATCACACACTAAGGCTTGATTCCTAGTGCCTCTTCTAAATATTTGATCTTTAAAGAACTTGACATATGTATTCCATATTCTGAAGTAGGTAGTTTCATACCATACATTTTGTGACTACCACTATACCTTGTAGAAAATCTCAACCATTCACATAATTATAAAAGATTGTATCTTTCCAATAAATGTATTCTACAACCAAGTTAAATATGAAATGTCGATGTAGACCAAAGAAAATAGAACATTAACATAGACTACAAGACATTTTATGTTTGAATGCAATTAGATTATATATGTTGTAAAGGTTTAGACAATTGTATCCTTTTCTCCACTTCTAGCACTTTCATCTCTTGCTTTCTTACATGTATAGTTTGGCTCTGATATCATGTTAATTTTTATGAATCAACTGCAAATGTACTAAACACTACCATATTGGTATGTGTTTTCTGATTGCAACCTCTCCTTATATTTATAAGAGAGTGGGAGAATAATACATGCCCCTTCATGGACATGTTTGTTCATTATCCTAATTAAACTTATATATATATATATATATATATATATATATATATATATATATATATATATCTTTTGATGTCATTTATCCAAGTAAAGCTATAAAACATCAACTATGTCCTCCCTTACTAACCAATATGATGATAGCAAAGTAGCTCATGTGCATTATACACTCATGAATTTATCATTAAAGGGTATAGGGCTATGTGATCACTGAGAAATTATGGCTTCCTTTGTCTTCATTATCTCTTTCCTAAAGCTTCAAGATCAAACTAGCAGATTTAGAGTGAGCTTTAAATTTGAGAAAGTTATCATTTTAACTTCGCTTGTGCCTTGCATCTTTTTCAATTTTTAAGATACCATGAAATCCTTTGTCATCTTATTTCATTCTTATGTGGACAAGACTATGACATTTAAGGGTTTCATCAACCTGGAGAGGTGGAACTGCATGCTCAGGGAGGTAGATGACATAACTTGGCTAGTTGTTATGCAAGCTTTGGGAGAGAAAAAAATTTAATTGTGAAGGAACTTGGAGAAAAAATAGCTCTATAATAAGAACCTTCATAATATGTTTATCTAGGGAGAAAGTCACCCATTGGCAAATTATCACGTTATGCACCAATATTTTTGAGGATACTTGGCTCGATGGTTTATACCAAGTGGTTTTTAGTATTAATCATAGGCTTGAGATCCCTTACCTAGAGGATTGCATAGATTTACCCCTCACAAATATTCTCAATTCCAAAATTAATCGTCAACCCATTTTATACATAAGGGATCCTTCTCACTTCAATCAAGTATGGCTAGAAATGGAGAGTAGCTTGATATTCCTTCTTTGGTGGTGAGGCATGTTCATAGACATCAAATAGGATTGGTTTAATTATCTCAAAGTATTTTGTTATCAGTTGTCCCCATATATGGATTACAATGATGTGAGAAAAATTTCTTTCATTAGACCCAATTTGAATAAATCTAGCAAGAAAAAGGGCCCCAACATCCAAGCAACATGACAAGAAACTTGCAAAAATGCATAGAACTTAGAAGAAGATATTATAGTAGTTCAGTTGCTTGATTGATTCCCCTTCCTTCAAGTATTTGATCAGTTGAAATTTTGGTTATGCTTATCTCATCGCGTTATATACTTGCAACTTAGACTTTAGGATTTGTATAGTTTGTAATAGGTTATTCATAAGGTCTTAGTTTAGTTGTATCTACATATATTATGTCTTTAGGCAGCTCTAGATCTAGGTGGGGTACCCCAATATCGCTCTTCTTTTGGCTTTGTATAAATATATAATGGATCAATATCCTTCCAGTTTAGAAATGCATACTGTATGGAAAGATCATATTTCAATATTAATTACCTATAATGATTAATAAAATTTTGGTTTTATTAAATCTCTCTGTTTGATATAATTTTAACTAATGGATCATCCAACATAGACTTGATTCTGAATGATTATTAAAAGTAATTGGCTTTTTTGTTAGCAAATCAAGGTACTTTTGTTGAATATGTAGTCAATGTATTTTAGCAAACAAGGTTACCCTTCTTAATATGCAATATGAATATATGCAAACATCTAGAATACTAAAATCTTGATTATTTTCAATATAAACCACAAATGCATAAAACAACTCAATAGATTATAGAACTATGTAGAAAAAATTTAATGGAAATATAAGGAAACCTTGATCAATGTTGAGAATGATCTCTACTCAAGAAGGGCACAGGGAGAGTAAGACCTGGTAGTGGAACATAGAGCTAAGGTAACTAGCAAATTAAATCAAACAAGATAGAACAAAGAATATAATCATCTACATTGATAATGACAATTCATATCCAAATTAACTAAATTTTATCATTTTCATTAGTTTGCAATACTAATAATTTAAACAAGAAAAGGAATAATTCAAATCAACAATATACCATTATCCAAACTATATTGGACTAGCATATGGGTAAGAATTCAAGCGGCCTTAAAGACAATAAAATAAAGATATTAAAATATTGCCTTAAAATAAAAAATGATAAATATATCTAAACAATACAATCTATCTAGTTAAGCTTTCTTAGTGAAATTTTTTAAAAATACCCTAACACTTAACAAAATTAGTTTTATACAAATACAATTTTGTGATAGTAAGAAATTCTTTCAAAATCATAAGATCACATTAAACATAATAGCAACTCATTTAAGAAATATTAAGAAGGATAAATATAGAATATATCAAGGAAATCCTCTTGACATCTCTGAGTTTGAATTCCAAATGATTTCTCATTCTGATATATTTATATTAAGTATGTTTTACTAACATCTAATTGAGTTTTCAGAAGTGTTGATTGAAGTTTCAAGAGCTACTAAATATAGAAACGACATTTTATTATGAAGGAAAGAATATAAAAATGCCCAAGAATATTTGTGTTTTATTTTACTATGTAAACCTAGACATGTGTAATCATCAATTGTATTTATCTTTAATTTGATAAAAGAAGGAATGCCTTCTAAAGTCCCCATATATTAAAAGGAGCACATGTACTTTCTTGATCAGGACTTCGGTCCAGAGCTATACTAGGGGTTTTCTTACCTATTCTTTTTCCCCTACTGCCTGCACTTTGAGTAGGGTAAAAACATATTGTAGTTTGTAAATATAAGATTTAGGGCATTTACCTTTTTGTGATAAAAAAATTAACTTATGTATTATAACTACAATATATTTGTGAGTAATCATTATTAACAATTATAAATCCCATAATGTTATCAAATTTAATTCAACATTTAAAAAAAAAAAACTAAATTATAATAACATTTAAATATGAAAATATTAATTTAATAAATTATACTTTAAACATATTTAAATAAAAATATAAACTAATTCTCTTTTAAATAAATAAATTACATTTTATTTTACTAAAATTTAATTATAATAAAACTTAATTATAATAAAATTTAAATAGAAAATAAATTTTAAAACCCCTAGTGGGGCGGGGTTTGAGTGGGTCATGGCCCTTATGAGCTCCCCACAACCTCCCTTTAAGGGGAAGTGGTTGTTGTAGTAATCGTGCAACCAAGGCTACTAAAATGTTGTTACGACAATATGTGTATTGCCAACTCAACTGTGCACACTACCAAGTAAGGGGAGGGTTTAAACCCCTCCCAGTTTTTATTTATTTATTTTTAATTATAATTTTTTTGATAAAAATAACTTCTTCTTTTTTTAATAAAATATATTTTTTCAAACAGTTTCACAACATATAGTCTAATAGGAAAAACTCAAACATCCATTCAAATTCCATTTTTTCCTTTTCTCATTTAATTTGTTTAATTAAATATTAATGATTACGAGCTTTTGTGTGTTAATTTTCATAGACTCTTTGGGAAAACCCTAGCTGGTTGAAACATTTTTCCCACAATTTTTTACTGTGGAATTTTCCTATTATTGAAAAGGGTTTGGAAAGAATATTAATCTGATTATTTTTCTAATTTTCTTCATAGTTCTCATACCAATTTTCATATCTATACACACAGTTCTCATACCAATTTCCATATCCATAGACATAGTTCTCATACCCATTTCCATACACATAGTTCTCATACCAATTTCCACACACACACCATACACATGCAAGTATGCAGTAAGTACCATAACTGTTCACAAGTGAAATTAAGATCAGATTCTAATATAAATAGCTCATATTCATGAATACACAATAATCATCATTTAAAGATACATCATAAGACATCATTATGAAAATAATTGCATTTACTATCTAGGAGTCATTAAAGCATCATAGTTATGAAAATGATCAATTTCGATATAAAAGAAAGTCATGAAATAATGTCATATAACTATAAATCAAATATCTTTGAAACTAACACATGCATGAAATAGGCCTAAAAGAGTTCGACAATTAGAAAAGAAAAGAAAACTACATGTGGGCATTACATGAATCTTCTAAAAGAAAACAAAAGATGTGTAAAAATGGAAACTACCAAAGGAGGGTTGGATTGAACTCAAGTTTGATAGAGCTTCAAGAGGGGATCCAAGAAAAGTAGGCATTGGATGTAGCATATATAACTTAGAAGGTACATAGATAGAAAAGTTAGCAAGATCTATAGGAACTAAGACTAATAATTGGGTGAAACTAATGACTTTAGTAGAAAGCCTAGAAATGTGTAGGACATCTGGTTACAAGAATTTAGAGATTGAAGTAGATTATGCAATTATAATAAATTCTTTAACGAAAATACCACTCATTAATTGAAGACTAGACTCAATTTTATCAAGGGCCCACTCACTTTGGCAGACATTTGACAAGATCGCAATCAATCATATATACCAAGAGGACAATCAAAGAGTTGACAAATCAATGAATATAGGAAAAGAAGAAGGGAAGACATTAGAAGTCTAAAATTAAATATAAGACATCATCTTAATAAGGGATTGTTTAGAATTTTTAAGAATCAACTATAGTATTCTTTTCATAATAACAAGAAATCATATTAGTTGTACTTATGCTTTTCTTATGAGATTATGTATTTGTTATTAATTTATGATTGTAGCATTGTGCTTAATATTAAAACTAATTAATAGAACTTTCATAAATGTGACTCATCATGAAGGAACCCTTAAAAATGAAAATGCTATTTGTAATTGCTTATGTGTACTTGAGGTGTATGTGTATATTGCTTTTGTATTCTTATTTTGTGGTGTATAAGTTTTGCTAAAAATATATATTTAGTAAAACATTATAACATAGTGGGTTAATTTTTCTTGGGTCCTCAAGTGGGGAATTACATCTCGTATTAGAACTTGAGTTTCTGCACTGGGAACTCTAGGCATATTTTGCATCATCAATAACAAGTAGCTAAACTTGCAACAAGATTAAACAACAAGAATTATCAACAAAAAACTTACAAAAAAAATTTGGACACCAAAACTTGAAACAATAGAACTATTGTGTAACACCCCGCCAAGGGATCCAAAAGAATTAACCTAAAGTTTTACTAAGTTTGCTAAACATTTTTTTTTTTTAACAAGAAGTATAACGTACACATCAAACACATAGTAGTGGAAGCAATAACATGTAATCATTGACAACATACATTGTAAGTTACATTTCTTAAAGATCCCAAGACGTTGAGTCACGTTTAAATTTAATTAATTCTAAGTCTAACAACTATCACATACATATGAAAGAATAATCAAAAAGTCCCATGTCCATAATATACATTTGTTCCGAATGCCTCTCGGCAAATTAATTCGGAATGCTCAATCATCCACTATACAAGTCACAGGGTATGAAAGGCATAAAAGAATATACATATGTAATAATAGAAATACATCAACCTCCATGAATCCATGATACAAAGTACAGTAAAGATATATACAAAACTATTCACCATACTTGATACATCCATACATCCATAATGATAAAACATCTAACATAAAATCTAACCATCCATCATAATAATCCAAGGACATAGTGAAGGTAAATGCTAATCACGAAAACTCCAGCCACGGTGACCACGGAATGGATCTCAATGGTAAGAGTAAAAGCACTACCACCCGACCGCGTGGAACCTAAATGGTCCACTCCCACCGCGCTGAGGAGATAGTCTCAAGTCCCAAATAGGATAACAACACCTATAATCATAAATACTCTCTAAGTCCAGGAAATCCTATAAGTATGCTAACTCAAGGGTTCCTAAAAAGATCGACATCTAAATCCCAGAGGTACCACAAGACACGTAGGAAACCTAATATGCAAGCGAGAAAGTGTCATCGTAAAAGTCACGTAGAAGTTACCCGAGCAATCCCTTAGGAATCTCGGGTCCCTACTGATCTCTGCGGCCATTAGTATCCTCTCGTACTGACGAGGCATACTATGGAATGCAAGGTCGTAACCAAGCGTTCTCTCTACCCCATCCTAGTCTGTACTAGCACTCAAGGCATGAGAGAGAACATACAATTATCTTATTAGGTTCATTTTCCCTTATTTAGTGTAAATGTTTTCACTTATTAAAACAACTTACAATGAGTTACTCCAGGCAGCCTCTTAGGGCCCCGATCCCCATTGCAAGCCACTTCCCGACTCTACACATAGATAACCTACCCTAGGCTCATGAAATCACAAATCAAGAATCATAATAAAATCACCTCAGTCCTATACAAGCAACTGAAAAACATCATAAAAGATAAGCCACAAAATTACATCAGTTCTTCATGAGCAACAGATAAGCATCCAATAATAATCATATGATCACGACAGTTCTCTATCAGCAACTGCAGGCATCAATGATAAATCACAAAATCCAATGGTTCTCCAATGAGCAACCAGAAAGTATCCCAATAGTAAATTACAATACTGATCGTAGACTCCAAAATGGTCAAGTCAAAACATGACATCATCAAGAACATAACAAACACTTCAGTCCTCTCAAGTGACCGAAAAGCAAACCAAGTATAACTGATCGAGACTCAAAAATGGTTATCAAATATAACTGATCGAGACTCGAAAATGGTTAAGTCAAGTATCTCAAATACATACACCTCAGCTTCACACAAGGAAATTGGAAAGCAATAACAAACAATAAATACATCCATCATAGAGCTTACTATCACATTACCTTGGTTGGTTTGAAAAGATCGAGAACAAATCATCATAACATCACATTCACAACCCCGAGCCTCTGGGGACAACCTAAACTGGTCAACGCTAAACCAACCCCATAACACTCAAACATAAACAATATATAGAAAACATCATAGTCTCACAATTGGTTTTGATTTGAAATATACAGTTGAGTTAAACAATAAGGTTTCAGTTTTTAGTGTTTATTTTCAAATAAAAAGTTTTATAGTTCAATTTAATTGATAATATACTATTGAGGTTTCCATTTCCAGTTGAACGTATGTTTTAAACAGATAGAACCCATAGTTCACCTTTACAAAGTAACCCGTTCCTAACTCCAAATGAAACACCTAATTACCCTTAATTGATTTTAAGTCAAAGTCCTAAAACAATCTAAGGTAATAATTAAATTATTAATAATCCTTGTTGATTATAATAATCTGAGCTTCCATTAAAATCGATGTTATAATATTAAACTTGCTTACACAAATATTCGATTTAATTAATCTTAATTAAGTCAAACTATAACTAAGATTAATTAATGATACATAAAGAATCATATTATATTTATTAATAATTTGTTTATTTATAAAATTATTAATAAATAATAATAAAATTTCAATATAATTTAAAATTTAATAATTTTAAATTATCTAATAACAATATTAAATAAAGTAATTTTATTTAAAACGTTTTTTTTTTTTAACGATTTATAAAAATTTAAATCGTAATATTTTTTTTTAATAAAACAATGGCATTTTTTAAAGGCCCGCCGGCCTGTCGTCCACCTGCGGCCGCAGGTGTTACTACTGCCGCAGGCAGCAGTACTACCTGCTGCGGCAGTGTGGGAAAGAGTGTGGGGCATAGGAAGTGGTGGCCCCGCCCCACCCCAAATATATTATTTTTTTATTTTTATTTTTTTAATTTTTTTATTTTTTTTAAATTTAAAACAAAACTCCATTTTCGATTTTAATAAAAGTATTAAATAATTAATTTTATTTTAAATAAGATTTATTTAATTTTATTAAAACAATAAATATATATATATATATATATATATATATATATATATATATATATATATATATATATATAAAATAAATAATGTTTATTTTAAATTTAGTTTGATTTAATTTTCATTAAGACAATATCCTCCAAGGAAAATATATATAATATATATATATATATATATATATATATATATATATATATTTAAAACTTAGAACTTTCAGTTTTACATTCAAAATCCTTACCTAAATAAATCTTAATTTCTAAATCAAGAAAACAAGGATTCTAATAATTCATCCAGTCTCCATGGATACAGAAATTATTGACGAACAATTAATAAATTCACAATATTGAAAGCTTAAAACTTTCATCACAGAGAATTCGGATTTACAAATCCCAGACACGAAGAAGACAGGAAAGGATCATTGCGTATTTAATCGATAATCAACAACACAAGACCCTACCTAATCCTGATGCTATTATGAAATCCCTAGGAACTGCAAGAGAATTCGCTCCTCTCAATAACCTTCTTCCCAAAATCTTTCTTTGGTATTTGCCTTCTGAAAATCGCTTCCAAAAGATGTCTCCCCAAAATTTCCCGTCCAACTTCCTATCTCCCAAAAATGAACCCCCAAAGTTGTGATAAGCAATTTCTCCTCAATTCGGGGCACTAATTGTGCATTTACCCGAGAAGACTCTTTGCACAACTCAGTTAACTCCAAATTAACCTTTATTATCTTTTCTTATTCTTTTGCATTCAACTTTCATGCACATTAAGTTGAATTATTAAATAACTTTATTTAATATTCCACTTGACTTCTATTTTTAATCTTTATTACTTTTAATCCCATGCACACTTTATGAAATTAAAGTAACATTATTATTTTCACTTATTTTATCTTTTAATAAATTTCTTTTATTTAATCTTATGCATAAGTCATGCGAACTAGAATCTTTTATTAAATAATTATATTTTCACTTTTTAAATTATTTTAGAAACTAAATTGATAAAAATATTTATTAACTCAAATAATAATAATATTTAGCATTTATTTAAAAATGAACTCTAAATATATTATTATTAAATTAACTAAATATTATCACGTTCTAAATTTAGACTTAAAGCTTTTATCTCCAAATTTAATTCCTTTCATTTAATTAATTTCTCAATTTAATTAAAAATAATTAAATATTAAAATGTCATAATAATCTTCTATTAAATTAAATCATTAATTAATCTTTTTAATTAAACTTAATTAATAGAAAATACACCAAGGACTCATAAAGAAACATACGAAAACCCATCATAGAAAAATACATACTAGATCAAACTAAAGGGTTATGATCACGAGTTAACGTCATTCGACACATTCGAAGGGTACTGACTCAGATACTTGTCCTAGTTTTCAATTAGGGCAAATGGCTTAAAGGTTTAGGATTTGGACTCAAGAATTTATCTCCCCTCTCTTACCATTGAGATAATGCGATAGGGTACGCTCATCCTGGCAATTCAGGGAAGTCGATACCCGGTACCTGCAACCTACATAAAATCCACGCATGTACAAACACAATATTCTAAGCTAAACAGGCAATGGTAGGAAGTGGTGCATCATGTAGATCCTGACTAGCAGGTGACTACGACTCCCTTCCTTAACCACATCAGAAACACCATACATAAAGAAAACAAACACGCACACCATACACATGCAGTATGGGGTAAGTATCCATAAGAAAGCACGTGTGATAATAAACCATATAACTAATCATCATTGATAATTGAAAACATTGAATAATCATCATACATGCATGAAATATAGAGTACCAAGTCATCTCATCATATAATAAATTGAGTGTAAAACAACATCTAATAATCTGAAAGTAATGCTACTAAACATCAAGTATAAAACTGGCCTAAAAGAGTTTGGCAATGAAGACTGAAATGCGACTTAGGGGCAGGCACTACATATTGAAGTGAAACTTGCATTCATAACATCTGACATTTTAGACTCTTATATTGTAACTATAAATTTTATCTTCTTTAACTCTTAACTTGTGTGGCAATCTTCTTGATTAAGTTAGTATGATAGACTCTTTTGTTTTTGCACATAGTTATGTGACATTGATTAGTTAATGATTGAACACATATGTATTGATTGGATTTTATTGAGCATTGTGATAAATACTGCATGATTTCTAGTAAATAGAGCTCATAACTACATGAAATATAATTGTAACAATCATTAATGGTCTATCTATTCATTTTATTTAAGTGCATTCTCTAGCACATTTAGAATATTAGACCACTAGATATCACGAAGCAATTACTCCCTAGAGTGTGGCTACCACTAATCACCTTGTTATGTGAAACATGTTTTTAAGAAAAAATATTTTTGGTTATTGATGATTTGCTTGTGTTGCGAATGGGCCAACATTGAAGCTTTAAATTTTCTTATGTCTAGATTAGTCACCTTATTTTTTTCTATCTATTTTTTGATAATTGTCACACTTGATTTACTGTTGGAAATCACTGGGGTGTTCTTTTATTTACTATTGAACTTGACATTCACCCACTTAGAGTTTTCTTTTGAATTCTATAGCGACTATCTAAATGTTTGATATTGTTAGCCTCGTTATGTGACAAGTATTTTTTCTATCATGTCTACTATGAACTTCTGATAGTATGTATATGGGAGAACACTATGAGATTGTATTATAGTTGCATGTAGAAAACTAGAAAAATATCTAGATCACATAGGTTACATAGATGTTGCATTCATTGTGATTGTATGAATGTTGCCTTAACTAGGATTACATGAGATTCTTAAGGAAGTAATAGATTTTGGATGTCTTTTATGATGCTCATTGAATACAAATTTAAGAAGTTATAAAAATGGATGTATTTTGACCAATAAGGTTTTTATTTTATGCCTAAATTATAACTATATTGCTTGGAGTGGTTGGATATTTATTTTTAGTAAACTTGACTGTGTTAATTTTTTATTTGACCCTTTTTGTATGACACTAGGTAGTGCATTTGAGTTTTAAGATATCTTAGTAGCATTAGTCAGCTTCCAAGAGTAAGTCTACTTTAAGAGGGTGGGTGATGTAATACCCATCCCTTTTGCTATCACTGTGTACTCTCTATCAAGATCTATTTGAATCTATTACACACATATTTGAAATTTCAACCATTGGAAATCAAGTTAGAGCATTGTATAAGTGTTGTAAATATGCATTTTTGGCTTTGTTGGAGTTGGATGGCTAATTTTACCACAAAGCCCTAGGCGAGCCCTAGTGTGCTCAGCAAGGATTTATAGCTTTGTGGTGCTTGACCTACAATTTTTAAAACATGTGAAAATTATTTGCATCCATCCACAAGTTGATATTAAACATATAGGTCATGATAAGTAAATTGTAGTGCCTGCCCCTAGATCGCATTTTTGTTATCATTGTCAAATTCTTTTAGGTTGATTTTATGCATTGATTAGTTTAGAGATATTGGATTTACAATATTATGATATTATTTCATGTTTTGGATTACATATATACTTGTTGATTTCATTTCACATGACGTTAATGATGTCTTAATGATTTCTAATTAGTAAATGTGGTTTCTTTCATAAAAATGTTAACATGATGTCTTTAATGATGATTATGTTGTATTGATAGAGATGCATTATTATATGTACGCATTTGATGTTAGACTTGTGATATTTATGATACTTACCCATATGTGCATGTGTATGGTGCGCGTGTTTATTTTATCTTTCTGTCTGACGTGTTTGATGTGGTTAAGGGAGGGAGTCGTAGTCACCTGCTAGTCAGGATCTACACGATGAACCACTCCCCGCCATTGTATGTTTAGTTTAGATATAATTATATACAGGTGCATGCTCATCTTTTATGTAGGATGCAGGTACCGGGCATCGACTTCCCTGAATTGCCAGGATGAGCGTGCCCTATTACAATACTCAAATGTTGAGAATGGGAAGATAATGATCAGGTCCAATCCTAGCCATAGCCTAAAATACTTGTCCTGCAAGGAGGACTCGTAACAAACTGTCTACCCTTTTTAAACTCGTGAGTATTTTGTGTATATGTTGTTTTGTGAGTCTTTGATGAAATTTCTATTAATTAAGTTTAATTAAAAGATTAAATTAATGATTTAACTTAATGAAGATTATTATGACATTTTAATATTTAATTTTATTTAATTAATTGAGAAATTAATTAAATATAAAGAATTGAATTGGAAGATAAAAGCTATAAGATTAAATTTAGAACGTGATAATATTTATTTAATTTAATAATAATATATTTAGAGTTCATTTTTAAATAAATGCTAAATATTATTGTTATTTAAGTTAATAAATATTTATCAAATTAAACATTCAAAAATAAATTAAGAAATAAAAAGATATTAAATTATGAATATGTTTTAAGTTCGCATGAATGAGTTTTAAATATAAGAAATTAATTAAAAGATAAAATATGTGCACTTGATTACGATATTTTAATAAAGTGCGCATGAGATTTTAAAAGGTTATTAAATTAACTTAAAAGTGAAGACAAGTGGAAAGTTAAATAAAGTAATTTAATGATTCACTTAACGTGCATGAAAGGAATAATAAAAAAATATCTTAATTAAAAAGAAAATTAAGTGTGCATGAAAGAATTAATTAAATTAAATAATTATAATTTTAGAGTTGTGGAGACAGAAACCCTAAAAGGTAATTAGATTCTATATTAGAGGGTTTTCGGGTCATTATTGGGGACACAAGTTTTCAGACACAGGTTTCAGGGAATACACTTTTAGAAGGGAAACAAAGAAATCTTTGGAAGCTTTGAAGGGTTTGGATTAGCAAGGATTTCATCAGATTGCTAGCATAAGATCAAGGTAGGGTTTGTGAACCATTGAAGGAATACTTACGGATCTCTGTCTTCTTCGTGCTTGTTGAAAATTGCTTTCTCAGATTTTATTGAATGAATCTTGCTACCTTTCTTATGAATCTTTTGCTATTTGATTTCTTTTGGGAATCGAGATTGGAAAACTATTTACATAAACTCGTTCTACAATTGAAAGAAATTAGTATTAAATCGGGATCTGAGTTTTGGATTAAGAAGAATTAAGAAATTTAAATTTGGAAGGGTTTGAAAATCTTAGGATTGAAAATTCAAAGGGTTCGATTTAATTTTTTTCCTATTAGACTAAAGTTTCAATCATGGATTAAAATATATATATATATATATATATATATATATATATATATATATATATATATATATATATATATATATATATATATATATATATATATATATATATATATATATATATATATATATATATATATATATATATATATATATGAACTGGAAGAAGTATTGTGTAAAAATGATATATATATATGTGTGTGTGTGTGTGTGTGTGTGTGTGTGTGTGTGTGAGATAAAAAGAAAGTTATATAATAAATTTTATAGAATACACAAATCTTTTAATTATAATAATAATAATAAAAAAATGTTTTACGAAATATTATAATTTTAAATATATATATATATATATATATATATATATATATATATATATATATTATTGATAGGGTGGGGATATACCCCCCCCCCCCCCCCCCCCATACCTGCTGCCGGCATTTATGGTTGCGGCAGCCGGTACTGCTGCTGCGCGCAGCAGGGTACCCTGCTGTCGCAGGTACCAGGCCGACAGGCCTTTAAACATGCCTAAATATATATTTAAATTTTGTTTTTAATAAATTTTAATACGTTTTAAAATTTATTTAATTTAAATTGTGATAAATTTACATTATAATTTAATAACATTTTGTATTATTAAATTATATAATTATTTATTAATTATTTAACTATTAATTCATATAAATGTTTTGTAATTAAATAAATTTAAATAGTTTTATTAATTATTAATTAATCTAATTTTGATTTAATTAGGATCTATTAACGATAAGAGTTAATTAATGAAGTTATTAATTTATCGTATTTAATAATATTGATTTTAATAAAATTATGGTTATTTTATTTAAAATCAATGAACTGTTATTTTCCTTTTTATAACCTATATGGAATAAAATGATTATTCTAGATTATTCTACTAGGAAATGACTTTTATTATGATGGTAATTTTACATATTTAAGTCGAATAATGAATGGGTTATTGTGTAGAATAAACCGAGAATCTCCTACACTTGAAACGTACATTAAACACAAAATTGAGACTTTACTTGTGACTTTATTGTGTATTATCAAATCAAACCTAAACTATGAAACTGTGATGTTGCTTGTGCTATCTATGCTTTTGGATTTTCGAGTTGATTAGGTGATGGCCAGTCTAGGATGTACACCAGAGGTTTTGTGAGAGTTCTTTTATACCATTTATATGGCTAGATGTCATGATGTGTTTTGTGATTCAAAATTGAGATTATGTTTATGAGATTGACATTGTGGAGCATCTATATTTACTTGGGTTGGGAGTACCAGCTTATTATCAGGTTGCCTATTAAGGAACTGAGTTTGATCTTTATGAGTGTTTTGGTATGGGACACGATTGTGGATTTATGTGCTTAGGAGAGGTTGTCTAGGTACATGACTTTGGGAGTGGCTTGCATAGGGGTCCAGGACCCAAAGTGGTCAGTGCCAGGGTAACCTAATGCAAGTTATGTAATAAGTGATAATCTAGTAATTAAAACTTTTGGGGGGAAAACACACTTAAAAAGATAAGTTAGAGATATTTGATCCACCCATCCCTTGAGTGCTTGTATAGACTAAGGATGGAATGGGATGAGTGCCTCGTCTTCTTGAGAGGGCTTTTTGGTTTCCATATGTGTGATGTTGAGGGTCCGGGGTTCAGAGTAACCAGTCCAGGGTAACTCAATGCTTGAGGGTCCGGAGTCTATTAAGAGATCAGTCCAGGGTAACTCAAGAAGCCATGTGATGACACTCCCTAGTATGTAGCCCGAGTCTCCTCTGTAGATCTTTGTGAATTTTGTGTGCCTCTGGTGGTGTACTTATTGTTGGATGTGTTTATAATGGATATTTACATTCCTTGATGAGGATTGATGATTCATGGATGTTGTACTTTTGACATGTGGTTATTGACTTGAGGAGGATATCTTTCGTTGACTTTATCTTATGATCTTGGTATTGGTTTATACTTGGTTCGTGTATGTTGTTTGGTTTTGTGGTGTCAATATTGGATTGAGTGGTCTTACTTTTGGATTATTTTATCTTCTTGAGTAGTATGTGTTATCTTTGAGGTAGTTTTGGCTATTAGGGGTACCTTTCCTAGGAATGTTTTATGTTGATTAGCCGTATGTGGATTGTTCATTATCTTCCCTGCACGGTGGGAGTGGAAGCCTGACTACGTAACCACGCGGTCGGGAGGTAGTGTCTTCTTACCATTTGGGTTCCCTTTCACATTGCTAGCTGTTGGATGTTCGTTGCAGAAGATGTACCTTTATCATTCTTATTTCTTATCTCAGAGACTTCTTTTCAAATGATGTATATATGTTATCATGTATTCTGATGTATTGTATCTATTCTCACATACCCTGCGACATGTGTAGTGGATGTTATTAATTGGATGTACTTTTATTGTATTAGTTATACTTATGCTTTGCTTATGCGATTATGTATCTGTTATTTCTTTATGATCTTGAGAAATTGTACTTGGAACTTAAACTAATTAATTTAAAATTATTAAATGTGACTCAACGTAAAGGAGCCCTTGAGGGATTGAAACTATATTTGTAATTGCAAATGTGTATTTGATGTGTATTTCTTATTGCTTCCGCATTAATGTTATCTTGATGTTGTTTAAATTTTTTTTTAAAAATTAGTTCAGTAAACATTGTAACATGTTAGGTTTATTTCTCTTGGGTTCCCGAGCGGGGCGTTACATAAACTTATACATACCTTTCTACCTCTTAAACCATTTTCTAGATGAATCACCATTAGCATAACATTGGAATCTCCATTAGAATGAGCTTCTTTAACCAATGAAGCAACACCTTCCCATGTTGATAAGTCACCATTTTGTTGAGATCATTCGATCAATACCATAATCCAATCAAAGATTGTTTGCAATATACAAATGAAGTGCATTCCACTCACGAGAAACTACATAAAATAAATAGACCACATAGAAAGAACTTATATTAATGATGGATAAGAATTAATTAACTACAATCACATTATAAGTACCTCTTACTTTCCTCAATCTACCTTTCCCCATCAAGTACTCCCATTCAAATAAGTGCATCCCACTCACAAGAAACTATATAAAATAAATAGACCACTTAGAAACAACTTATATTGATGATAGATAAGAATTAATTAACTACAATCACATTTAGAATTACCTCTCACTTTCTTCAATCTATGTTTCCCCATTAAGTACCCCCTCGAATTTGTTAATGGAGTTGGAATCCCAAATGTGATTTGCATGGATCTTTACTACAAGCTTGGGAAGATATTCACTAATGTACACCATGGTCTGGTATACCATATATGCCTCTACCATGGAACCCTGAGGACATGCTCTTTGTTGAACTAAACCATTACAAATTTTCAAGTGTCTCTCAACCATCCACATTGACCTAGTTGGTATAGGTCCACACAATTCAATCTCCTCAACTCGATGTATAAGGGAGTGTTCTTGTGCATTAAAAAAAGTTAAAGGTAGACACTTTGCATCTCACATATAAGCTGGAGATTTTTTCTCTTCCAATGTTTTATGTCTTTTTTTAATCAATTTCTTTAGATGACAACCACCTAGAAGATATTTAATACGCAAAAACATATAAACAAGACTCTACAAAATATTATACAATAAATTACACAAAAATAATATCTATACAACAAATCTAAGAAATAACACTTCTAACCTCATGTATTTCCCCAAGATCATATATAACTTGGTTGACACTCATATTGTTGAAGTTGTGTGGGAGAGATAGAGGTAGAACATACTACGATAATTATATAATAATATTTTTAGTATATTATAAAATAATACAATGAAAAGTACATGAAGTTTTACAAATATATTGTAAATAGAGAAGAACATGACTTACCTTGATGGAGGTACATGCCAAACATGATTTTTCAACCGTGACCCAAAATCACCTTTCTTTGATGTGAGACCGCTTATGTTTGCAATAAATCATGTGAGAAATTTAGTTTTTGTATGGCTTCTTTTATGGCATTAGTTTGTTACTATGTTAATAACCAAGAAGGGTAATCATATTAATCTGGTCTCCATTGCTATTTGATTCAATGAAAAACTTCAATGTGTGATTGGATTCATGAATGTCATTACAAAATTTAACTATTTTTTTCTTTTCCATGCCTTCCATCCAATATTTTCCATGGTGTCTTTGTTACATCCTTTCCAATATGCATAACATCAAACAAATGCACATTTGTGAGGTGCTTGTAGTAGGACAACCTACTAAATTATCTAGGATAGCTTTTTAGTCTTTTTAGAAGTTGCTCATCAGTGCCTTGATGACCTTCATAAACATAAATTACATCATTACTAAACAAAAGACAATATCCAAATATAAATTTCATACAAAAACCATTAGATGCAATCACATTACCTCGACAATTCATTCTATTGTATTCCAACTTCCATAGGTGAGGTGTCATTCTTGGTGGCTTTGATGTTGTCTCTTCTTTCCCATTGAAAATATGTTTTTTGGTAATTTGATACTTATGATTTTTGTGGAGAAAATGCCTATTCTCATCAAACACCTACTTTACTAAACTTTTTGAATGACAATATTTCATCTTTGGACCACAAATTGGACATGCAAATTTTCCCTTTGCTTGAAGACCTACAAGATCGTGTATAATTGGATGATGTTGTTAATGTTGATATTTACAATTATCACGTGGAACTTAAACATACAAAAAAAAATGTGTTATAACTATTACATACCAAAAATATGTGTTAATAATTTTACATATCGCAAAAATGTATGTCCAGGGGCATCATGTATTTTCCATACACACATTGTTCGGAATTGAAATTATCTTTGTCCTATTGATCTAGAGATGTCATACATAGTGAACCCATTCCATAACTCCAACAAGTCATCAATAAGCGGCTCAATATATTCATTTGTATCTTTCACTTGGTACTACCTAGTTTATTGGACATAAACATTACATAATTATTATGGCCATTTTGATGTAGCATTTATAAATTTTAGGTGACTATTAAATGAAAAAATACCTAGTACAATCATCTACGAACATCTAAGGATGAATGTTATTGTTAATAAAAAAAAAAGGCCAAAGCAAGTAAATGGATCTCATCTCTCCAAATGGATTGACATTGTTCATTGCCAATGAAAGATTTAGATTACGAGGTTCTTCTTTAAAGAGTGGCCTTGTATATTCTATGTCCTTAAATGAAGAACCATCTTTAGGCATTCACATAATGTCATCTTAACTTCTATTGCGTGCATGGTAATCCATAAATTGTGCCAAGTTAGTGTAGCTAAATAATCATTGTTGATGTGGAATAATGGGAATGTATTGAAGAACCTTATGAGGAACTTTTTTTTATCTGATCTGATTGATATCTTTTAATGTGAAAATAAGGGCCTTCTATTGCAAATTCATATTGTTTATGATATACAATATGATCTTTGGGACATGCATGTATGGTTTGATACTCCATTCCAATATCTTTCATAATTGTGAACAATTGTCGATAAGAGCAAGGTAAAATGTTTAATGGTGGTAACAAACACTTACCTACCAACCTATGATAAAAAAAAGGTTTTTAAAATAAAGAATATTAGTCATACACTAACATAGAAGATGACAAAAATTACAATATACCTTAGCATAGGTGAGATTGCTACATTAAATATACCACTCATAACCTTGAAGTTTACCAACAATAATACAATAGAGAGAAGAGTTGTTTGGGAGCCTTGGTACAGGGGCTCATAAGCCTTTTCACGTATAGGTATATCAAGGTTATCTTCATCATCATGATCAGATGCACTAGTATCATAATTTTCATCATTTTGATTAGTTGTGCCAGTACCATCTTCGTCAATTGTATTCTATAGAACATGATCAACTGCACCAATACCAACATCTTCAATTGTCTTTTCTACCTCATGATCATCTTTCATCCATGGAAACATTACCTTCTACTTTGATATTCACACCTCCATGTTTTCCCAACAGCAAATCCACATTTACCAATTAACAAAAATCATTTCCCCCTTCAATTTGACCATGTTTCCTACAATGCCCCTTAGTAGTTGTGATTAGAAGTCTTTGATTCTTTAATCCCTTACAATTTTTGCAGGGACAATAACATTTTCCATCACCTTTTATTTTGAACTAAGACCACAATCTAACAATTGTCTCCTTATTTTTCTCTAGGTTCATATTGTCAGGCGTGGTCTTTCTTGACACTGGAAGAGTAAGAGTAAAGAATCAAAGTTGTATTGGAAATATAAGTGTTAGCACTAAAACAAGAAAAGGAGCTCAACATACCCTAAAAAATGCATTAAGTATTTGATTTTTTGTAAAATTAATAAGACATTTTTTGTTTAGTGATAGAAAAACTTCATAGATATAGATTAGTGCTATATGAAGTACATAATAGCCTAGCTATAGATTAGTGCTATAAGCCTAGCTATAGATTAGTGCTATATGAAGTACATAATAGATATAGATATAGATTAGTGCTATATGAAGTACATAACAACCTAGCTAGTGAAATTAACTTTATAGATATAGATTAGTGCTATATGAAGTACATAATAGCCTAGCTAGTGAAATAAACATAGTTAAGTGCATTTCAATAGACATACTAAATATTTTTTCATATTATAAGGGCCAAAACTATTTATAAGGTTTCAAATACAAAATGTGTATACAAGAATCCAACAGTTTGATACTTTGGGCATGGAATAAATTAAAAAATAAGATATGTGCATGAGCTTTTCCTCTTCTAGTCATAAGGATCATAAACTTAAGTGACAAAAGTCTTGTTTATTTTTGGGGGCAGCTTGTAAGTGCTAGAAAAATATCAAGAAGAATATAAAGGCATTTTTGATAGGAAACTTCACTCTCAAGTTGTATGTTTTTGGGTAAAAGTTTGACTTTAATTGTAGAAGAGTTGACACCTCCTGGCCTAGGACTGTATTCTAAATTTTATTGAATGTTGAAATCTATACACAAACAATCTACTTCCAATAGTCAAATGCATTATTCAGTCCATGACATCTTAGGTAGAAAGAGCTTCAACACACCATACTTATGGATAAATTAAGTTTCATCAAGAAATTTGAGGGACGATACTTTCATACATGGAAAGTAATATAATCTTGGAAACAATTCCTAAGATCTGAAATTTTTGTTGTAGCAAAAAGATTCCCATTAGAGATCAACAAGATCTCATTATTTGATGAGATATTCATAGATCAACAATGTTTTATAATTGGACAAAAAATGGACCAAAAAATATTTATTAGTGCGATGGTCTTATTTGACACAACCAAAATCTTTTTTAAATTGAAATAAAGAAATTGTACCATATATTGACCAAACACATTTGAAATCTATGTTTTGTGTAGGGGCATTTCCCATGTTATAGTATTCATAATATCTTAACTCACATATAAAATATGGAATATGCTTCTACTACCCCAAATTGTGTATGGATTTTTTGACTAGTCTCTTCTACCATCTCAATTTTATCACCTTAGACATCATGCTTCTTGGGTTTGGCTCATTTGACTAGCTTCTTAATATAATCACAAATATTTCTTAGAATGTTGTTTGAGCATGCTTCAATATTGCTCTAATAGAATCCTAGACAATTCATTGATGTAGAGTTAATTGCAATACTAATGTGCCATTTTTCTTTGATGGATTTTTATTGTTTACTAATGGATTACTCAATATAGTAATAAATTCTTTAGGTATTTCCAAATTTTTCATAAGCTATAAGAATAACCCAATACAAAATAATCTAAATACCTTGCAAATACTATTTTTTTAAAAGATAGTTCAAAAGATCTAGCACATAATCAGTCTAATCCTTGTAGAGGATTTATACCAGTTTGGTATCATATAGTATCAATTTACATACAATAATTTTTTTGGCATTTCCTAATATCACCAATTAATATTAGTTTGTTTGGAGTTAAATCATTTTAAAATTTGCATCATATATACATAAAAGCTTCAAAAACATATTTCCTTGATCATTGTATTAACTATCTCATAAGTCAATGACATTGTGGTTGCACTCTAATTTATAACCTCCATCGACACCACTATTAGGAGCACCGATGATACAATCATCAAAATAATTCTACTGAACCGAGAGTTAGGATTATTTCATTTTCTATCCCTATAACTATCTTGTATATCATCAATCTTGGATCCTTAATAAACTTGTTTAAAGCACCAATTTATTTTGAATCAAATATATCTTTCTATTTATCAAAGTATTGGATAGACTAGATATTAACTTTATGGATTTGAATTGTACCTTCTCAAACTAAGATCACAAATTTATATTTTGAGATCTATAACATGTTAGAAATGTTTAGAATAACTATTAGTTACTCAAGGTCATAAGTACCATTTGAACAATTAAACATAAAACTCATACTGTTCTACTTATCATGTTGTTGCTTGGTCTCTATTGTATTGATAAACCAAAATTACTGTCCCAAACATAACATACTTTGTTGAATATAAAATGTAAAGCATGTAAAGTATTCAACACAAGTTTGACACTAGGATTTTATGTGGAAACCCAATTTGGGAAAACACTAGCAATAGTCACCACTTTTTGACTCTTTCGAAGTGAGCTCTATTAGGAGCCAACCCTATTAAAGGTTTACAATACACACTATCAAATATGACCTGGTTAGATGATTTAATCACCCTATTAGGAGTGGTCTTGTTAGATGACTTTTATCATTCCATTTAGAATGTCACCTTGTTAAAGGATTTACATAGACTATTAAGTCCTTTAAATTACTGTTAGGTCAACCTTTGTTAAAAGGATTTTAATACAAATTATTTGTAAAATGATTAGAAAAAAAGAGTAAGGTTTTGGTACTGTATGATAACAACTCACTTTGAAAGTTCAGGTCTCTGTTTGGTTCATGTGTTGATTCACTTATAAGCTCTCCATTGTCATCTTTGTTCTTGATTCGCTTGGCAAACCTTCAAGCAATCGATCTTCCCCTTTCAACAACACTCAAGTTTTTTTCTCAAATTCACTTATCAACATCAACAACATCTACATAAGTAATCTCCTTTAGGTTCACATTCACTCTCACACTTGTGCATCTCTGATCAACCTTCTTCTTTACTCACCTCACACACACTTGCATACATACATTCATTCGGCTTTATACCTCCTTGTATAAGAAATTATTGCTTTACCATTTTCCATGATCATCGTAGATCATAGGGTTTGTGATCAGGTTCAACACGATTCATTGTATCTATCCATCTTCTTGATCTTCCTCTAGAAAATTATCTAGAATTTGTTTGCTAGGTCTTCACCTAATCCTTGTCTTGAATTTAATGATCGAACTCATCAATCTTATCTTCAACACAATTTACATCTCCTAATAAATCAATTGAGTCAGATGGGAATCATGATTTTCTCAAGTTCATTCTCAACTGTGTTACTCGACAATCACTAATTTTTGACACTCAGTCATCACTTAATCACTTGATCATTGTAAATCTTCTAGTTTGATATTGAATATCTTGCTTGATCAATACTAATGCTCGGTCAACACTAGCATTACTTGAAATTCCTTAACCATTTACTATATTGCTTGGCTTATTTTAAATTTATTGATATAAACAATCACTTTGTCTTATCAAAGTCTAACTAATCAAATTTCCGTCGTAGCTTCCTTTTCATAACTCAACCTTTCCTCTAGGTGCTATTGTTATGATCAATTTATCAAATCATCTTCACCAATCAAATATATATGACATTTAGATTAGGTAGCAATATGTCTTATCAATAGATTTGACATTAATGACAAAACAATAATTGTTCCAATCGTAATTTTCTAACAATCTCCCTCTTTGGTATTGATGGAAACATCTCAATATTAGCAATATCTTAATGTATCAAATGTATCTCACTTTGTTACCATACAATCAAAAAAAAATTCTCCCTTTGAGATAACACATCTTCCTCTATATTCATATTCTTTCTCTCTCTGATATAACTCTCTTCTTTGTCTATCTCTCCTTATTTTGGTTATTTCTCGTTCTCTGGTATATTTCTTCTACTGTATATTATTTGTTTCTCTCCCTCCTTGACAACAACACCAAAGACACTTAGTTTTCTGAGTTTTAATCTTTTCATACATCTAAATTATGTAGATTTTGCATGTCTGGTTGATTTCTGTCATCTGTCCATGACTGATTCGTTGTGTTGTACTTGAGTATCTACCTTAGGCATTCCCCAAAGTAGAGTTGTGTTGCATCAATGTGTAAGGTATTCTAACTAGCACATTTGATGCAGTGCACCTTGTCTCCTTAAGTAGCTTTGTGTAATGCCCCGCTCAGGAACCCCAGAGAAATAAACCTAACATATAACAATGCTTACTAAACTATTTTTTTTAAAAGTTTAAACAACATCAAAGTAACAACGTGGAATCAATACACACATACACAACATTTACAAAAATGCAATTACAATATAGATTTCATTCTTGAAGGGTTCTTTCGTGTTGAGTCACGTTTAAGAAAGTTTTATTAATTAGTTAAGTCTCAAATATAATGTTCATGATCATAAGGAAATACCATATACATCATCTTATAAGAAAATGTGTAAAAGAAACTGATACAATGAAATACATCTAATGAATAACATCTACTGCACATGTTGTAGGGTATGCAAGAATAGATACAATTACATCAAAATATAAGATACATGATAGCATACATACATCAATTGAATATAAGTATCCAAGGTAGGAATAAGAATGATAAAGGCACAACTGCTACAATGAACATCCAACATCTGTAAATATGAGGGGGACCCAAATGGTAAGAAGATACTACCTCCCAACCATGTAGTTACCTAGTTAGGCTTCCACTCCCATTGTACAAGAAAGATAATGAAAAATCCACATACAACTAATCAAACCATAACACATTCCTAGGCAAGGAATCCTAATAGCCAAATCTACCTCAAGGGTAAGACAAACTACTCAAGAAGACAAGATAACCAAAGTTGAAAGAATACTCATCCAATACAAACACCACATACCGAGTCAACATACATATACCAAGTATATATCAAGTAATAAAATCACGAAATAAAGTCCACAAAATATATCAATCTCAAGTCAAAAGATACATGTCAAAATTACAATCACCATGAATCACCAATCACCATCAATGAAAGTAAACACAACAATAAATAGATCCAACAATAAGTACAACACCAATAACTGCACCACTAGAGGAAAATACAAAATCTATGGAGGAGACTTGGGATACATACTAGGGAGTGTCATCACATGGTCAAACTACTTGAGTTACCCTGGACTAGTCTCTCATTAGACCCTGAACCCTCAAGCATTAAGTTACCCTGGATTGGTCACTGTGGACCCCAGACCCTCAACATAATACATGCGGAACTAGAATACCCTCTCAAGGAGATGAGGAAAAATAGTCATACCTCTCACTAGGTATCATTCTATTCCCATCCTTAGCCTATATAAGCACTCAAGGCATGGGTAAGGAACATCTTTAACTTATATTTTTAATGTATCTCGAGGAAAAGATCTAGAAAATATATTTTAATTACTATGTTATCACTTATTACACAACTTACAATAGGTTACCTTGGTACTGCCACTTTGGATTCTGGACCCCTATTGCAAGCCACTCTCAAAGACATGTACCTAGACAACATCCCCTAAGCACATAAACCACGATTGTGTCCCATACAACAACACCCGTAATGATAGAATTTGGTTCCTTAATAGGCAACCCAAAAATAATATGTTCTCAAGACCCAAGTCATCATATATGCTCACCAAATAAATCTCATAAATATAAGCCTTAATTTTGAATCATAAAGTACATCCTAACATCTAGTCAAACAACCATCATAAAAGAAATCTTAAAAGATGTCCTTGGTGCACATCCTAGTTTGGCTAGCTAAATAGTTCACATAAAAACCATCACAAAACAATTACCACAAAATCTCAAATAAACACACATCAAATAATACAAGGTTCCATCGAATGATTTGGATTATATTGTCAAAAAGTTTTGTTTGATTATATAAATGGAATAAAAGTTTAGATAAATTCATTATATTAATAATTTAATGGGTTTATAATTAATTATTATTATTTTTAAAAATCAATAATATTTAACAATAAAGATAAAACATTTTCAAAGTTCATAACCATGAGTTTTAATGCATTTTCTCTATTTAGATTAGTTGGTAATTTAAATGTTATAATTTCATATGAAATGCTACAGATCTGTAACCTATATTGATGGAAAGATAATTCAATTTTATATATCTTTCATTATTACCAGTCCTAAAGGAAAGTTCATTTGAATGTTGTAAATTATGAATATTCCTAGCAACACTGTTTAGATTTGAAGATTACCAATTTAGAAGAAAGAGCATAACTTTTGTTTGAACAATTGGATTTTCATGAAAATCAAGAAAAGTATTCATAATAGAATTATTTACAATTACAAAGAAGATATTTTTCTAACTATATATTTTGCAAAAGTTATAAGTGATTGTTCGTGTGCTTTTAATTAAAAAATCAAACTCAAATAGGCCTAGTTTTAGCATGACAGTCAATATTTAACCATGTTTGTACAAAATAATCACATATGATTTTTATATATGTTAAATATAATACAAATGGGTGTCTAAAAGTATCTTTACATTTTTGATAAAATATATTAAATACAATTTATAGCAAAACCACATGTTTCAGACCCTCAAACTAACACACAAGTAATTGTAAACAAATTTATTCATAATCAAGAATATAACTATATATTTTAATTAAAATTATATAAAATAATAATTATAAATAATAACACCATGATTTTTTTAAATCTTCTCTTCTAAGATTTCCAAACAAACTTTCTCAGAATATCAATTATGCCATAAACACAATTTTTAAAAAAATTCTACTAATCTTTGTCTGTTAGAAAATCAAAGGTCCTCATTCAAATTTAAAACTAAATTCACACTCAAGAAAATAGAGAATACAATATTTCCAACAAAAATTGCAAAGAGATTTGAAAACCCCTACCTTCAAACATGTTGATTTGTTAAGAAGAAGAAGAAAACCCAATTGTATTCACTCTCAAGCTTTGAAAAAAATCTTTTACTTCAAAATCTAAATGCATAACCTATAACTTGTCTCCTAAAATCTGTGTTCTAAATTATCTCATTGTTCTCCAAAAATCTTCTTTCTCAAAAAGATCATAATGACCTCTTAATAAATAATAAATAAATAAACAAAACTAATAAAACTAAAGTTTTTAAAATAAACAAACTTATAAAAGAAGGTAACTCAACTAAAATAAAATAATAGTTTTTCTTTGTTTTCTTATATTTAAAAAAAATAAAATCACTTTATTTTTTTTTTAAGAAAAGAAATACACAATTTCTACTTTCCCCCCTTTCTTTTAATATTACATAAATAAATATTCTCTATTTATGTTCTTTCTTTTCACAAAATAGATTTATCTTTTTATAATAAAATAAATAAATATCATTTCTTTTAAATTAAATATTTTATTTCTCACTCAAAAATCTTATTTTAATTTGATTAATTCATGTGCAATTAAATTGCATATAATTAGTTTAATCATTAATAATAATTAAAGCCCATTAATTATATGCAACTCTAATTTTTTCATCATTGATTAAATATCCATGATAAATCAACATTTAGTCTTTAATATTTTAATCTATCCTTTTTCCAACTTTCACATTTAGACTTTTTAAAATCAAGTCTTTTAAATAAATTTAAAAAATAAATATTTAATTAATTTAATCTCCCAATTAATTCAATATCCTTATATAATAATTTTTCCTTCTATTTAAAAAATATTTAATAATTCCAATGTTATGTGATTGATCTAAATATCACAATTAAACTTTTTATCAAATAAATAACAGTCAAATCCACATAACCAAAAACATTCAAATCCCAAACTCAAACATCAAATGCAAAGACAAACATATGGGTTTAAAAAGGGGTAGAGAGTCAAATACGAGTCCTCCTTTCAGGATGAGTGTTTAGGATATGGTTGGGATTGGACATGATCATTATCTTCTCATTCTTACCATTGAGTTATTATGATAGGGCATGCCCATCTTGGGAATTCAGGAAAGTCGATGCCCGGTACTTGAAACCTACATAAAAGATGAGCATGTGTATGTATATATACACACACATGCTCATCTTTTATGCTCGGTATCTCCAACCTACAGAAAAGATGAATATGCACGCGCGCGCGCTCGTAAGCTAGATAAGCAATGCTAGGAAGTGGTACATCACGTAGATCCCAACTAGAAAGTGACTACAAATCCCTCTCTTAACCACATCAGACACGTCCCAATATGATGAAGTGGGCTAGATCCCAATATGTTTTGATTGCATCTAATTTGTAAAAGATAAGACCTGCACTAGATATTCTTATGAGATTATTTTTCACATTACTATTCCTTTGACCAACAAGTTTGAAATTTCAACTTTTTAACTAGTATTGCAAGACGTATCTGGAATAATCTATTTTCTTTAACATTGTTTTATTTTGACTAGGATTACAACACTATGACCTAAATCTTGTTTTATTTTGAATATTGAAATATAAGCATCTATTTAACATGCTTGTAAAACTCAATATAAATTAAATGAGAGCATAACAAAACCACTCTAAATATAAATGATTAGGTGTTATAAACAAGTGCCACTTAGTGGCTAGAATTTGTAGTGAGTAATTTGAAATTATCTTTAAAAGAATTGTATTGTTTAAATGATAAGATTGCATTAAAAAAATGTAAAGTATTTTAATTATATCTTAGAATATTCAATTGTATTATTATTTTATAAAGATCACATAAAAACATAATTTGTATATTTAAATTTTAATAGTTACTTATAGTATATATATTAAAGTTTAATCAATAAAATATATTAGAATATATAACTTGATGTATTATAATATTGTTCAAAATATCAAATAATATGTAATGAAAATATATATTATACAAATAATAAAGTTTGTGGAGATATTACAAGAATTGTAATATTTATTTTTATTATTATATAATTTTATTGAATAGTTTATATATTTGTAGTTTAAAAAATATATTAATATTAACAAGGTTATAAAAAATTTAGGGGGAAAAATGCAATATGGAGGAGCCTCCAAAAAAAGGCTCTTATAACACAAAACTAATTGAGCCAATAGTATTTCAAATAAATAATTTGTACCATATACAAAAATAGTGAATCGAATAAATTTTACCAATGATTATTTGCACATATTAGAAATAATTATTCATAAAAAGTATATGAAAAGATATTGTTCCAATTAATTTGAGATCTCATTTTATTTTAGTGTTATTATTCTATTTCTTAAATTAACAAAGTTCTTCAATTTTTTTTTCTCAAATAGGTTATATTAATGAATAAATAAAAGTTACAAAGTCTCCATTCAAATGGGCATTGGTAGAAAAGAACGAAGGAAGAAAACCTCCAGTCTAGCTCGGGACAAAGGTCCTCTATATATTACAAAATTAAAAGGGGCAACCTTGGTTAAATTTTAGATGTATTTTAAAGAATGAAATTGCAGGTGCTCCTTATCTAGTTGGGGTCTAAGGAAGACATTCCTTCTTATACAATTATGAAATTATGAAGGAAGATATCAAAAAGATCAATGTATAAGCGTAGAAGTAGGATATGTGATCATATCTTACAACCCAAGGTGCCAAATTTTAATTTCCTAAAATGTGATCTTGTACTTCTTGGCTATTATTTGCATCTTCAAACTCACTCAAAAATATTAGACTTAAAAAAATTATCATTACTTTGATGCCTATAATTTGAACTGTTAGGTTTGTATGAAGTTTCCATTTAAGTTAAGTCTAATACATAGATAGTTTACTAATCTTGCAGAAGTTTGCAATAAGTCCTTTCCAATTCTATAGTGTGATCTAAGGTCCCTTTGAACTATGAAAAATCCAAAACAAATTAGCATTCTTGTTTGGAGAAAAAAAACTTAGTTGCTTACTAGTCTTATCATATGAAGACCTAGATATCACTCATCGATCATATATAAAAAGCATAAGATTAATACCACTATCCAAAAAGATTAGAAACAATAGACAGAAGAAAAGTGATAGAAAAAGAACAAAGGTATAAAACCAAATTTCCAGTGATCTTTACAAAAGAGAGGGAAGCCAAACTGGGAGAGAAGTTGAGCCCTCTCATTTGATGGGAATATATCAGTCTACAATAATTGAGCATATCAAACCTGGGGAAAATTTACCAACTCTAGATCACTCTAGTTAAGCATTACACCTTATTCTTGAAGATAAGATTTTTAAAAGATAGAATTCAAATACCTCTTCCTGATTACTGCTTAGAATTCTGTATATGGCGTTCATCTTAGGTTATTGAATTACTGCATTTATTTCATAAGCTTTGAATTTTATTCAATTTTTAAGTATCTAGATCCTTGTTAGGACTCATCTCCTCTTTTATTTTTTGAAAAAAAGCCTACAAATTTATTGAATTTAGAACACCATTAATTAATAAAATGCTCATAATCATGCTGGACAAAACCAAAATAGAGTCAAACTGAACCATGAGCTTTAAGATAAGAGCGAGTTTCTATTAGTGTATGATGATAATATGCATACTAGATAGAGCTAAATATACCCGAGCCAGAAGAAAAGACACAAACATTTTAGAAGAGTAGACGAAAGAAAGGACCCAAGAGATCAACCCAACAAAACAAAAACCCTCAAAATGCAGTTGAGGAATCACCAAGCATCCAAAACTTCGACCGCTATATAGGGAAAACAAAAAAGAAAACCCCTAGCACAAATTAGTAACAATGGAAGCCCTAAAAGTGAAGAGCTAAGAGAACATATTTGGGATGAGATACTAGAGGCCCTATCCGACCGACAAAATAATACTAGCCTACAATATAAAAGAGCTCGAATAGAAAAAAATAGAGACACAAAGAAAGACCCACAAAGTAGATAGAGAAATATGTATTTTCCTCAGTCTTCTAATAAACCATGATCAACTCATCTTCTTCCTCCAAATTTTTTGCCATTGCCCCTAGAGCTAGGATCCATGTCATCTTTTCCCTGCTAGATTTGAACATATTCGAAAGAGAGAAATCAAGCTTGCTCAGGTCATCAAAGACTACTCCAGGCTTAATACATGAATCGAATATTTGGAGGTAATGAAGTAACCAACCTTTGTCTTCAGCCTCTACTATACCCCTCCAATGTAATAGAAAGTGGAGACAGGCCTCCATCTTTAGCTAGTGCGATTGAAATAGTTAACATCTCCGAGATGCAAAATAAGATGCCGAAAAATATCTAAATGTTCCAAGCTCCTAGGGGGATTAGCCATATAAATTTTAGTAAAGGGAATTTCTAAGAACCTATTGATCCCCATGAAAGCTTCTTCTAGCCCTACTAACCAAGTGGGATCGAAGCTATTAAAACATAGATGCAAAATTTCTCATTGACCAATGTGAGCCCTAAACATACAAGTTATGAAGGACCCTAGAATATTGCTATTAGTACGCCATGAAAAAATATAATCAAAAGACCTCTCCCCAAGGGACATACTAATGGAAACCCTAGTCATTTCATCCATAGGATTAAGAATCCTATTCTAACACTTAGGTTTAATAGAACCCATGAAAGCCATAGTTCTTGCCTCAGTCACATGAAACAAAGAAATGACAGACTCGATTTTCCCAACCAAGAAATCAACAAATGAGAATGCTAGATGAATGAACATGGATCCTTAAATAGACCAGTGAAAGCACTCATACTACTAGAGGGCAATATGATTCTAGAAAGAAATCATGAAAACACCTTGAAACTACAATCCGAACTAATTCATGATGGAGCTAAAGAAAGGACAATACGTTGGATAAAATATTAATGTGAACTCTTCTTAATACATTAAATTCCTAACTCAATATATAATATTAAATGGGACACAAAGATTAATGAAGATAGTAGAGAGAAAAGCAAAAAAGTGTGATAACTTAGCTTAATATATGGTGAATAAACTAAGTGTTAGAGAAAAGCGAAAAAGTGTGATAACTTACCTTAATATATGGTGAATAAACTAAGTGTTGTAAGCCAAAATAGTTATATCTTCACCATGTGCACCCTTGTTGGCTAGACGATCTTCTATTTTGGTTCCCTCTCAGTAAATGTGAAGAAATCTTGTTTCTTCAAACTTATATATGACATTTAAAACTATCTCCAATTTTGAGTTAGTGATCCAATTCATTTTCATCTTTCTTCTAAGTGCATTGATTATAATTTGAGAGTCCCCTTCTACGATTAGTTTCCTAATACCTAATTTTAAACTTTGAAGGAGTCCTTCCTAAAGCACGTCTAATTTTGCTATATTATTTGTTGCTATGTCAATAGGTTTAGCTCTCTTGAGTAACCAATCTTTTGTTTCCAAGCTAATGATACAACCTATCCCTACTACTCATGGATTTCCTCTTGAGGGTCCATTGAAGTTTAAATTTTTTCCATCCAGTTGGAGGTAGAGCCCATCTACAGCCCCTTCTAGCTTGTAAGTTTTTCTTGGGATATATTAAAGGTGGATTAATTAAATTTGTCCAATTATTTTTCATTTTAGTGCCCCATTTCGTAAAGGATTCCTCTTATTTAAAAACTTTTCTTAGATGACTGTTCATAACCTCTGTTATGCAAGTTTTTACTTTACTGAGAAGGGAATCAACGTAGAGTTCTAGATTTACAAAAATACACCTATTTCTTTCTTTCCGAATTTCCTAAAGGAGGATAGAAGGAGAGCTATACCATTATTTACCATATACCTAATTTTTACCTTTGGTAGGCCAATTCAAAAGTTCTTCTATTATTACTCTATCTTATAACCAATCATTGTTTGCCTAGATTGAAAATAATTATTTGTTAAAAAGAACTTAAAAAATAGTGTTTCCAAATATATTTCAAATCATATTTTTTTATTAGATTCTTCTCTTTCTTAAATAAACATAGTTGTTATGTATTATAATTTTTCTATTTTAAAATATAATAACAATAAAAAATGTTTCTTATTTTTCTAATAAATAGATATAGAAATATTTGTATGGTATAAAGTGATTTTTCCATAGGAATATTATGAAGGATTATTTTATTTTTATTCTATATTATAAAAAATAATGTTTCCAAAATGAATTTGAGATCACATTACTTTTTATTAGATTTTCCTATTTCACGAATACTTGTTAATTACACAATATAATGATAATAGAAGGTGTAGTGCTATATAATTGTTGTTGTGTCTTTTAATTTGATAGTACAAACAAGAAAAATCTTAGTGGAAAAAATATTAACTATGCATATGACTATGATGACCAACTAATTTAAGGATACATGAATAAGTAAATCAATCCTTTTTGTTTTGTCTAGCATGCACCCTCCATATGATCCATTTGCTTGCTTAATAACATCTATCTATACAATTTACATGAATTTGGCTGACATTTCACTTGTAACCTAGCAATTTCATTTATTTGGGGATGACGATCAAATTGTTGAAGCCAATCTTGTTCAACTAATTGTGTTTCTTGCGGCCAATTTCATGTGATGTGTCATGTCTTTATGAAATTAATCCTCTATAACCAAGGATTGTACTGCTCAATTTAATGGTCTTAACTAGAACCAATTAGTGTGACCTGAATCACATTGCTAAACAAAGGGAGAGAAATTTTTTTACGGTGGTATTTCCAGATATTCGTGACCAATATGAGCAAAAAATTGTGCTTGAAATCTCAAATTTAGTGCAAGTTCAAATTTATCCTACCGTCTATACATCTTGGAATTTATAGAATATTTTTTTCCCCCTTCGTGTGAAGGTTTAATCATGATTTTGTTTCAAGTTGCAACTTCTTCATTCACACATGACTAGTTTTTATTTCCAGATTTTAATACTGTTCAAGTCCTAGGAACATCAAAGCACAAGTGCTCATTTATTATTGGACTGGATGCTAAGAAGCAATACAACACCCATATTTATGAGCTAAGGACCATAGAATTGGAAATACCAGGTTGAGAGTTGAATCTACAAAGTTATCATAAAAACTTAGAAACAAAAGAAACCCATATCTTCATGACCATAATAGAAAACATTCAGAATATTTTTACAATTTTGTGGAAAAAATATAGTGCGAACCCTCTCATAGATGACAACATGTAGGCAAAGAGATTTTTTTGAGATAAAAATCAATCTACCAAGCATATTTCATAGGAGAAGGAAATCCCTTATACAATCATCAAATACCAATACGATAAAGTCATGAAGTTTAACATTTTTATTTAAATGTGATGCATAGATGAAGACACTTCCAACCATGATTTATGTTTTCCCAAGCGAATATACCGCAAATACTAATTTGAAGAACCATAATCTCGTGAGTTAGAAAATGAAAGAATTTTATTCTCCATAATGTGGGGATTTATTTATAGAAGTCCTTGGAAAGGTCTAGAATGTTTGAGAGAGAAAAAGTTTCAAATGTATTCTATTGTTAAATGAAATATTTATGGAGAGTTCAACAATATATTATATTTTTAAATAATTTTTTTTTAATAAATAAACATGTACAAGATATTTATAGTTATTGTCATATTCGTTGACATTATTTACGGGAAACTATAGCATTCAATGCACTTTTACTTTTTAATTTGTTTGTCAAATTAGAACACTTTATTATTCAATTACTTTTTGAGCTATACAACTCTTATATTTATTGTATTTAAAATAATTTAACACAATATATTTATTAACAATTTGAGTGGTTGTTTTGTGTTACAAGGGAGTGCAACTTTTTCCTTTACTTGTTTGTCCAATCAAAATAATTTATTATTCAATTACTTTTTACAACTATAAAACTTTTATTTATATTATATTTGAAATAATTTATAAAAATATATTTATTGACAAATTAACTTTTTTTTAAGACTTTTAATTATTTATAAACAAAATGCAACAAATTATTTTACAGACTTTGTACATTTTACCATTGCATATAGTTCTATGAACTTTGGGTCCTTGTTATTATTTTTTATTTTATTTGATTTCCAAAAATGACACATATAAAGTTTCCAAAATCATATATTGAATTTTATACACAAAAAGCTAAAAGTCAGTCTGAAAGTACTAAAGTTGATGAATGCTATAGTATATGCAGACTAAAATTAAAAAACGAAAAGGAAAAGAAAGATATGCATTGTTGTCCACTTACTTCGACAATATTCTCCATTGGAAGAATCGTGGGTTGCGTGGCGGAAAGTTGCAGTTCCGTCCCGTAACGCCCTTGGTATATGCTACGTATATATCATTGCCTCGCCTTTGATAAGAGAATAGAATAAGGTGGGCGGCCTAGGCGTAAGTGGGGAGATCAGGGTGTGAGGTAGGGGGATCGAATCCATCTGCTACAGTAACATCCCGACGCACCCAATTACGCTTTCCTGCCTCTGTAATTTCAAGTTCTGAAGCAGAAGGGGTTTGATGCTGTTAGCCTGCCTTTAATACGATCCAAACCTTAACATAGTTAGCACAATGTAACCATAGGGGACCTACGGACGCTCTCGGGCGACTCTCTGTTTATTTGATCGTTTTTGAAAGCTTTGAAGCCACAATTTGGCTATTGTTGAAACCCTAACTCTTACAGATCTGACCACTTTTTCTGTTTTTCGAGAGATTTACTCTTTTCTTCATTGGAGGGTCAATCAATTTGGCCTAATCCTTTACCGCAGCCGCTTATTACTGGGTTGGGTTGTGCCACCATGGTTTTCCAGGGGCCCTCAGGCTTCGTCTTATCACGTAAGTCGAGATCGGTTCTTTTGGAGCATCTGAAACTGCCCCTGGAAGCAATGAAGCTATCCGACGATGAGGAATTTGATTTTAATGATGTGTTTGGTCCGGCAGAGCAGCCTCAGCCTCAGCCTGCCGGAGCAGAGGGCAAGGGTTTGAGCAAGCAATCGACTCCAGGGTTTCTCCGGGTTAAGGATCCAGAAATCATCTACAGTCGATCTCATTCATTGGTTGGCCCCTCACCGCGGCCTGGCCTGGAGAGGCAGCCCAGCAAATTCAGCAAACCCACAGAAACGTTGGTTGGATCTCCATCGAGCTCTTTGAACGAAGATGAATCGGGAGCCCTTTCTGAAGACTCTGATGGTGTACTTCTTGATCAAGACGATGTTAAGAAAAATCCTGTTGAAAAGCTTGGTACACAGGATTTTGAGCTTCTAAGGGTTGTTGGGCAGGGTGCATTTGGTAAGGTGTTTCAGGTGAGACGAAAGGGAACAACAGATGATATATACGCCATGAAAGTAATGCGGAAGGATAAAATTATTACAGGGAAGCACGTTGACTACATGAAAGCAGAGAGGGATATCTTGACAAAGGTGGACCATCCCTTTATAGTTCAATTACGTTACTCGTTCCAGGTACTTTCTCATGCCCTTTCAACTTCTTATGTTTATTTCTTTATCCTGATGATGGGTTAATGGATTGACGGGAAACGTTATGCAAATTGAATTCATCGACTTATCCTGGAAATCTCTCACTTACGCACTCTTATGTCTTATATTATTATTCTTTTGGTCAAATGTCATTTCGCCAATACCATTGATAAATACTTGCAAATGGAGAGATGTAATATATTTTGTAGATTTGTAAATAAGACTAACAAATGTGCCCACAACATTTGTGTTCTCCAAATTTGCAGAACAACATAAATATACGCAATCCTTATTAAAAAGATGTTTAGGCTATCTAGTACTTGTGAAGCTCTTCATTGAGCTATCGATAGCTACCAGGGAAACAGTAACCAAAACATTGCAACAATGAAAGCAAATCTTATGTTCCATCTTAATATACGGGGATGCATCCCCTATGGTTTTGGGGTCGTACCAGGGACGAAACAGGGACGGATTTTGGCCATCCCATGAGTCGTCCCTGTTTTGGCAAATTCGGAAATGTCTCTGAAACAGCCAATTTTTTTGGTAGGAAACTTGGGGACGGCCAGCAGTACCGGGGACGGTTTTACCATCTCGTATCCATCTTCGAAACTGTTGGCCGTCCCCTTTTTTCCAGCCAATCTAGTAAACCAAAAAATCATTTAAAAAAATTTCTTTTGCTGTCTGTGCGGCCCCTATTCGTTTTAAAGACATAATAAAAATATGTAACCCATATTTGGTCCATTAAAACATTAACTCTTCTAATCATTTTTAAATTTGACATACTTGCTAAGTGGAAGAAAAAAAACATAACAGCAGTAGCAGCAGTGAGGAAAGATTGTATTTAGTGAGGAAAGATTGCATTTAGTATTTATTAACTATTTTAGTTGGACTTCCCTTTATTTCATTTTGATTTCAGCATGGTACTTGGAGCCTTTAGGCATTTTGATTTTTGCCATATATGTATGTGATATTGACATATTGTTATAATTTAAGTATTTAGTATTTGCCATTTGATAATATTCCATGTACTGATCTTCTAAAATGTCTATGGTTTTGTCCCTTGAGGTCCCCTCCAATAAATTTTGGCTTCGAGCCATACCTGTACTAGAAACACGTTCCCGTCCCGGAAACTCCGTGGAGTGTAGTATAAAACATACCAAAATCTCAGTACAGTTGAATGAGCGCTCCTTGTTTTACCCTCATGACTGGGGCTGCGGATATTCATATCTAAAAACTTGGATTTGTTTTTGTACCTTTCCCTTTCGAACAAAACCTTGGTATCTTTTAGCAGTGGCGATGTATGTATTTTCCTTCAAAAGTGTTTAGTTATGATAAGTACAAACATTTGAAAAATAGAGTTTGAGGGTACCATACTTGATGTGCACATACTTCTATTGAAATTTAGTCATTTAAATTAATCAGTCAAAATAATACATGTTAGTGAAGCACAACAGCTTTTTTGAAGCATGTTTCTCAAAATAAATTGCGTAATCAAGCATGAACCAGATGGATGCCACTGTAACATACCCTACTAATTCTACCTTGAATTTTTTTAGTTTTGATTCAGCAACATTTTGTCAAACAGTTGGTGTGCAAAGTCTGATTTGTAATTTCTGAGTTCTTGTTCAGATGTTATAATATTTCTCTGCCAAACAATGACCATATGATCTGAAGAATAGCAAGGACAAATATCTTGGCACTTGAACACTACTACAAATATGCAATGTAAAGAGTTCTTATGGACTGATCGTTAATGTTCCGTACACTTATCCTCTATTCAAGATATACAAACTTCATATAGCTGTGTACAAAAAGTGACTGAGTTTGTAGTGCAAAGACTGTTACACAGTGACTGAATATGCAAAACTCTTTATAATTATGACACCTATACATTCAATGAACTATTATAATCGGGTGTAGAAGAACCTGGAAATAATATGATCGCTGTTGTTCGAAATTTGAGGATGGATGTCCAGTTCAGCAACCCATCTAATAGCTGCTCGGTTAGGGTATGAAATATGACCTCCAAGTACACAGAATGAGGATTGTTCATGCGCACTATTCACACGCACTGTTCACGCGCACTGTAGCAGCACTGTTTACCCACAAACCTGCTCCAAATCTCACCCCCAAATCTGCTGTCCATGCTGTTCAATGTCTGCAATGATAATCCTTTGGAAATGGAACAATTTCAATCTTACCTGTAGCTGAAAAATTGAAGCTGAATGCACACAGTATGAAGCTAATAGATTCTTAAATCCCTTGACTCTGTCTTCCAAGAGCGAAAGGATTGTCACCAATGGAGGATTTCGTCTCCAAAAGCCAGCAACCAAACCAACCAAACTAAGCTTGAAATTCATCAATTTCTTCATATCTCCACACCCCACTCATGGCTGTATATAAAGTCCTCTTAGAGGGTCGCCCCCCACTCCACAAGCAATGTGGGATTAAATCTCATATTTGCATTTTAATATATTGTTTCCATTTATCACTTTAAAGTCCCAAGGAGATCATTTGGTGTCCCACTCTTGGGCACACATATATATAATAAAGTAACCTTATAATATTAATTTAATTGAAGTTACTTTATTAAATAACTTCCGGCATTAAAATTCCATAGCAAATGATCTCGAAACACCACAAATGATAGCTCGTTAGAAAGAGCTAAGAAAAACACATCCAACCCCATCATCAAAATTATCATCCGACTAGCCTGGCTGACTTACTAAAAATAGTAAGTCACATTGTAAATGCCTCCAAACGAACTTAGTTGGCCCCAGAACAAAATCGACTAGGCCAAAACACCACAAGATCCCGTCCATGTCCTTGTTAGCCCCCGGGACCACATAGAAGTAGGCTAACGACAACATATATCCAAACTGGTTAAACAGGGGACATTACAGCCACAAAGGCCATATTTTAATGGTTCCATATATTATTTAAATTTTTTTAGCCCAGACCCTTAATAACTTTAACGCGTCAGTCTTATTTCATTCAGCTATGAGAGGGCCCTAGAATAAGTGCCGAGGAAGATATTGAGTTCTAACATTTACGTTCCTGTGGTAGCACTAGGCCCAAACTAGGGCTCAAGACCAGTGTCTGCCACAAGTGGAAACATTTATGCATGCTGCCAAGATCCCAGCCAGAACTATGATGGTTAGAGTACCTTATATTGACAACATATCAGACATTCATTGTGGATAAAGATGATATCATTATCACATAATGTTGCTATATATATACCCAAAAACAGAAAAACGTATTAGACTGGATTCTCTTCATTAGTATTGGTCATCCTTTCTTAGTTCAAAGATGCAATCTGCAATAATTTTATTCCTAAAGTGGTCATAGATATAGCCCTAGGCCATAACAACATACCTAAAATGCCCATGGTAACACTCCCTAGGCCATAGTAGCATTCCTCAATTGTCTAGCATATTTGCAATTTTGTTGTCATTTCTTATTATGTGGCCAAGAATACATCTATAATGGTTGCTAGCAGATTTATTTGCCATCAAGAACTAGCCACCCTCCATTTTGAACATTGTTTAAATTTTGCAACTTCTCATTTAGTATTTTTGATTCACCCCCGGCATGCAGATTTTTCCTGTCCTTCTCAGATGTATTTCTAAGTTCCAGAATAAATTTGCTGTGTTAGTACCTGTCCTGCATTGTCATAAAACTTTGGAATAGCTCAACCAGTCCTTTGCTGCTTGCTTGAAATTGTTGTTTTCCATTCATTAGAACTAGATTCAATCTGTCAAGGACTACAATACTTACTTGACTTCATTCCTCCTTTAACAACCCCTTTATCAGTGATGTGTAGAATGAGATGTTCAAACCCTTTATGGATGTTCTAGATTTTTAAAATTCTCAAATTCCCAAATGGATCTCGATTTCCAAAGTTTTTAAGTATGGTATTTAAGCCACTGGTTCTTACCAATTTTTTGTCCCCTAAAATTTTGCATCAGCATGTAACTCAAGCATACAGAAAATAAAACATGCAGCATGACACTACGTATGAGCAGTCCGTGATAACATAGAGAATGATTAGCAGTAGAATATTTGCAATCTAAGCAAGTTACCTACGCTTGTTTGTGTTAGAAAACATGGATCGGTTTTTGCAAATGTAATTATACTGCCATGGTTATTGGTATATTCCAAATGGAGATCCCAATCTCTTATAAATGTTAGATTAGGAGACATGTTTCTAAGATTAATCATTATAATTTAACAATATATATATGTGTGTGTGTGTGTCTTGTGAAATCCGGCCTAAAGAACCATGATAACAAATGCGCTAACTCATTTTGGTTTTAGGAGATAGATCAACTATTGATAAAGTCGTCACCTTACAATAGTGACCTCACACATGAAAGATGGTCACCTTTCATAACACACAATTTGAAAAATTTATTCTTTCTGTGACAACAACTTAATGAAGTTTGTTACAATACATTTGTTATCATGACTTTCAACACTTTGGGACAACAACTTAATGAAGTCTGTCATGATAACAAGTCTACCATTTATAAGATTGTCATCTTACAATGATTACCTTCTGTTTATATATGTCAATGAAAGATTGTCACCTTCATTACATATCATATGCGAAATAGTAACCACCATGAACCAAGTCAACGGGTGGTACCAAGGCTTTCATCTCAATTCTCTCTCACAGAGAAGAATGCAGTACAAGAAGTTTCGCTTAGAACTTCTCTTCATAGAGAAGATATCATTTACAAAGGATTGCACCGCAAAATTCTCTCTTTGAACATTGATCTTGGGAAGTCAGGTCCTATAGTTACGTCCTTAGAAGCTCTCTTCACTCAAGGATGCCCGTCAAATTCACTCTGAATCTGCTATCAATCTTTTGATTTTCTAGTGATAAGTCAATACTTCCTCATGATGCACTCAAGTGTAGGCCCATCAAAATCATGCAGTCATACACATGTATTTCTAGAGTCGCTCTGAGTATTAATCTTCTAAGATCTCATGTTTCCTTAAAAGAAGTATTAATCATCAAAGATGTTTTCTTCAAGAGCCTCACTTTATCCATCTTGATCATCAGGGTCTTTGGAGCTACTGTCATTAGATTGAGTCTGCACAATGTTTGGTAGCATATGTAAAGTACCAACCTTATTTTCCTATAAGAATATCCTCAAACATAAAGGAAAAGATCAAGAGAAATAACCCTTATAGTATGTATAGAATTACAAATAACAGAGAGACTACAAAGAGTAGATAAATGTAAAAGATAAGAATACTTTTTTGCACATGAAGATTCAAAAATTGTCTTTTTAGATTATTTGAGATGGAACATCTCCTTTCTAAATAAGGTTCAAGTGGGAATGGAACATTGACTATTATTCCCCCCACAATGTAAAATTTCACTCATTCTTATATTGTTGAACAATTGTGTATCAAATATGATAACTCTTTTCTAAGTTCCAATTTGCTCTTTTTGTCTATTGAAGGTCCAAACATTCATTTAGCTTAACAGTAGAAGCGAACATGTCCTCCTACTTTCTTCAACTCGTCCACAATATGCCAATATCTTGATTGAGTATGATTGTGTCACACGTATGAATCTAGAACTCATACGTCAAGTTCCATTCATCAATGAGAGACTCATGGATGGTTCAAATGAATTCTTAAGAACTTCATAGATGCCTCACAACAACTCAAATTTCCTTTGTTCATGCAAGGTATTTGTTTGATCTTTTGATTTAAACCTATATTACGCACATCTTGTAATCTGTGTATTCCAAATTTGTATCATTGGTGAATCCATCACAACATGGTTTACGCCCTTTGAATTAATATGGTCAAGATCACTAAAGGTGACTGAATCATATCTTCTATATGCTCCCTCTCTTTTAAGGTTGCCTCAAATGTTAGCCTCCCTTTGAATCTCAATCTCCCTCTTTGTCTTGCAAGAACATTATCAAAAAAAATCAAGGCATATATATCTTATAGTACATATTGAAATAAAAGAATAAGAGAGAGACTAACATAATACCCAAGGGTACTTCTAAATGATATAAGATCATTTCAATATAGATAAAGATTAATATACTTTGAATATATGTATATATTCAATCTTCTAAATATATTTTTAATTAGTGCTACATATAATAATCTAAGGTGACCACGAAAAAATAAGTAAAAGTAATACTAAAGATAATAAGGAATACTTATTAACTTTTCCCTTTTAACACTCATTACTCTATACTTGTTTGCCACATCCTTATCCACAGCCATATTCATATCCACAGCCATATTCACATCTGCTATTTGACTTCATACGTGAAATACATTAAGCATATTAATCTAATGACTTGTTCATGGTTCATGAAGTCGATAACTTCCCTGTATTATTAGTTGAATGACTTTATGACCACCTTCTTTATGTACCCTTGTACTCCTCTTATTCACCGATCATCTTATATATCTTAATTTGAAGTGGGGATGTGACTTTGTAATGAGTAACAGTCTTAATTTTAATAAATTACCTTCTATATTAAAAAAATTGCTGATTATATGGTTTCGGGGTTTCAACTTTCTTACTTAATAAAGAATATGTTTCCAAATGTGATTAACTTAGCATCCACAAATTATTATTGTTGTGCCACATACGATAATATTTATTCATCCCCGCTTGCCGTCATAGCATCTAAAATACTTTGCCATTCAACCTTCAAGTCTATCGGGCTCCTTTATTACCACTGATAATTCCCTTTCAATATTGGCCCATATATACATAGTAAAATTTCCATTGCGATCTCTTATGCTGACGTAAGGCCTTTAATAATCTGACGTGGGATTCTTACTGTTATGTTGTTCCAATATATGCGCTTTTATATGTTCATTCAAAACACTATCATTTTTACATGATGAATCGCTGCGTATAATTGCTGCAGATAATTATTATTTAGAACCCTTATTCCTTGGTGGTGATATTTTGATATTCCCACATATTTATTAATCTCTATCCAATTATTGAATTTTACTAAATACCATATACTTCATTCGATTCTGCATACTTGTCATGTCTCATACTTATTGGCATTCCATTGTTTTGCTTCTAACATTCTTATTGAATTTGCTCGTCATTTGTACATGTGATTCTATCTTCTGCAATTGTTATATACATGTTATTATTTTCTGGTCATTGAGTGATGTGAGACCATGATATTCTGATGCTTTTCATCCCATGTTTAAAGCATACGGTATGATGAAAGCATCTTTCATTTATATTTCTGAATGAAGAGACTTTCATTGGTGACAATCATTGTCCCGTTTCTTGCTAAAGAATGTTGATGTTGGTTAAAATTACAACTCACATATGTTGGGCAAAACCTTTTCATTGCTGCTGTAGGGTGTAATACAAGCTCCTTTGGCTGCAATTGTTTCTATTAAATCAGGCATGCCATGACTCATTATATTTTCTGTCTTCCACCACATTGAAAGTTCCCTTTGTCGCTGCTTAAATATTGGCTGCCTTATTCCATATTACTGCTTTCTTGCATTTCACCTCACTTGAGTATATTTGTTTGGTTTATACGTCCAATTGTAGATGATATCTTGTTGATCTTTCAAACTTCCATCTGTAGGTTTGTTTTGACATGAAGCATGCAGGAGTATTTCAGTTATCACCAATTAACACTTGTATCTGTATTGGTAGTTTATAGATCGTCAGTCTTCAGATGATCTTGCATTTCCAGTTGTCAGAAACACAACAACATGATATGCGACTTTATGATAAACATTGCTTCTGAATTCGTTGTTGTAATAGTCATATAATATTGTTGTACATAATTTCACTATCGTTCATCTCTGCTACACATAATTCTGTAATTTTATAGGGTCAATGTGCATGCTTAATCTCTGTCTGATTCTTTCATTCATATGTGTGATTTTTCTTCCTGCTTGGCTGCGCTTGTAGGTATTTTCCTGTGTATGCTCTGCTATACCTTTAATCCTTTCAGAGTGATCCACATGTGCTTCCCTTGGATATGTCTGTGTTTTCCTCAAATCAGTAATCTGGTCTCTTCTATCCTTTTTTACAATTGCAGTCTAGCTCTGATACCACATTAGAAAACATGGATCGGTTTCTGCAAATGTAATTACATTGCCATGGTTATTGGTATATTCCAAATGCAGATCCCAATCTCTTATAAATGTTAGAGTAGGAGACATGTCTCTATGATTAGTCATTATTATTAAACAATATAAATCACAATATAACATATATATAGATATATAATACAATAATTATAATATTATATATAATATATATTATGTCAACGTTGTATCTCATGATTAAATCAATCTGACTGTAGCTATAATCTTAACAGTTTGGAAAGATGGTATTTGTATTATAAATTAGCTTGTTGAGTTATATTCTTAGTTACCCGAATCCGATTCGGGCACGTGAATCGGATCCGTGGATTCACAATTTTTTTTTACCCAATTAGGATTCATGGAGGATTCATGAACACACATATATATTTCTCTTAGTTTTTAGTATATATAATGCATAAAGGGGTCATTTTAGGACTAGAAAGCAAAAACAAATTAAGTCATATTAAATCACTTAGACCCACTTAAACCCGTTGATCCTTGAGGATTTGTGCAGATCCTGGCAGGTTCCTTGTTTTACACAGTGGATTCGTCTGGATTTGTGGCTTCATTGTGTAAAACAAGGATCCTGCCTGGATCTGCACGCATCTAGGCACGAATCCTGTAACTAAGGTTATATTTGTTTATATTTCATATCCATAAAAATCAGTATGAAATATTGGATATTGCATAGCTTATGCCATGTATTTTTTTACTCACAAGCGCCTAGTAAAATTAATCAAATTGAGCCAACTAGGAATGTCCAGCAGTAAAGCTGTTGTGACAACTTTGACTGAAAAAGCAGTTCTAAAGAGATTTTTTTTAAGGGCTATGTACATCAGACTGATATTCAAATGTGTGAAAGTCTTTTCAGTTCTTGCTTTTGAGAGCTGAAACAAGAATGGATTGTGTTTAAGTAGTTGATTTTCTTTTAATGTTTTGGTTTTACTTGTAAAATAATATAGATGTACTGCTTTAACGGGGACTTGCACCCACCTCCCAAACCTTGAAGTACCCATCACCGAGACATCCCCGCACTGGGTACTTGTGCACCCACGTACCCCCACCTCCGCCATTCTGCAAGAATGGGTACTTGGATTTCTATTTGAATTTTGTTTTTTGAATATTACTATTGGGTATGTAATATGATACTATGTTGAATGTTCAATTATTCTAGTTCATGTTGCAATTTTGATGTTATAAAGTATTTTAATTTGGTATGTTTTATTGAAACATCATTTCATAACAAGCATTTCAAGCTCTATATGTATACCATACAACACCCCTCCCTGCCCCCTCCTCCCCTTGCCACCGTCCCTGGCCGTCCCCCTGCTGTCCCAAAAATAAGGCCCGTTTTCTCCCCGTCTTGGAAACTTGCACTGGCGTCCCCTTGTCCCAACGTACCCCAGTACTGGGGTTACATTGCTAATTTTTAACTTTTTGTATTACTATTGGGTAGTGGATTTGTTACCCATCCTTTTAATTTGAATGGCATGCTAAAATAAAATTTTCATCTTGCAACTCGTCATTGTTGAGTGAATTTTACATTTTTTGGCTGTACCATATATAATGCAATTAGGAAATAGTTTAATCTTCTTGTAATTCATGTTGTGGTGCTGTCTACCACATGGATTCTTTGGGTGATGATCAAAGTACAGTTTCAAAGATCATTACGCACACTCCCAAAACACACTTTTATCATAAAAAACATTTTTTCTATAATGCTGTCATTTCCTGAGACTCACTATAATATGGATGTGTATTCCTACATATTTTTAATGTTTTATAAATTGTATTTGCCCCTTTGCATTTTTTTATCTTTGGATATTTGACTAGATAACTTACTTTGCTTACAGACAAAATCAAAATTGTATTTGATTCTGGATTTTATAAATGGAGGGCATCTATTCTTTCAACTTTATCGACAGGGAATTTTCAGGTACCTGTCTGCCTATATTCATTTTTGTTGAATTTTATAATTTGTTACCGAGAAAACTACTTGAAGTTCAGGTTACTGATTTTAGATTTTATGACGTAGTGAGGAATTGGCTCGGATTTATACAGCAGAAATAGTTTCTGCTGTGATACATCTTCACAAAAATGGCATTATACATCGAGATCTAAAACCTGAAAACATTCTTATGGATGCTCAAGGACATGTAAGTGCTCCTTAAATGAAATAAATTTGGCAGTTTTACCATTGCCTTGCTTATGTTTACACTCTGATGATTTTAGTTTTAGTATAATAAAATTCTGAAACATTGTCCTTTGCTAATGTATGAAAAAGCTTAAAGTGCATTGTGGTAAAAAGATGTCAACAATCTTTCTTTGGGTTAGTAATTTTCAAAACTACATACGGTAGCATTTTAGAGTATTGTAGCGATTGTCTAAGATGGACATCTCTGGCTTATATACATAGTAACACAGAGATGTGTCCCCTCCCCCCACCTTTTGCCCCATGTCTTGGAGATGGGGGTGCCCCGGGGACTAGGGAACTTCGTCCCCCTGTCCTCAGCGGCACCACCAAATTATGCCACCTCCACCGCGGATGGGGGACGTCTCGGTGTTGACTATTTGCTGATTGAGATTCAATCATTTATGGTCAATGTTCGATGTTCTAATTCAATGCAATGTTTAAGTATTTACTATTTAGTATTTTACATCTTTATATCTTATATTACAATACATTTTTTCATAACTAGCATTTTGAGTACCTTATGTATAGTATATATGACCCCCCTCATTCCCCTCATCTTGAAAACTTGTTCCCCTGTTCCGTCATCCCCAAATTAAGGCCCCTCTGCCCCCTCACCCTGGAAACTTGTTCCCCCTGTTCCACCTTCCCCAAATGAAAGTCCCTCCGTCCCCTCATCCTGGAAACTTGTTCCCTCATTCCGCTGTTCCCCCGTCCCCCAATGCGGTGTAACTATGCTTATATCTGTTAGCTGCTTCCTCTGAGCATAAGTATTTACACATGCCTAGGATTCATAGATGCTCTATAGCAAAATCTTTTGTGGAACTAATGCCTATATTAATTTGTAATCTAAGAATTTCTTTCTAATTCTTTTGGAAACTTTCCTCAATAGTTTTGGTAGAAATATACCTTTCATATTATATGCTGACTTAAATCAAAATGTTTCAGGTGATGTTGACCGATTTTGGCCTGGCCAAGGAAGTGGATGAATCAATGCGATCCAACTCTATGTGTGGGACAACAGAGTATATGGCACCTGAAATCATACTTTCAAAAGGTCATGATAAAGCTGCTGATTGGTGGAGTGTTGGAATACTTCTGTTTGAAATGGTTACTGGTCAGGTGTGATTTATTTCTTTACCTCTCTGAATACCTTATACTTGATCACAGTAGTTGTGATATTCCTTTTACAAACTGTTATATTATGGACGAGAGTCAAGGCCTCTATACCTGCATTTAAATATCTGATGACGGTTATGTTTGGCAGCCTCCCTTCACCCACAACAATCGGCAGAAGCTCCAAGATAAAATTATCAAGGATAAAATCAAATTGCCATCATACCTGACATCTGAAGCTCATTCATTGCTCAAAGGAGTAAGTTTCATTACTGGTATGTTAAGTATAATGTGATTTGAAATGGTTGTCGTTGATCCTAACATGGTTGGCCATATTTCAGCTGCTGCAGAAGGATCCTAGTAAGCGTCTAGGGAGCGGAGTTAATGGCAGTGATGAAATTAAGCGGCACAAGTGGTTTAAATTCATTAACTGGAAAAAACTTGAAGCACGTGAGATACAGCCCACCTTCAGGCCTAATGTGAGTGGAAAAGACTGCATTGCAAATTTTGATGAACGTTGGACAAACATGCCCGCACAGGATTCCCCAGCTTCCACCCCAAAATCTGATGAATATTTTAAAGGCTACACTTACGTGGCTCCTAGCACTTGGCTTTCAAGGCCCGAGAAGGAAGCTCACTGAGTCGGGCCATGTAGTTTATTTGTTTGGCAGTGACGTGTGAGATGTGAATTGCACTCAATTGTTGCATGCCATCCATTAATTAGTCGACAGGAATTGGATTTCTAGCATGACTATCTTAGGAGTCCTGCATATATGAATATTTCCATACAATTGTATGAAAAAAATTAATTCTTGACTGTTTTGCCAATGTGCCCTGGCCAAGAAGAATTGATTTCTGCATACAGCTTCAATGCATATTTTTTTAACTTGGTAAGTTACAGGCATTACTTGACATTGGCGTTTTTAAATTATTATAATATTCTAAAGTTCGCTCTACCCCATTTTGGTGGCTCTCATTATATGTATAATGATGTCTTTTCATATAATGGGTGATGTCTCTCAGAATATGAATAATCATTGATATAGCTTTCTGTTTATTTATATTGCTCTGGCCCTGGTTCTTCTGAGACCTTTTGTCGTCAACCGATAATTTGAAAGGGAAGGGACAAGGGCAGAGACACTAGCATTTCATAACATTTTATCGGCTGACAGTTACAAGGGTAGATGCTACTACAATGGCAGCCAGGGAGCTTGTAATACATAGTAAATACAAAAATCCGGTTACATGCCAAATGTTGATTACGGTCAATCATATCGAACTGTAATAAACTAGCATAGACATCCTAAACACATCTTATGCTAAAAAGACATCTATCCAAAAGATATCGCATATATCAGTTTTGAGACACCTGTCTATATCTGTGACGTAGGTGAGTTTCATAGGTGCCTCGGGATTGGTAGATCTCGTTTTCTTTTTAAATATATACGTATTTAAAATATCCATTCCACGTTAATGTAGATATGAAGTTCCAGTATTTGTATATGTACATAGATGTTGGCCTTCAATTATTTTGAAGCCGGGCTTGGAAACTCAAAGATGAAAGGCATATCAGGCACTGGACAAATAACAAAACAAGAGCTGTAGTCCCTGCCTTTTAGAATCATAGTTAACATTTGTATAGAAATGAAATGTTTTTGTAATATTTGTGTAAAACAGAATGATCTGTAGTATGATCTCGTTTTAGAAGGCTTATATTTGAATAAAAACTTATAGGTTTTAATATTTTTACATTTGAATGAGGATTTCCAAATAGATATACAAAGATGAAAAATAAATTTAAACTTTATATATTAATTAAATCAAATTTTGTTTTCTACAAGATGTTATAAATAAATCTAATTTGACATAAATATTCTACAAAGAGTAGAATACTTGGGAAACAAAATCTAAAGAACTCGAGGTAGAAAAAGTTAGAATCAAGGAAAAAAATTAATTATCTTTTTAGTTAGGTTATATGCATGAAACACATAACTAAGAATTAAAATTGAAGATCACAAATTAAAACAAAACAATTTTTGAAAAATAAAGTTGCTAAAACAAAAATAGCACATACACGAGTCCAAGAACTTTTCAATAGATTTACACATCCAATTTTGTGAGTATATTAAAACATATAATAACAATTTCAATAAATTTGACTATAATTTTTTTAATGAAAAATAAAATAAATATCAAAATATTGCTAAGAACAATAAAATTAAATTTAAACTAGAAATAAACCACACAAAATTCCCTGCCAATCAATCCAAAAATTAAATTTAGTTCCTAATAATTGTCTTTACTTTGATCGAATGATAAAATGAAATATAATTATTCATATTATTTACACTTTTCATAGTGAATCATTCAATTTTAACACTTATATTTTAACAGTTATATATGTACATAGCTTCTTTCTTAAATCAATAATTGAAAAATTAAGTGTAGTCAATAAATTATAATATAATATAATTATATCTTATAATGTAATAATAATTTTATTTGAAAATTAGTACTATTTTATATTATTATTATTATAAATATATAATTATAAGTCTTATCGTTACGAAAAAATATAAAAGTATGTGTCCACATAGTAAAATAAAATATAACAACAAAATTGGAGGACAACACTTCAGCTAATTCCTCTCATATGTGAAACACTTTGGTCTGTTTTGAAAGTGTAAATTTTTTTTTATTGTTCTCTACGGCACTTTGCAACTGACGTATGTTTGAAGTAATAAATGCATGCTGATCTTTTCAGCCTTTTTTAAATCTATTTTGGTTCGTTTTTGATGTATTAAAAGAGAAAAGCAACTTTCAAAGAACTATGAAATTATGTATAAAAATAGAATTAAAAAATACTTTTGTCAAAATCTTATAAAATTTTTAGCTTTTAAAATCTGTTTGTCCTCAATTAATGGGTATAATGAAAACATTAATTCTCTGACTATATAGAAAGTCTCTACCGTGAGTTTAATATAATATCAGGAATATTTTTAACTAGTATACCATTTAAGAATTATTTCTGTGAGGAATTTGAGATGGGTAGGCTACTTCTGTGGTCGTAATTATGGGGCCCTAGAGTACATTTTGTAAATTCTAAATACTGCCCATTCTGCTCGCCCTACAGGTGCCGCGGGTTTCTATTTGCTGCATGATTTCTTGCAATGCCGCTATTACCTGTGGTGGTGATTGTATCAATTGGTCATTGATAGACCACTTTCAATCTGCTATATTAGTGTCGGCGGAAATTGCCAACCCTATAAAGGTGGAAGGAGATGGATTTGGAGAAAAAATTGGTAGGGAGTGGGAGGTGAAGAAAATAATAAAAATTGAATTTGGAATCATACAATTACTTTTAGGTAAGTACACCACTATTAGATTAACTTCTAACTAAATAAAATGATTTTTTTAAAAGACATTTCAAATAAGTAAAATATAAATATCACTAGCAATTCAATGTTATCACTTGATTTAAATATTTTAATAGAAATGTTAAAAAAGTAATGATCATTGATAAAGTAAATTGCTTTCTTACTTTAAGAACAAATTTTTTGAATTGGAAATCATCGTATAATAATAATAAGTTGAGAGATATTCTTCTGGAGGCACCTATTGTTATAAATCATCTCAGTGCAATAGACACCTTAGAAGGATATCTCTCGACTTATTATATGAACCTATGGAAATCCAAAATAAATTGTGTTTATACATTGATCCTATTCAAATCACAATCCACCAATTAAAATATATAAAAAATATTTTTCTATAATTATGTTGTGTTTTTCTACTTTTTTGAAAAATCAGCTTTTAAAATTGTTAGAATTTATTTTTTATTTAGTGCTTCACATACTTTCTAATTTTCAAACAAATAGTCTCACTATAATTTAAAAAATTTAAGATTTTCTTTCTTAAAAAATCTTTTACTAAATTGTTCAGATATTTTTCTAATATTTTTTTAAAAAATCAACTAAAACATCTAAAGTGTTGTTAAGTTACCTAGTTTCTTTAAAATTTTAATTTGTAATTGCCACTCTCTCTTTATTTTATATTAAATATTTTTAATCATTCGTCAGTTCTTCAATTATACAGCTAACTCAATACAAGACTATTGTGGTTTATTATGATAGGGATAATGAATCACTACCACAACCATCAGTTTGAGAGTCTATTGTTATCATTTTTATTAAATATTGTTATTTAAATTAGAACTATCATATGCCTATTAAATTTATCTAAAAAAGCTTATTGTTTACATTGAAAATTGCTACCACTGTAGAAAGCCTCTCAACTTAATTAAATATTAAAAATGATATATAAAAAAATAAAATAAATTATAAGTATATTTTTTTAGATTTATTCTATTAAATATAAGAAGATTACATTAGATATTGTCTCATTGTTCATCACTGGTTAGATCTATCTAAAAAGGAGTGTAAATCTCATCCATGTACACGCTCACATGTATGTCTTTGATAAGTATTTCAAACTTCTCCTTAGATAGCCTCATAATCACTCCAAAAATTGCTATCTAAAATGAACCACATGAAGGACTTACTAAGCAATCTAACACAACCTTAAAAAATATTACCACTTCTAACTTTCCAAATAAATTAAAGATTTTTACTAGGAAAATAGACTAAAAAAATTAGTTTCATGATGTCTATGACAAAATCCCCCACAAACTCCTAGGGGCTAACATAAATACTAATTTTAAAGGAAAATTTGCTCTAGATTTCCTTAGCAAGCATGCAAGGAAAGAAGATATGTATTGTGTTTTTAGGTAGGCTACAAAGAAGGCAAATTTTTTTTTTTGCATTAGTTGCATTGATTAGGGAGTTTTTGTAATAGCAAATTCGTACCATAAATGCTAAAATAAAGAATAACATTTATTATTGTCAAACTTGGTGCTCTAGGAAATAGTGATATGCAAGGCAACATCTTTATCAAACACAATTTAGGAAGGGACAAGGATGAATAGGTTGATCTCAAAATAAAATAGGCTCTCCAATGGGAATGGGGAATGCCATAGCATGTGGCAATCTCATCCCTAGTTTTCATTTGTCCATCTCTAATAATATCATTTAAAAAAACTCACCTATATTTTCCCATGCTCTAGCTAAACAACCTTGTAAAAGGGCAAGCTGCTTATCCTCATATTTCAGGTTATCTCCATGAAGTTTTCCATCCTTATCAACAACCTCATTATGTGTTACATGACTCTTATTGACCTCCAAGCCTTCCAAGGACCTAAGCACAAATGATCCTCTTGCCTTGATAGTAACCTACCTTGCAATGATATTTGCAAAGGGAATATCTTTCCATTGCTAGTTATATTTATGAGAAAACTTAGATTTATTATGTACAATAACAACCTTCCAAGGTTCTTTACATTCCAATGCCTTACAAATTCATTTAGCCACTAATGCAATGCCCTACAATCTAATGACTTAAAGGCCCAATCCTCCATTAGTTTTACTCATAACACACCATAGCCATTTGATAACATGTCTCCTCTTGTTACCCTTTTCCAGCAAACCTTAAGAAATCTTTGATTCATCTCTAAATTAGATTGAAATGATATTGACTAAACAACCACACAAAAGAATAATAATAATATAAATTGTATAGAGACAATATCTTTTAACATTATTGAACTCTTCATGCTATAGTGAGATAGTTTTTGTTCCATCTTCTAAATGTTTCATCGATATTCTCTTTGATCCAAATCCACATATCCTTAAGATTTGTGTTAATGTCAAAAGAGATGTCTAGATAGCTTACCTAGTGAGTAGGATCATGTCACTTATTTGAGTATTTGCTAAACCAATTAGAGGTTTTTCATCCAACCCAAGTAATGCATACTTGGATAAGGAAATCTTGCTACCAAACGCTAAACAAAACAAGTTCAACTTAATCATTAGGGCCTCTCGTTGTCTTCTAATTGAATCAATACTACTATGTCATCAACAAATTGAACTTGAATATTTCTTCTTTGTTAGGAAGGTGTTGGCACTCAAAATTGAAGCCCCAATTTTGAGTACCATTGAGAAATTTAAGCCCCATAAATGTTTTTTGATGCCTATGTACCTGGCTATTCTTGTGAGGCCTAAGAGGTGTTTAATGTTTCTAACACCTTCCATTTAGTGTGTCTATGTGTTTCATGAAGCTAAACTATCATTCTGAGTCATTTCGTGAAGTCTCGTTTTGAGCATTTGTCAAATCTGCATTTTTTCGTTAGTGTCAAACAGTGACAGGAGGCCGTGTTTGTCATTGAATATCTGGCACCCAAGTAATGTTTCATGAATTGCTGCTTTGGGATTATTTAGTGTCCATACCAGAGAGCCTATGTTTCAGATTTCGAGTCATTTCAAATCTGTTTGACTAGGTTTTGAATCCCTCAAAGCTGGTCATTTATTGATGTCATGCTGATATGAATTATTCAGAATTCTAGGAGGCCTTGTTTGATGAGTTATAACTTTTGACCAGTTGACCCAAATGATGAAATTCCTTTTGTGTTGCATTTTAGAGGTCAGAGACATTCTATGTTTCAATTTTGAGCTTATGATGAATTCGTTTGATTAGTTTTCAAACGCGATTCCAAATGCAATTTCTAACTTTCTACTAGTGTCAAGAAGTGCAGATTTGTCAGAACCCCTGTTCGTGATGTCATATCTCAAAATTTGTGATTGGTAAGATCGAATGGATTGTACCACTATGTTGCACTTTGAAAATACTTCAAGTGTGCCAACTGTCAAGTCTTGATAAATCCGTCTGCACACTTTTTCAGATCAATTCCATTTGCAAAAAATAATTTTTTTGCCATTGTTTCCAGTCTGCAAATTTGAGTAGCCCACTTTGACCGCTCACCATTTACGCCTAGTTATTCATCATGAGCCCAAATTGTAGATCCATATTCTCCTCGTGACAATGAACCAATGCCCTAGTTTTCATGCCCCCAAGTGTCAGTTTACCCAGTTTTCAAAGCCAATTCCGATCGCAATTTATTGTTTTTAAGGCCAGCCGATAGGCCTTGTTAGCAGAAAGTTGTAGTTTGCAGATAAGTGGTAAAATGAGTTTTAATGATGTTTCAGTGATGGATTTTGATTCAAATTAGTGTCAGATAATCAAAGGGCTAGTTTGAAGGTTTAGTTGTTCGGAAATGAAAATTCAAACTAACTTCATCAACAGTACAGGTGTTCACAACAAGAAAAGGATGCTGCATATTGCTAAAGAAATAGCTTGTTGGCAAAAAATCTTCCTTTAGAGTGGGAATCCACCATACATGTTCGAGTGGATCCTGTGAGAATGGATTTGTTGAAAGCTTTGATAGTGGGTCCCAAAGGAACTCCTTATTAAAATGGAATCTTCATATTCGATATTTATCTTCCTCCAGGTTACTTTTTAGGTGTGGACATACTTCAGGTGTGAATGATTTTGTCACTAGCTGCATGCATGTCACATGCAAACCCTGCCTGAAGTCTCATGTGGAATCTTTGGTGGAGAAATCAATCAAAAGATCAGTACCCTCATATGAGGCCATCCAAATACAATTTCAATGCCTTGATCAAGGGTGTGGGGTAGAGCTCAAGACAACAAATTTACTCAATTTACTTGACATTGATACTGTCAAAAAATATGAAAATTGGTTGGGGAATGCAATACAAAGCTCAAGAATGTCTTCTAGCAAAGTAAAGGGCATGGAATTTAGTGAAAGCTTCTAAATTTCCCGACAACACATATCACAATAATGAGGTTGTTACTTCAATTAATCACATTGTCACAAGAGGGTCAAACTTTGACATCCATTGCAAGGTAGTATGAAACATTAGTAGAGGGAATCACTTCAGTAAATCACATTGATAATGTTGACATGGTTGAATTTGGTAAAATTTTAGTTGTACCTATTCATCATAAGATATTTGAAAGGGTTTCCACAATTACAATGGATTTGAACGAAATTATACCCAAGGATCAAAATATCATAGCAGCTTCAACTGTTGCAATAACATCAATTCCTGTGCATGGACTGACTGTAGCATCTCACCTTTCTCTATGATTTGTTAAAGGGACTATGTTATTTCTACTCTTGGCTCTTGCTCTAGCTTACTGTATTAGATGGTTGGTGCATTCAATCAGACAACAAATAGATGAAGTTTATGAACAAGAAGCAAAGGAGAAGACATCAAGCACATAATGCAAAAGTTTTCAATGCCAAAAGCAAACACAACCAAGGAAGAACAGATCTAAGAAGATCCATAGGTTGAAAGAAACTCACGCCAAGGAAAAATGTAGCAGACTTGAGAGTTTAAAAGGAAGATGCCCACTACTTTTGGTAAGAGGAACATGTAAAGGAGATGTTGCAAAGGGGAAAATTATTTTTTGCTTGCTCTATACATTAAAAAAAAAACCAACGTCAGCATTGATGGAGGAATAATTTGCAGAGGTTGTGGAGTAGCAGGGGTAGAGGCATCTGAGGCAAGGAACTCTACGCCATAAGGGAAGGCAACCCACGGTATGCGAAGAGAGTAACCAACCACGATGGAGAAAGACATTTGAAACAGTAAAAACCCCACACTAAATACAGAGGAACACAACATTCAAGCCGCAACAAGCCAAGCCAAAGGCAACCTACGCAATGTTAAGAGAGAAGTCCATCAGGCAGCCTCACACAAGGGGCAGGGGAGGCCTTAGAGGAAGTAGGGTAGTCAAATAAAGGAGAAAATCACAGTTAAAAGGATCTTGCCCATGCAAAGATAGAAGTCCACAACAACTTGCTCTCTGAAGCAAGGCATGCATCAAGGATAGAAGCCAGTGCATTAAAAAATTCCCATGCAAGGAAGAGACAACTTACATATGAAGCAGGAAGAGCCGTTGCTTAAGATTTATGAATGAAAACCTTGCTAATAAAAATTAAAGACATTTCTTTCAAAACAACCATGAGAGGGATATCCCACGCATGTAGAGGAAGAAGCCTTTCACATCTTAACAGGGCAGGTTTCATAAAAAAAAAGGCAGACATAAGGGGAAATCTAGTTTGAAGGTTCAGTTGTTTGAAAACAAAAATTCAAACTAACTCCATCAATAGTACATGTGTTCACAACAAGAAAAGGATGCTGCATATTGCTAAAGAAATAGCTTGTTGGCGACAAATCTTCCTTTAGAGTGGGAATCCACCATACATATTCGAGTGGATCCTGTGAGAATGGATTTGTTGAAAGCTTTGATAGTGGGTCCCAAAGGAACTCCTTATTAAAATGGAATCTTCATATTTGATATTTATCTTCCTCCAGGTTACTTTTTAGGTGTGGACATACTTCAGGTGTGAATGATTTTGTCACTAGTTGCATGCATGTCACATGCAAACCTTGCCTGAAGTCTCATGTGGAATCTTTGGTGGAGAAATCAATCAAAAGATCAATACCCTCATATGAGGCCATCCGAATACAATTGCAATGCCTTGATCAAGGGTGTGGGGTAGAGCTCAAGACAACAAACTTACTCAATTTACTTGACATTGATACTACCAAAAAATATGAAAATTGGTTTGGGAATGCAATACAAAGCTCAAGAATGTCTTCTAGCAAAGTAAAGGGCATGGAATTTAGTGAAAGCTTCTAAATTTCCCGACAACACATATCACAATAATGAGGTTGTTACTTCAATTAATCACATTGTCACAAGAGGGTCAAACTTTTACATCCATTGCAAGGTAGTATGAAACATCAATAGAGGAAATCACTTCAGTAAATCACATTGATAATGTTGACATGGTTGAATTTGGTAAACTTTTAGTTGTACCTATTCATCATAAGATATTTGAAAGGGTTTCCACAATTACAATGGATTTGAATGAAATTATACCCAATGACCAAAATATCATAGCAGCTTCAACTGTTGCAATAACATCAATTCCTATGCGTGGATTGACTATAGCATCTCACCTCTCTCTACGATTTGTTAAAGGAACTATGTTATTTTTGCTCTTGGCTCTTACTCTAGCTTACTGTATTAGATGGTCGGTGCATTCAATCAGACAACAAATAGATGAAGTTTATGAACAAGAAGCAGAGGAGAAGACATCAAGCACATAATGCAAAAGTTTTCAATGCCAAAAGCAAACACAACCAAGGAAGAATAGATCTAAGAAGATCCATAGGTTGAAAGAAACTCACGCCAAGGAAAAATGTAGTAGACTTGAGAGTTTAAAAGGAAGACGCCCGCTGCTTTTGGTAAGAGGAACATGTAAAGGAGATGTTGCAAAGGGGAAAATTATTTTTTGCTTGCTCTATACATTAAAAAAAAAACCAATGTCAGGATTGATGGAGGAAGAATTTGTAGAGGTTGTGGAGTAGGAGGGGTAGAGGCATCTGAGGTAAGGAACTCTACGCAATTAGGGAAGGCAACCCACAGTATGCGAAGAGAGTGACCGACCACGATGGAGAAAGATGTTTGAAACAGTAAAAACCCCACACTAAATACAGAGGAACACACCATTCAAGCTGCAACAAGCCAAGCCAAAGGCAACCTATGCAATGTTAAGAGAGAAGTCCATCGAGTAGCCTCACGCAAGGGGCAGGGGAGGCCTTAGAGGAAGCAGGGCAGTCAAATAAAGGAGAAAATCATAGTTAAAAGGATCTTGCCCATGCAAAGATAGAAGTCCACAACAACTTGCTCTCTGAGGCAAGGCATGCATCAAGGATAGAAGCCAGTGCATTAAAAAATTCCCATGCAAGGAAGAGACAACTTACATATGAAACAGGAAGAGCCGTTGCTTAAGATTTATGAATGAAAACCTTGCTGATAAAAATTAAAGACATTTCTTTCAAAACAACCATGAGAGGGATAGCCCACGCATGCAGAGGAAGAAGCCGTTCACATCTTAACAGAGTAGGTTTCATAAAGAAAAAGGCAGACATAAGGGGAAATCTAGTTTGAAGGTTCAGTTGTTCAGAAACAAAAATTCAAACTAACTCCATCAATAGTACATGTGTTCACAACAAGAAAAGGATGCTGCATATTGCTAAAGAAATAGCTTGTTGGCGACAAATCTTCCTTTAGAGTGAGAATCCACCATACATGTTCGAGTGGATCCTGTGAGAATGGATTTGTTGAAAGCTTTGATAATGGGTCCCAAAGGAACTCCTTATTAAAATGGAATCTTCATATTCAATATTTATCTTTGTCCAAGTTACTTTTTAGGTGTGGACATACTGCAGGTGTGAATGATTTTGTCACTAGTTGCATGCATGTCACATGCAAACCCTGCCTGAAGTCTCATGTGGAATCTTTGGTGGAGAAATCAATCAAAAGATCAATACCCTCATATGAGGCCATCCGAATACAATTGCAATGCCTTGATCAAGTGTGTGGGGTAGAGCTCAAGACAACAAACTTATTCAATTTACTTGACATTGATACTGTTAAAAAATATGAAAATTGGTTGGGGAATGCAATACAAAGCTCAAGAATGTCTTCTAGCAAAGTAAAGGGCATGGAATTTAGTGAAAGCTTCTAAATTTCTCGACAACACATATCACAATAATGAGATTTTTACTTCAATTAATCACATTGTCACAAGAGGGTCAAACTTTGACATCCATTGCAAGGTAGTATGAAACATTAGTAGAGGGAATCACTTCAGTAAATCACATTGATAATGTTGACATGGTTGAATTTGGTAAAATTTTAGTTGTACCTATTCATCATAAGATATTTGAAAGGGTTTCCACAATTACAATGGATTTGAACGAAATTATACCCAAGGATCAAAATATCATAGCAGCTTCAACTGTTGCAATAACATCAATTCCTGTGCATGGACTGACTGTAGCATCTCACCTTTCTCTATGATTTGTTAAAGGGACTATGTTATTTCTACTCTTGGCTCTTGCTCTAGCTTACTGTATTAGATGGTTGGTGCATTCAATCAGACAACAAATAGATGAAGTTTATGAACAAGAAGCAGAGGAGAAGACATCAAGCACATAATGCAAAAGTTTTCAATGCCAAAAGAAAACACAACCAAGGAAGAATAGATCTAAGAAGATCCATAGGTTGAAAGAAACTCACGCCAATGAAAAATGTAGCAGACTTGAGAGTTTAAAAGGAAGACGCCTGCTGCTTTTGGTAAGAGGAACATGTAAAGGAGACGTTGCAAAGGGGAATTTTTTTTTTCTTGCTCTATACGTTAAAAAAAAACCAACGTCAGCATTGATGGAGGAATAATTTGTAGAGGTTGTGGAGTAGCAGGGGTAGAGGCATCTGAGGCAAGGAACTCTACGCCATAAGGGAAGGCAACCCACGGTATGCGAAGAGAGTAACCGACCACAATGGAGAAAGACATTGAAACAGTAAAAACCCCACACTAAATACAGAGGAACACAACATTCAAGCCGCAATAGGCCAAGCCAAAGGCAACCTACGCAATGTTAAGAGAGAAGTCCATCGGGCGACCTCACGCAAGGGGCAGGGGAGGCGTTAGAGGAAGCAGGGTAGTCAAATAAAGGAGAAAATCATAGTTAAAAGGATCTCGCCCATGCAAAGATAGAAGTCCACAACAACTCGCTCTCTAATGCAAGGCATGCATCAAGGATAGAACCTAGCGCATTAAAAAATTCCCATGCAAGGAAGGGACAACTTACATATGAAGCAAGAAGATCCGTTGCTTAAGATTTATGAATGAAAACCTTGCTAATAAAAATTAAAGACATTTCTTTCAAAACAACCATGAGAGGGATAGCCCATGCATGTAGAGGAAGAAGCCATTCACATCTTAATAGGGCATGTTTCATAAAAAAAAGGCAGACATAAGGGGAAATCTAATAAAACACTTATCCCACATTCATAGTGTGGGCGTTCTTTTGAATGCCCAAATACTCTAGCGTACGTTTTGTGTAATGTCATAATGACAAGAGCCTTTTAAAGGCTAGCCGTGTGCGGAGGGACTCGCGGGCTCAAAAGTCAAATTGTTTTGACTAGCGTATGAGCGAAGGATGATTTCAAAGCTTCTACATTCTTACACTTGTCCATATGATCGGAAGGTTGAATGGCATGTCATTACAACCCTATGGGGTTCAAAGGTTTAGCGTGTTGTTGTAGACCAATTTTTAATGTCTTACGATTCTCTATGTGGTTGTGAGAGCATAAAGGGCAACATTCAACATATGCACGTAAAGGAAATTTCCAAAGCTCCTGGTGTTACACAAAATTGAAGGAGTTAATATTAATATATTAATGTGCATTCCTGTAAGAATGTAAAGCAAGGTTTGAGGATGATGGAAAAAGGAATATTAATTAAAATATTTCAAAAAGGCTGTGGCCAATAGAAAAATGACATGTGGCAAGGGGAGTGTTAAAAATGAAATATAAAATAAAATCAAAATTCAAGGAAGATATCAATGCATGATAGTTTGAAATGAAAGATTTGAATTATTTTGATTTTTTATATAGTTTAGATTATATAAAATTTTAAATTTTTCCATTTTATTGCCAAGCCATAGTTTAGGAGCCTGTTTTTCAAATTGCTACCAGGGAGGATTTTTTTGTCTGAAATAGGCACTATAATATACCGTTGGAACTGGGAGAAGATGAATTTTCTAGAATTGAGGTCAATTTTTGAGCAGGTCTTCACTGGTTCAAGTTATAAGTAGTTTTGTGTTTTCCGGGGCATTCTCAGTGGAATGAGCATAATTCATCATAGAGCATCAAAATCAGTTGGGGAACAAACATTGATGTTTTTTGAAGCTTAAAACAAATTCTAGGAATGTTTTAACCCTTCTAGAGTTCATTTTAAACCAAATTTTGCTTTTGCCTTGTTCTAGATCAAGCATCAAATCAGTTACTTATTCAATCAGATATTTTTGATATTTTGTGTTTTTGGAGGCAAAACTGATTGAAGATTTGATATGCAAATTGAGGGGAGAGATTAGAAAGATGTTTTTAACTTGTTGAGAATGGTTTTCCAAGTGGACACATGTCAAAAGTAGATTAGATCTGAGAATTCACTCTTCTCCTTTATCTTTCTTTCTCTCATCTTTTGTAAGCATTGGTTCTAGTTTTCTAGATAAAAACCACTCACTGCTGTGATACCAGGGTTTGGTTCTAGTTTTGATGTATCACCAATACTGTAACACCACATTTCTTTCAAAAAATTTCTCTTGTATGAACACCAGTAGGAAAGATAATACAACTAGTTCTGATGTTAGGTGTTTTCATGCATTTGATTGTATTGTTTCAAGGAAATGAATACAAATAAGCAAGAATTTCATTAGTTTCATTTTGATTCTTGTCTCCCGTCTCAATGAATTTTCAATATTTTATGATTTTTGAACAAAGAGCCTAGGTCATAGTTGCAATCCCTTAAGGCTATATGTTGTTTCATTATTGCTTATAACTCAAGGAGTTATGTAAATGCTTTAGGAAAATCAACAGGGTTGCAAGTTTATTGAGAAGGATATCATGTAAGAATGAGATTCAGATTGAACATAGATGTCTATTTACAAGGTGAATAGATAGATCAAATATCTGAAGATACAAATATGTCTCAAGTATCCATATGTATTTGATTGATTCATGGAATTTCCCAATGGATAAGGCACTGATCAATTACAGGATCACTTATTCATGCTACTGCATATTAGGGGTTTTGTTGAATTCAACATTATTAATCAAATGTTTTTCCCCCATTCATGTTGAAGAGCTGAAAAGTCTAACCCTCGCTCAGCTTGTGAGATTCATAGATTTTCATTTAGCTACTATAGATCTATGTTATTGCATGAGTTATTAGAAGATATAGGGGTTTTCATCTGCAGTAAATAGGTTTAGATTTATGTTTTAATTACATTGGTATCATACATCAGAACCTCAAGGTTAACCCACCTAGGTCTTGCAGAGCCTAAAGTGAAGAAGGGTCAAGCCTTATAGTTGGCCCGATGTCTGAAATGATGTGTTGAAGATGGGAGTTAGCTGCCCCTAGATGTGCCATATTCTCATCGGCATAATTGGAAACCAATAACGTTTTCAAACACCAATAGAAGGATCACACCATGAACTTTAGGAGACAATATCTCATTTTTAAGCAACTGAAAAAATGCATCAACTATCAATACAAATATAGGAGTTAGTGGAAAAACCTTCTTTATTGACATGGATAAGGTAAAGAATTTAAACCTCAACTTATTAACTTCTATCATTGCATTAAGATCCCTCATGAGGGTTTTCAACTGTAATACATAATTGTGGAGGTAAACCCAAACCTTTTAGCATAATTAGTGTACAATGCTAGGATGTATATCACTCACCAAGTTATGTATGGGGGTTGTTTATTCCATATTACCAAACTCACCTATAAACAAATCTAATTAACATAACCTAAAAAGGATGCAGGGATGCTAATGCAAGATCTAGGTAAAAGAGGGATTTGGGTGTTCCTATGAATTATGTGTGATTATGTAATATGCTTGATATGTAAATGATGAAAGCAATTAAAATATAATTGATATATAAAAGTAAGCGGAAGGGAGACAATGACAATAATCATCTGACCTTGGAAAAAGAAGATGCAAATAGACCTTAACATCTAATTTTGACTGTCACAAAGATGTTTGAATCAAGTAAAACTATAGTTTTGGTACTCTAATGCATGTAACTATCTTCTATTTAAATTTCAGCCCCAAAGGATGAGGTCGACCTGGATGATCTAGTACAAGATGATGTTCCAAAATTTTGTTTGTCCTTTTAGCTTAGCTCCAAATCTAATGAAAACTTCAAAGGGCCCGTGACTATCTTTGAGATCCTCGAATTCAAATCTAAATTTTCCATCATTGTTCCTAGTCAAACAAAAGAAGGGAAAAATATTGTAGAAAGGGTTTTTCCTTGGTCAAACCCCTATTTAGGAATTAACCTTAAAATGAATTCGAGATTACTTAAGAAAAATAATGTAAACAAGAAAGGTTAGTATTCACATTGCATGTGAAATCCTCAAAGATAGATGTGATTTGATAAACCCATGAAGATGCTTGTATTGTATATGCAGACCTTGGAATACATGTAGAATCAAGGATGTCTTTAAAAATGCATAGATCTATGATCACTAATCCAATATCTAGAGTGTTGATATGCTTGATAGCCTTAATGAAGAAGGCGAAATAAGAAATAATGTGTAGATCTTCTTGCTTGATAGAGAATTCCTCTACTTGTTCATCATGGGAGAGAAACTTGCATCAATTAGAGAATAATTTCTTTGGTTGAAGGCATCTTGAAGAAATAAAGACCTTGAATTAGATCCTTGTGTTCAAATCTTGAATCCAAATCCTCAATAAGATTTATTGCACTTGCTCATGAAAGGACTATTATCTTGCATGAAATAATGGATCAATTGCATAATAGTGGATATCAATGTCAAAATGAAAGGATTTGATGTCCTTTTATACTCATTTCAAGATTCAATATTGCTTGGGTCAACCTCAATTAAAGATCTTGGAAGAAAACTCATATTAGGCTTCAAACCAAAATCAAGTAAAAATATCTAGGACAAGATTGGCCTAGTTGATGTTGAAATCTGATTGAAAAGATCATTGAAAAAGAGATTGTTGAAGAAAATTATGTGTTTCAATCATTGTTTTGTCACTGATGTCAAACCTACTATTTGTTGGTAAGACAATTGCTTATAAAATTCAAGTACAATCACTTAGTTTATTGATGAGGAGGATTTGATCAATAAGATGTAACAAAAGAACCTAGAGAAAAAGGTTGAGTTATGATTATGAAATGAAGTACATAGTGATGATATGATGTATTGATGATCTACTTAAGGTTACAAAATGGTTAACTACACTTAGAAAGTTTAGAAGAATAAGTTAAACAAAGTTTGTTTGCCAAGCTTGATCGAGTAGATAGTAGGTGCTGAGCAAAGTTAGTGCAAGTTGAGCAGAAAGTCAGTTGGAGCCAAGTAAAAGCAAAATCTAGTGGATGCCGAGCAAGATAGTTGATGCTGAGTAAAGTTTAGTTGATATCGAGTGATTTTACAGTTGATGCCGTGCAACACAGTATGTGCCGAGCATCAAAAGGTTGATAATGTTGAGCTTTCACATTATGATAAAGATCAAAGATTCGTTGAATCTAAGTTGAAAAGTTTGTTTTCTTGAAACTTGTGAACCAGGAGGAAGATAGGATTGATGAGCTGGTGGCACAAAATTTGATGTAAACCATTTTCAGGAAAATTCAAATGGATTCTAGGAGAAGTTTCTAGAAAAAAGACAAGATATGGGGTAGATACATTGTATCCTACCTAATCCATCCAAAGCCCTAATTTGGATGATGGATAATGGGTAGAAAAATATTCTAATTTCCTATTTCTAGAAATGTCTAGTCATGAAGCATGAGAGATTGGTGTCATGTGCGAGAACCCAAGGAGGAGAAGGAATTAAGGGTTTTGCTTCATCAAATGACTCAAAAGAAGAGTCTGCAATGGCATGCTCAGGAAGAAGGCTTAGGGAGATGAATACTTAAAGGGTGAACAAGTTGTTAGAGATGCGAAGTATGAAAGCCAAGCAGAATTGAGGACTGAACAGAGATATGTAATCTACAAGAGAAGTTGTAAGTTATATCAAATCAAAGCTCTACTATTACTCTCTAACAATTATACCAGTCTAGGGTAAATCCTTTGGAGAAAGGTTGACCTAATAGTCATTAGAAAATCCATTAACAGGGTGGCATTCCAAGTGAATGGCCTAAAGTCCTCTAACAATGCTCAGTTTAATAGGGTGATTGAAATCCCTTAACCTGGTCACATTTAACAGTGTGTATTGTAACCTTTAACAGGGTTGGCCTTTCACATGGCATCACTTTTGAAGAGTGAAAAATGAGTAGCATGTTACTGGTGGTGTTTACCAAATTGGGTTTCCATGTAAATCATTGTGTCAAGTGTGCTGATGAATGTGTTGTGTTTCATGCTTTACACTTCTGTAAGTTGATTTGATAGTAACATACAAGTTTTAGTAAATACACAATGGATGCATGCATGGGTATGAGTGTTTTGTGGGTTCATTGACTTGGAAAAAGTTTTATTTATACATCTGGACCTTGGATAACTGCTTCACCCCCACCCCCCCTCTCAGTTATTCTAAAGTAATTCCAAAAATTAGTATCAGAGCCATCTACTTAAGAGGACTAGTTTTAAAGTACTAGAAGCACACAGATCAAGATGTCTAAAAGAGAAGTACCCAAGCTGAACAGAGATAACTTTGCTACATGGCAAAATTTTATAAAGCTACACCTAGGAGGACTTGGAGATCATGCAAAATCTACCATTACAGTGGAACATGTTGATCCAATTGGAGCCCTAACTACTAAAGATATAAAGAAGAATAAGGAACACAATCAAGCGATATTGGAGATTGCCTCTGCCCTAAACTATGTCAAATTTGATGATATCAAAGGCTGTGACACTGCAAAGAAAATGTGGGATGCCCTGAACACCATCTATGGAGGGGAGACAAATGTTCAAAGAGCTAAATCTAAGAGTCTCAAAGGTAAGTTTGATGATATGAGAATGGAAGAAGGTGAAAATATTGCTCAATATGCTGCTAGGATAAAAGAAGTTAGTGCAATAAGAGGAGCTATTGGCCATATAGATGATGATACTATGTTAAGTAAAATCCTGAGAATGTTACTATCTATTTATGCTATTAGAGTTTCTACAATCCAAGAATTGAGATGTATTCCAAGAAATAATCTAACTCTTGAAGATCTGGTAGGTAGACTCACTACTTTTGAGCTATCTAACTTTGACAATTACAAACTAGAGAATCCTGAGTCTACTTTCAAAGCTAAGTTATTATTGAAGGATTTTGCTGAGGTGAAGCAAAAGAAGAAAATAAAGATAAAGTATGTATCTAGTGACAGTGATACAGATGAGGAAGATGTTGAAAAATTGGAAGCACTACTGGAAAGAATATTTCACAGAGGTAAAGGAAAGTTCAAAGGTAAGTTACCCATCATTTGTTTAAATTGCAATGAAGTTGGTCATATTGTTGCAAGATGTACATAGAAGAAGAACTACAGAGAAGGAAACAAGTATAAAAACAGAAGAGAAGATGACAATAGAGATTACAAATATAAAGGCAAGAAGTCATGCTACATTACTGAATAAGAAAGTAGGGATGATTTTGATGAACATGATGATGAAGTGGTATATGTTGCAATGAAGGATGAATCTGATGAAGATGAGGCAACTGCACTTGTGACTTGTGTGAAAAAGAATGATAGATGGATCATTGATAGTGGATGCTCACATCACATGATTGGAGAAAAAAGTAAATTCATTACCTTAACTTGTTATGATGGAAATAGTGTAAGATTTGGTAATGATGCACCATTCTTGATAAAAGGAAAAGGCTCTATCAAACTCACAGACAAGATTTCATGTGACAATTCTTACTATCTTGAAGGACTAAATTATAACTTGTTAAGTGTGTCACAATTGAATAATCTAGGATACAAGGTTGAATTTGGAAACAAAACTACCAAGATATATGACACAAATGAGAAACTGATTGGAAAAGGTGATCAAACTAGAAGTCATCTATTCTATTTGGATATAGAGGATGCTACTTGTTTTGTTGCAAAATTTGATGATGTATGGCTTTGGCACAAGAGATTATGCCATGTTAATTTTGATAACTTGGTTAGTATCAATGACGTGAAGAAAGTTAGAGGATTGCCTAAGTTGAAGAAACCTAATAATATAGTGTGCAAACCATGTCAGTTAGGCAAAATGTCAAAGTCAAGCTTTAAGAGTAAAGCTTATACTTCTAAAGAAATACTAGAGATTGTTCATATTGACTTATGTGGGCCAATTGAAGTGCAAAGCTACAGAGGAGATAAGTACATAATATTATTCGTTGATGATTACTCTAGAATGATGATAGTGATGTTTCTGAAACATAAATATGATGCTTTTCAAATGTTCAAATGGTATTTGGCAAGAGTTGAGAAAGAGGCAGGTAAGAGTCTGAAATGCTTGAGATCAGATAGAGGAGGATAATTCACTTCAAATGAGTTTGAGATGTTCTATAATGATAGAGGAATCAAAAGATAAACTTATGCACCTAGGACCCCTCCACAAAATGGGATTGCTAAAGGGAGAAATAGGTCTATAATGGAACATGCTATAACACTTATGATGGAGAAGAATGTTGCTCTAAAATACTGGAGAGAAGCTATACGTACTGCTGTATATACCTTGAACTATGTGCAAATCAAGAAAGGTACTCATTCAACACCTTTTGAACTATGGTATGGATATCCACCCAATATAAAATACTTTAAGGTATTTGGAAGTAAGTATTATATTCTTAAAGATGTTAGGAATGGAAAGTTTGATGCAAAAAGTGAAGAAGGTATATTCTTCAGATACTCCACAAGAAGCAAAGCTTATAAGTGCTTAGATACTAACACTAACAAAATTGTGGAAAGTGCAAATGTGAGTTTTGATGAATTTATAGAAATACATGTGGCTGAGCCTATAAAAGAACTAGAAGAATACAAATCATTTGTATACTTTTGTGAGGAATGCTTGTTGAAGAAGATGATGCAAATCAAGTTACAAATCAACAGTAAGTATTAGTGATTGTCGAGTCACACACTGTGAATGTCGAGTTGCATTCAAGAATCAAGCTACATTCAGATGTCGAGTTGCAAAATGAAGAAGATGCACATTCTGATTTCGAGATTATTACACATGAAAGAGATGTTGAGATACTTGAGAAAGATGTACATAGTGACTCTGAAGCTGAAAGACAAAGTGTAGAACCAAGAGCTAAGCTAAGATTGTCTAAATATGTCAAAAGACATCATCTTGCTGATCAAATCATTGGAAATAAAGATGCTAGGCCAATGAAAAGAAATAGATTGAGAAGTGAATCATGCTTGTTAAGCATGAATGAGCCCAAAATAGTAAAAGATGCATTAGAAGATGATGATTGGTACAAGGCCATGGAAGAAGAGATTCAACAAATAAAGAAGAACAAAACATGGAGTCTAGTTCCTAGACCAGAAGACAAGAATGTGATTGGTACCAAGTGGGTATTCAAAAACAAGTTAGATGAGAATGGTGAAGTCACAAGAAACAAAGCAAGATTAGTTTGCAAGTGATATGCACAAGAAGAAGGAATTGCTTATGGAGAGACATTTGCTCCTATTGCAAAAATGGAAGGGGTAAGAACTCTACTTGCTTATGCTGCATACAAATGTTTCAAAGTTTATCAAATGGATGTTAAATCTACATTTCTAAATGGCATACTAGAAGAGGAAGTCTACATAGAATAGCCAGAAGAATTTGTTGATGATAATAATAAGAACATGATATGTAGACTACATAAGGCCTTATATGGATTGAAGCAAGCACTAAGGGCATGATATGAGAGACTTCATACTTATCTTGTGAAGATTGGATTTGAAAGGATTGATGATAACAACAATCTGTACATAAAGACCAAAAAAGGAAAAGGTATTCTGCTATTTGAAATATTTGTTGATGATATCATATTTGGAGGACAAGATGCTTTATGTAAGGATTTTGCAAATCAGATGAAGAAAGAATTTGAAATGTCTATGTTTAGAGAAATCAAATTTTTTGTGGGATTGCAAGTATACCAGATGAAGTATGGTATATACATTAGTCAGTCAAAGTATGTCAAAGAGATATTGAAGACATTTGGACTAGAGGATTTCAACCATTAAGTACACCTATGGTGACAGGACATATGTTGTCAAAGAATGATTATTCAACTGAGGTAAATCAAAAATTTTACATGTCTATGATTGGCAAATTGCAATATGTAGTACATAGTAGATTTGATATTGCATTATCTATAGGAATAGTAGCAAGATTCCCTACTAATCCCAGGGAGAATCACTTAATGGCTATGAAGAGGATAACAAGGTACTTTAAAGGAACAAAAGAGTTTGGTCTATACTACAAGAAGAATGAAAGGTTTGATTTAAGAGCCTACATTGATGCTGATTGGGATGGAAAAATTGATGATAGAAAGAGCATCAATGGATGAGCATTTTTCTTAGGCAAGAGACTAGTTACATGAATAAGAAAGAAATAGATTTGTACTTCACAATCTACTACTGAAGCAGAATATGTTGCTGCTGCTATAAATTACACAAACATTGTATGGATCGAATAGCTATTCACAGGAATGAAGGAAGAAATCACAGAAGTAGTGATACTTTATTGTGATAATACAAGTGCTATAAATATATCAAAGAATCCAGTAATGCACACAAAGACAAAGCACATTACAATCAAGTATTATTATGTAAGATAATTAGTTCAAGACAAAGAGGTGAAGATAGAATATGTTAACTCAAAGGAGAAAATTGCTGATATCTTCACGAAACCATTACCTAAGGATGTTCATGACTATCTAAGAGGTAAACTAGGGGTGATACCCCTATCAAAGGCTATTTAAGAAACATAAGGAGTGCCCTACATCAAATAAGCTGATGTTCATTTAATACAAATTGATGTAGTGGATCTTACTTTAGGAACTACCTAAAGTAATCACAGAATTGCAAATTCAAAATAGTCACAAGCAAGGTGACAGAGGGAGAAACTGAAGAAACTATAAATGCTTATATCTGCATTCTTTAAGATGAATTTTTTTTGGTATAGGTATTGGCATTGTTGTCAAAGAGGGAGAAAGTACATTAAACTGATCATCATTAGAAGAAGAGTTTTACTAATCAAGTACAAGAGATAAGTTGGAGAAAGTCCTAAACTAATTTTTTGATCATAGAGGGAGAAATATATCAAGAATCGAGTCAGAACAAAGAGGGAGACATTGATCAGAGAGCCAAAAAGATCACATCAGAGGGAGATACTCTACTGATCAATCTAGTATAAAAGAAAGAGGGAGAAATCCTAATCTACCTAGTAAGAGGGAGATACAAGAAGGAACTCAGAGGGAGTTTTAAGAAAGAGTTTTGTAACCTAATCAGAAGATGGAAGTTGTTGATAGAGGGAGAAATACAAGTTCTCTCTTTGGTATTGCCTTACTATTTTTACCTAGTTAGATTGGTTGAACAAGTTCTTCATCATTTGATTGACTTGGTTGATCAGTTTGGTTTGCCATCAATGCCAAAGAGGGAGATTGTTGAAATCTAATTGAAAAGATCATTGAAAAAGAGATTGTTAAGAAGGAGATTGTTGAAGAAGATTATGTGTTTCAATCATTATTTTGTCATTAATGTCAAACCTGCTATTTTCTAGTAAGACAATTGCTTATAAGATCCAAGTACTGTCACTTAGTTGATTGATGAGGAGGATTTGAACAATAAGATGTAACAAAAGCACCTAGAGAAAAGGTTGAGTTATGATTATGAAATGAAGTACAAGGATTAGTTAAGAAAGTGATGACATGATGTATTGATGATCTACTTAAGGTTACAAAATGGCTAGCTACAATTAGAAAGTGTAGAAGAATAAGTTAAACAAAGTTTGTTTGCCAAGCTTGACCGCGTAGATAGTAGATGTTGAGAAAAGGTAGTACAATCCAAGCAAAAATTCAGTTGGAGCCGAGTAAAAGAAAAATCTAGTGGATGCCAAGCAAGAAAATTCATGCCAAGTAAAGTTTAGTTGATGCTGAGCACTAAGAAACTTTAGTTGATACCGAGTGATTTTATAGTTGATGCCATATAATGTAGTATGTGCCAAGCATCAGAAGGTTGATAATGTTGAGCTACTGCATCATGATAAAGATCAAAGATTTGTCAAATCTAAGTTGACAAGTTTTTTTTCTTGAAACTTGTGAACTAGGAGAAAGATAAGATTGATGAGCTGGTGGCACAGAATTTGATGTAAACTATTTTTTAGGTGAATTCAAATAGACTCGAGGAGGAGTTTCTAAACGAAGACAAGATATGAGTTAGATACATTATATCCTACCTAATCTATCCAAAGCCCTAATTGGATGATGGATAATGAGTAGGAAAATATTATAATTTTCTATTTATAGGAATGTCTAGTCATGAAGCATGAGAGGTTGGTGTCATATGCAAGAACCCAAGTAGGAGAAGGAATTAAGGGTTTTGCTTCATCAAGTGACTCAAGAGAAGAGTCTGCAATGACATGCTAAGCAAGAAGGTTTAAGGAGATGAATGTTTGATGGGTGAAAAAGCTGTTAGAGCTGCAAATTATGAAAGCCAAGCATAGTTGAGAGCTGAATAGAGATCTATAATCTGCAAGAGAAGTTGTAAGTTGTATCGGATCAAAGCTCTACTGTTACTCTATAACAATTATATCAGTCTAGGGTAAATCCTTTTGAGTAAGGTTGACCTAACAGTAATTAGAAATTCCTTTAACAGGGTGGCATTCTAAGTGAATTACTTGAAGTCCTCTAATAAGGCTCACTTTTAACAAGATGATTGAAATCCCTTAACCAAATCACATTTAACAATGTGTATTGTAACTTTTAATAGGGTTGGCCTTTCATAGGGTATCACTTCAGAAGAGTGAAAAAGGAGTAGCATGTTACTGGTGATTTTTCTCAAATTGGGTTTCCACATTAATCATTGTGTCAAGTGTGTTGATAATTTGTTGTGTTTCATGCTTTACACTTTTGCAAATTGATTTGAAAGTAACATACATGTTTTAGTAAATACACAATGGATGCATGCATGGGTATAAATGTTTTATGGATTCACTAAATTGTAAAATTTTTTATTTATACATTTGGACCTTGGATAACTAATTTAGCCCCCCCCACCACCCCCCCCACCCCCATTCAGTTATTTTAAAGTAATTTCAATAGTTGAACTTGTCTAGGACTAGGCCAACCTAGTCTAGACTATTGTCATAAAGTTTTCTTGGGTTTAGGGGAGTGTAATGAATTATGGAGGAAGAAAATATAGGCTACGAGAATCAAGAATAAAAGACATCCATACCTCAAAATTAACAAAATGTGGTCTAATTAGGTCCTAGAGCCTCCAATTATGGGTGCTAACTTTTTAGGATGATATTTTTAGCACCTAAATTAGTGAGACTATGAGAAAACTCACACTCACAATAAAGTAGATCAAATGCAGATGATGGTCTCATGAAGGTCAAGGAGATAAAAAAATCAAGCCCCTAAGTGCCTTAAGTTGTCATCAAATCCAAAACTAAGATGTGTGTATGTGTATGTGTGTGTGTGTGTGTGTGTGTGTGAGAGAGAGAGAGAGAGAGAGAGAGAGAGAGAGAGAGAGAGAGAGAGAGAGAGAGAGAGAGAGAGAGAGAGAGAGAGAGAGTTTATTAGCCTAGTAAGAGATTTTCTTACTATCAACCAAACATAGAGGGCTCTAGAAAATTCATATTGAGAGTTCTAACATTATGTGTTATGCCATTTCAATTACCATCAACAAGTATTTTTTCTTAGGGAAAGTGTATTCATAAGCAATCCAAAGTAGCAGTGGTCTATCATAAGGGAAGGAAAGGTTTCTTAGAGATTGCATAGAGAAGGATGAGTTTTCCTTAAGGAGAGTGTATCCAAAAGAAATAATTTTTCCTAAGTGAAGGTACAAATCAGTCCAAGGATCCACTATGAAATATCATTTAATTAGTGCATGTCTAAAAATGTGAACTTAAAGAGGAATGTATACTCCCACATTAAAGTGATTGCAAAGACCTTAACAAGATAAATTTATTTAACAAAGCATGCATATATCCACAACAAACATTTCCATTGTGAAATGCCCCCAAGAAAGCAAAAATCAATGGAAATGAGCACATGATAAAAGAGAGAACAAATAGTTCTGTCATTTCTAGGACCAATATGATCATATGATAATAAATATGATATGATATTAAAATGAAATCCCATCATCCCCTAAAACTAGTAGAAATATATACACAATTGAAGAATAACATGTAAGAGTTATGAAGAAGAGTCTTTTTGGGTTGACATCAAATAATTGGTGAAAACCATTTGCTTCATTCCTAGTTAGACAACATAAAAGAACCTTTATGAATAGTGGCACATATGCGACATAACATGTAATGACATATAGAAGAAGTGAGATACAAATAGAAGAATGTGTACAATATTTGTGAAATTCCTTTATCACCTTACACCAATTGAGTGACAAGGGCCATTTAAAGAATTCTAAACAAAAAACTAGGAAACACATTACAAAAGAAAAACACATAGAATCTAGTGCACAAGAGGAGCTATCTCAACCTATAGTGTTTAGGGAAGGTTTGGGAAACTTGCAAGAGAAGTGACATCAAGAATGACAAATGGAACAATAATCATTTGCAAACAAGGACCTATTAACCCCAACTGATGATGTAATTGAGAATGTGGTGAATGTATGTGAAAGAGTCATAGTTTTTATGTTGTCATTGACCTAAAATTCTTAGTTGGATAGACATTATGCTAATTCAGTAGAGTTCCATATCATTTGATTGATGGAGAGGATTTGAAGAAAGTATGATGATGACAAAGTTGATAAGTATGGTATCCAATGGGAACTTAAACAAGTTGGACAATGAAACTATAATGTTGGTTTGATTTTTTTACAATCATGTAATTCTATGATGAAATGATGAAGTCTATGTATTCACCGAGCTATACAAGCTAAACCAAGTAACAAGGTGAAAGAAGGAATACAATGTTCTCTGAGTTCTATAGTGTTAACTAAGTAAATGATGTATTAACATAGTGATGCATTAATTGAGTGAAAAGTAACTTTCACTGAGTATGAGCTAGAAGAACACGTTAATAAATATGGAATATGGTGTCGACTTATGATGAAAATAACGAATGTTCAAGAAGATCAAAAGTGTGAGTCAAAGTTTCTTACAAGATCTACGACCAGAGAAATACAATGAAGATCTAATTTTAGAGATTGAAACTTGATAAGGATGAGCACAAAGTTCAATGAAAGTTCTATTTTCTAAGTGACTCTTTTATGGGCCCTACCCTACCCTACCCTACTATTATAGCCAGCCAGCTAGAAAACCAATTAGCCAACCATCCTATCCATCCTCGCCCCACTAGAATTTTATGGTAGAATAATAGGCCCTAACTGAATATAATAGTAGGGGCCCCCTAACCCCCTAAGTATAATGAATCTAAGATCTATGGATGTAGTTAAGTGGAAAAAGCTAGAAGAATATGGAAGTGGAGATTTTACTATTTAAGGAGATGTTGGAGAAATTTTTTGGTTGTTGATCGATATTGTTAAGTTAGAGATTTGTGCAAAGAAGAGGAAGAATAAAAGAAGCAAGGAGAATTGAGCAGTACAGAAGGATGGTCGAGAAGCGTTTGAGCTAAGTGAAAGCGTGAAGAAGTGAATCAACCAAATAGAGATCAAACATAGATCAAAGAAAGAAGAAGAGCATAACAAAGATTCAAACAAGAAAGTTAGTGCTAATCTTACAAATCACAACTATTACTTTCTTACCATTATAGAAAAAAAAATCATAATCGAGTGGACCTAACATGTTTGTTAAATCCTATATGGTAACATCAATTAGTCCTTTAGAGAAGGCCACTCTTTAGATAAGATCAAGGAGTGATAAGGTTTACATGATCTTTATGTTAAAACTATCTAACTAGGTCACACTAAAAATATGCATGTAAAAATTTAACAAGGTTGGATCCTAGAAGAGCTTACTTCATAACAATGAAAGTTATTTATGTTTCTAGTCCCAAGTAGTTTTTCCCTTTATAGGGTTTCCATGTTAAATCATGGTGTCAATTGTGTGAATGTTTTTATTTTGTAAGTTGTTTTTCAGTGAATTAACTTAATATTGTAACTTGGTAAATGATAGATAATAGTAAGGTATAAGATAAGTTATATTTTTGATACTCAGTAATAATAAAAATAGTGAGATAACAATTTGGAGACGTAAATTGATTTCAAGATTGAATTGTGAAGTTGAATGAGATCATCGAGTTATTGCAATTAGTGTTTATGAAGTTTAATTGGTACTCAAGTGTTTGAAAGACATGTAGGATAACTAGACATAACTAATTCACTCCCTCTCTTAGTTATCTAACAAATGGTATCAGAGCATAGTGCTTGGAGGAACAAGTATTAAGGAACTTGAGCTAAAGATATGAAGATTTATAAGAGAGAGACCAAAGCTGAACAAGGAAATTTTTTGCCCATGGAAAAATAGAATGAGGTCACGTCTGTCTGAAATTGGTGAAAATGATACATACTGGATGGATAATGAATACACTACACCTCCACTTCGTATGACCTTGGAACAAATGACTGAGAAGAAAGATCATAACAATTTGATGATTGAAATTGCATCTTCCCTTAATGATCTTGAGTTTGATGATGTTAAGAATTGTGCTAATTCTAAAAAAATATAGGAAAAACTGGCACTTATACATGGTGGAGATCCAAATGTACTGAGAGCTAAAGAAAAAAGTCTAAGAGGCAAGTACAATGACATGTGAATGAAAGAAGGTGAGAATGCTATATAGTATGTGAACTAAATCAAAGAAGTTGTTAGTGCAATCATATCTGCTGAAGGAGTTATTTGTGATTGTGACAGTGTAAGTAAAGTTCTCAAAACTCTTTTACCCATCTATGTTATAAAACTTTCTTTAATTCAAGAAGTTAGAGCTATTCTTGGTAATGACTTGACACTTGATAGTTTAGTTGGTCGGTTGATTGCATTTGAGTTGAGAAATTATGATAATATTTTGGTTATGCTTAGAAATGTTTATAAGTCTTGACTAACCATTGGCAATTCAAAGAAAGAGAAAATTAGTAAAGATGAAATTGAATTTGAATCTGAAAATGATATGGAAGATATTGAAACATTTCTTACAAGGAGATTATTAAGAGGAAATCTATTTTAAGTGCAATGAAGTTGGTCATTTTGTAGCTAGGTGTCCTAATAGAAGCAAGAGTGAGAGAAATGACAAGAAATATCACAAGTACAAGAAGAACAATGGATATAAAGACAACATAAAGAAATCATGCTACATGGCTAAAGAGGAGCACACTGAGTCCAATTCAAATGATGAGAAAGAATTAGTTGAAATGGTATATGCTCCTATCAAGGAATATCCCAATGGAGAAAGGTATGAAAGTAAAAATTCCCTTATTTCACATATTATCAAGAATGATACATGGATCATAGATAATGGACGTTCACATCACATGATTGGTGACATAAGTAAGTTTGACCAACTTGAAGAAATTGATGATGGTGAAACTATTAAGCTAGGTAATGACATTTCATGTTCGGTGAAAGGTAGATGATCATTAATGTTTAATGATAAAATTAGATGTGATGATGCTTACTGGGTACAAGGACTAAAATGCAATATTTTGAGTATTGCTTAGTTGAACAATATTGATCACAAGATGGAGTTTTAGAACATAAAAGTCAAGATCTTTGATGATGAAGGAAATATGATTGAAACTAGAATGCAAACAAAAGGTAATCTATTTTATCTTGATCCTACTATTGATACATTTTTTTTCTTCTAAAATTGAGGATGTATCATTGTGGCATAAGAGGTTGTGTCATATAAATTTATAGAATATGGTGAAGGTTAGTAGAAAGAAAAAAGTTAGAGGCTTACTAAATTTGCGTAAACCTGAGAATACAATGTGCAAAGAATGTCAGCTCAGTAAGATGACAAAGTCAAAAAATTTACACAAGTCACACACTTCTAATGATATTTTGGAATTTGTGCATAATAATTTGTGTGTACCAATTTGAGTTGAAAGTTTCTTTAGTGACATATACTTCATTTTATTTGTTGATGATTACATTGGGATGATGACTATTATGTTCATGAAGGTAAAATCACATGCTTTTGATATGTTCAAATGGTATAAGGCTAGAGTTGAGAAAGAAAATGATAAATAATTGAAATGTTTGAGATCTGATAGAGGTGGTGAATTTATGTCTGTTGAGTTCACTAACTTTTGTGCTAAGAATGGTATCAAAATATAGTTATCTTCTCTGAGAACACCACAACAAAATAGGATTGTTGAGAGAAGAAATGGATCTATTATGGATTGTGTGAGGACATTGTTGATTGAAAAATATGTTGCAAATGTTCTAGAGAGAATCTATAAGCACTGCAATCTATACCATGAACCGAGTTTAGTCAAAGAAAGGAATAAAAAAGACACCCTATGAAATTTGGTATGATCATACACCTAATGTAAGTTATTTTAAGATATTTTGAAGTAGGTGTTACATTCATAAGGATTCAAGGAAAGCTAAATTTGATTAATCGGAGATGAAGGTCTTTTCCTTGGATATTCATCTAAGAGCAAAGCATATAAATGTTTGAAAAAAGTTACTAACACAATGATTGAAAGTTCAAATGTGAGGATTGATGAGATTACAGATAAGAACAATGTGGAAAGAAAAAAGAAACCTAAAGATTAAAATTATTTTTATATGTATATGAAAATGTACCTTACACACTACCCGAGTTACAACATACTTTACTTGAGCAAAAATAGTATAGCCCGAGCAAGAAGTTGATCCCAACCGGAATGAGAATAATCCTAAGAATCAAAAAGCCAAACTTGTATTAGATATATATGTTAGAAAGAATCATTCACCTGAACAAATCATTGGAGATAGGAGTTCTAGAGTAATGACAAGAATTAAGTTGAAAGGCAAAACATGTTTAATTGCTGATCTTGAACCTAGAACAGTTAAGGCTGCACTTGATAATGAGGATTGCATAAATTCTACAAATGAATAAATTGATTAGATAAAGAAGAAAAATACATGTAAATTAGTACTGAGACATGCAGACAAGAATGTGATAGGAACAAAATGGATTTTTCAGGAACAAAATGAATGAAAATGGATAAGCAGTGAGAAACAAAGCAAGACTAGTTTGCAAAGGTTATGCCCAAGAAGAAGGAATAAACTATGGTGAGAATTGTGCACCTGTGGCAAGATTGCAAGGATTAATAACATTTCTGGCCTATGATACTTACAAGAAGTTCAAAGTTTATCAAATGGATATGAAATTTTCATTTTTGAATGGAATACTTGAAGAAGTCTACATTGAACAACCATAAGGATTTTTCAAACCTGGTTTGCAAGTTGAACAAGACACTATATGGATTGAAAAAAGCATTGAGAGCATGGTATGAAATGTTACAAGCTTATTTGATTAAAATTGGATTTCCTAGAACAAGTGAGAATATTAACCTAAATTTGAAAAATGAATATGATAATATGGCATTGATTTCTAAAGGTTTTGTGGATGAATTTGGGGGAAATGACTTACTATTTAAATCATTTTCTTATCAAATGAGTAAAAAGTTTGAGATATCAATGTTTAGAGAGATAAATTTCTTCATTGGATTACAAGTTCATCAAATAAAGGATGGTATATATGTGACTCAATCTAAATATGTAAAAGAGCTCTTGAAAACATTTGGAATGGCTAAGTCAAGACCAGTTGGTATGTATAAGGTGACTGGAGTGAAATTGTCAAAAGATGATACCACTAAAATAAAACTTAATACAGATCAATGATTGGTAAACTTCAATATTTTGTGCACAGTAGGCTAGATATTGCACATGTTTTTGGAATTGTTGCTAGATTTTCCTTTGATCCTAAGGAAATACACATGACATCTGTCAAGAGGAAATTCAAATATCTTAAAGGGATTGAAGATTATGGAATATGGTATAAAAAAGATGGAAACTTTACTCTGAAACTCTATAATGATGTTGATTGGTTTCATAATGTTGATGATAGAAAAAGAACAAGTGGAAAAACTTTCTTTTTAGGAGAAATATTGATAACATGGCTAACCAAGAAACATAGCTGCATTGCACAATCTACTGCTGAAGCCAAGTATGTTGTTATTGCAATTAGTTGTTCTAATATTATCTAGATTAAGCAATTGTTGGAAGGAATGAAAGAAGAGATAACTAAGTCTATTACTATTTATTGTGATAACACTATTGCAATAATTAATATACAATCTAGTGATGCATGCAAAGACAAAGCATATATCAATCAAGTATCATTACCCGAGGGAGCAAGTACAAGATAAATAAGTTAGGCTTGAATATGTGAGGTCTAAGAAGTGAATTGTAGACATATTCACTAATTCATTGATTCAAGATTCTTTTTAGTAGCTAAGAGGTAAAATGTGAGTTCTTCCCCTATCCAAACTTCACAGGTGAAGATGCTTGCTGCATAAATTCATGGATGATCATAAATATCTTTGTGGAAATGATGCAAAAGTTCACACTTTAGAAGCAGTTTTGAAGTTGTGAAAATGGTTGGAATGAAACTCATGTAAATAATACATGCAAGGTACAAGGTATAGACAAGGTTTTGTAAGTTTCACATTGAAAATTATAGTTACCTTTCACATTGCTATCAAAGGGGGAGAGAATAAGTAAGGAAAATTAAGAAAAGAGGGAGTAGTATACTATAGGAGAGAATAAGTAAAGGTGTAGAGAATCAAAGTTGAGGAATGAGGATGAAGAATGAAGATACTACTGAAAAATGAACAAAAGAGATCATATCTTAAGGGGGAGAAATGTTGAACATGTCATATTGATGTTGATGAAGACATATACCGAGTACATTTGATGATGAAATTTTTTACTGAGAACCTATATGAGAACCTGGAGCTAAAAAGTTGTATTATTGTCAATGCATACATTTGATTATCTTATTTAATGTTTTTTAATATAAAATCATATGTTAATGTGTTGTCATCAATGTGAAATGGGGAGATTGGTCACCCCAACTAATGATGTAACTAAGAATGCTACAAATGTATGTGAAAGAGTCATATCACTTGTTATTTTGTCATTCATATCAAATTCTTAAATGACTAGATATTATGCTAATTTAGTAGAGTGCCTTATCATTTGATTGATGAAGAGGATTTGAAGAAAGTATGATGATGACAGAGTTGAAAATGAATGAGTTGGATAGTGATATTGTAATGTTGGGTTGATTGTTTTACAATCATGTTCATGTTTTTCTATGATGTAATGATGAAGTCTATGTAATCACCAATATATACAAGCTAACTTGAGTAACATGGTGAAAGAAGGAATACAATATTGCCAGAGCTCTATAGTGTTAATTGAGTAAATCATGTATTAACTAAGTGAATATAATGTTTATTGAATATGAGCTAGAAGAACAAGTTAAAGAAGATGGAATATGAGGTGAAAATAAAGAATGTTTGAGAAGATCAAAGGTGCAATTCAAAATTTATTACAAGATCTATGATTGGATAAATACAATGAAGATTTGATAATGGAGATTGAAACATGATAAGGATGAGCACAAAGTTCAATGAAAGTTATATTTTCTAAGTGATTAAGTATAATGAATCTAAGATCTATGTGTGTGATTAAGAAACAAAATCTAGAAGAATCTAGAAGTGGAGAGTTTACTATTTAAAGATATTTTGGAGCAAGTTTTTGGTTGTTGATTGATATTGTTAATTTGGAGACTTTTGCAAAGAAAAGGAAGAATGAAAGAAGAAAGGAAAACCAAGCAAAGCAAAAGGAGGATCAAGTAGAATCAACCAAACAATGATGAAGCATAAATCATAGAAAGAAGAAGAAGACCAAAACAAATATTTGAACAAGAAAGGTAGTGATAATCTTATAGATCATTTAACTATTAATTTCTTACCATCATGGTAGAAAAATATTTTTATCGAGTGCACCTAACAAGTCTATGAAATCCCATATAGTAACATCAATTAGTAATATTTGTATGTCCTTTAGAGTAGGCATCTCTTTAGACAAGATCAAGGAGTAATAAGGTCTAGATGATCTTTATGTTAATACCCTCTAACTAGGTCACACTAAAAATGTGCATGTAAACCTTTAACAAGGTAAGCTCCTAGTAGAGCTCACTTTAAAAGAGTGAAAATTATTTGGGTTGCCGATCCTAGGTGTTTTTTTTTCCCTTTACAGGTTTTCCACATTACATCATGGTGTCAATTGTGTGAATGTTTTTATGTTGCAAGTTTTTCTCATGGTATTAAATTAATACTGCAACTTGGTAAATGATAGATAATAGTAAGGCATAAACTAAGTTATATTTCTGATAGTTAGTAGTAATAGAAACAATGAGATAATAGTTTGGAGTAAATTGATTCCAAGATTGAATTGTGAAGTTGAATGAGATCACCAAGTTATTTCTATTAATTTTTATGAAGTTTAATTGGTACTCAAGTGTTTGAAAGTATTGTAGGATAACTAGACATAACCGATTCATCCACCTCTCATCTATCTAACAGGACCATGTTGTGAAGATAGGTCATTGTGTTTTCTTTCCCTAGGATTGATAGATAATTATTGTGAAAATGTAGCTTAAATAATGATCAATGTCTATAATTTTATATACATCATTAGGACCAAAAGCACAAATATCATTAGTAGCACCAAAATATTCATGTAAAATCAATCTTCTTCATCCAAAATAATTTTAATAGAATATAAGATACAAATATAATTTTAATGTTTGTTCACTTTTATCTTGTTTAATTTCATTTCCCCCATTGGATCAGGTATGGTACTGTCTAAGGAAAGTGAAGTGAAGCAATATTTTTGGAAGCATGATAACAAGATCTAGCATAATTCTAGTAAAGACAATCATGATATTGAAGATCAAACTTGGTTTTTCTCCATAGATTTGGCTTGGATTAGGTTCAATCAACATTGAGACCTTTTCTTCTTGAGGAGGACAAACAAAAGGAATTGCAATAGGTTGAGAGATAGCCCAAGGAGTTTGTTTATAAGAAATAAGAGGTGGAGAAAAAGCATATATAAGAGGTATAAGTGGGTGTAGGAAGAAGTCCACATCTTGGGAAAGAAAATGGAATATCCTTAGTTTTTCCAAGTTCACAAATCTTTTGCACCTTGTAGGCTTGGTATGACCAAAATAGATTATAAGAATTAGATTGATGGTCCTCTCTACATTTTTGAAAAGATTAATGACCTTCCTTCTCTTTCATGCTTGTTGACCCTACTTTCATGGTGAACTTAATAATTGAAGAATGTCATTTTAGTAGATAATTAAAAATAGATTTTTATGATAAATTTGATGTTATGATCCAATTATTTATCTTTAATGTGGTTCTATTTCATTTCCTAGTGAATTTAGTGTCAACAAGCATGAAAGAGAAGGAAGGCCATTAATCTTTTCAAAAATGTAGAGGGGACCATTGGGTTCTTGAATTGTTATGATTATGTCAATAAAAGAACCTATGAGGCACACATCCTTCAAGTTAAAATGTCACTTTTCCACCCAACAAAGCACTTCAATGAAGATTCAACCCAAAGAGAAACTATGCTTTTTTTAGTGCATCATTCTCTTTCCATTACATGACTACCTTTTCAAATATAGAAAGATTTTTTGGTGAGAAAGATTTATTTTCCTATATAATCTTGAGGATACATTTTAAAGATGGGGAGTTCCTTTAGGGAGTATTTTGTTCACTAGTTTGAAAGAGAACACTAAGAAATTGTTAAAAATCCAATTTCAAACCTCACCTTTGTATTTTGTTAGTCATAATACATCCAAGATCACCTCTGTTATGTGTTTATCTTGGTTTTGTGAATGATTTTGAATCTCTATATCAATTTAACATACCAGTCCATGATCATAGAAGGGAAAAGCAAATCAAGGTCAAATGATCATTATAAAGGTATAAAAGGAGGATAAAGACCATGTTTTTGAAATTAAAAGCGACCAAAACAAGGGGGTCGACCTATACAAACAAAAAGCTGGTAACTAGCGCATTACCAACAGAACCACCACCAGACAAAAGACTAACTAAACATCAAGAACCAGTAGTCTACAAGAACCAATAGAGAAATGCTAACACCAACCAGAGAAAACTAGAAAACTATGAAAGTTTATCATAACCAAAATTGGCAACATCAGCCAACCCGAGTCCTAATAACAACTATAAACCAACAAAACCTTAGCCAACAGTAAAAGATAAAAAATCTTGGATCCAAGGATCCCACTAAACTTAAACAACTTAATTTTATTTTTTCCCCTTCCCCTTTGCATCCAACAAGATCTGTGCCTAGTCATCTGCAAGGAACTTGAAGAGCAACTTGTGGTCTTCCATGTCCATACTTGTGTCCTCCTTTTCCTGTGCCAACAACTGGAGGTTGGTGGTAGCAACATGTGTAACTTTGAGGCCAAATTTGGAGAAGGTAAAAAACCCTTTCTCCAAAGTTTTAACCCTCCTTTCTAGTTTGGTATATCGTTCCTATAGCCTCTCAGTCCCTTCTTTAGTCTTCACTTCCACCTTTGCAGCTTCCTCCTTAGCATTCTACTATAGGAAATCCTCTTGTAAAACCCTTGGGTTAGAGGAAACCTTATAATTATCTTTAATAGGGGAGGAAATAGTTATGGGGGAGGTGTCCATTCTGTTTCTCTCTTCACAAAAGGTAATGGGTTTAAGGGAGAAGCTAGCAGTCACATGGGTGATCTCCATATTCACAACATTACTAGTAGACGCTTGGGTTTGGGCATTATCCACTGAGTTGTCCCTTGAGTTAAAACTTTTCTCCCCCTCATCCTTGCCATCCTCCTTCTTGGAGTTGGAAATATCTTCCTCCTCCGTCCCTTCATTATTATTTTTTGAACTATCTTCCTCAACCTCGTCAACCAAGACTTTGATGGATTTCTGTTTGCACCTAGCCTGAGATTGTGCAAGCCTACCAGATCTCCTCCTAGATTTATCCCCTGTCTCCTCCTTTGAAACCTCTCCATCAACCTCAATCAATTTTTCAATTTTTAACTTCTTGTTTCCTTTTTGTTCCACTGTTATATCAGGTTTTTTATTTTTCTTGATTTCCCTACCAGGGGAGGGTCAGGGGGTGTGGATTTTGGTGCTCGTACTAGAGCTTGGGGGTTAATTTTGGCGATGGGTGAATTCTAGATGTTAAGTTAGTTATAAATTCTCCATTATGAGGAAATTTAAGACATTTATAATAGGAGAATCAATGACTTTCATGGTAGTGTAACTAATCATTTCCATGGTCATTACAACCTTCAATAGATATAATATTGGAAGCAATAGGGTCTTGAATACTAGTTTTCAAATGATAACACCTCTTAGTATCACGACTAGGTTGATGATGATATTGAAAAAAATCTTTGGGATCAAAGTATTTGGACATAGGTTTGGACATATCAATGTGTTTGATCATAGAAAGTGTTGAGCCATTAACATTAAGAAACTTCCACATCATATTATACGGAGGTTCATAAAGGTGAGTATAATTATGAGCAGGTCTAAAAGTAGACGACAAAGAACCAAACCTTTCAATGTTGGTACAATTTTTTCATCAATATTATTGGACAAGTTTTTGATTTTAATCAAGATTTTGGGTTTCTAAAATTTGTTTAAATTATAGGATATATGCAACATCACTCTTACCGATAGGAGCCTTTGGAGTGGTTCTCTCAAATCGAGTAAATTGAATTTGATAATTATGAAGCAATGCACACAATTCAGTGAAAGGGGATAATTTAGGTAGGATAATCTTATCTCTAACATTTTTTTATAAATTATCAATAACAATTCATTTCACATCAATATCAAGCACATGATAAGAAACATGAGCATGCAAATTTTTAAATGCACGAATAAAATTAGTCAATTTTTATCTCACCTTAGTTATAATGCATTAAATTAATTAAAGAGATTTTAGGATGAATATTGTTTTGAGATTACTAAATGAAAGAGGTAGAATTTTTTTGCAAGGAATCAATAGAATAAGTAGGAAAAGAACAATACCATTGTAAGGCTATGTCTGAAATGGTTGTAGTAAATAATTTTTCCATGAACCTATGGTCATGAGAGAAATCACTCCACAAATTTTGAATTTTTTTAACATGAGTTAAAGTATCATCCTTACTGTTATAAGTCTCATGATGAGGAATATTTATATATTGTGTGATAAGAACATGAATGATATCCAAAGAAAAATGACTAGCAATGTTACAAGTAGGGATGTTGAAATTGGATAAAGTCATTTAAGAATTTTATTATTTCAATGAAGACACAATATGAGCCAAGCTATTAATGGTAGAATCAATAAAAGTGATAGTAAGAGGATAGTTAAAAAACATTATAAAAATTATCAAAAGTTGAAGGAGTTGTGAATATAAAAATGGAACACTATAGTAAGTGGGCATTGAAGAAGGAAATGAAACACATGACTTACTTGAATGGATGGAAGGGAATATATGATTAGGAATACTTATATGTTTAGGATTTGGATTTTGAATGGAATTGACCATGATAGGTGGATACCCTAGGAATATAAATTCCAACATGAATAGAGGTGTCAACACTAGTAGCAAGTAGACCAAATCATAAATCACAATCACAATCTTTAATTGGCTTGACACTGGTATCAATGAGATGAGAGGTAGTACACAAAATGTTAATTCCATGATCATCGTTATGAATAAATTTGCTTAAATATTCTACAACATAAATGACCTTAGGATTAGGTTTTTCTTATCCATGTCATTGTTTAAATTTCTCAATGTCAATTGCAAGTTCTTAGACCTGCATATGAGGAACTCTTAAATCTTCATCTACATCACGAGAAGAATGAGAAGATTATTTCTCCACAATAATATTTTTTTTACTAGTTTTCATGTTGATATCATCAATATTCATAGGAAAAGAGGAGGGGGCCCATTATCAATGGAACCCATAAGTGTAGGACTTCTTCTAACCAAAATATTATAGGTTGGACTCAAAGTGATAACACTGATGCACAAGGGAATGAAATGAAAGAGATATATAATGAAATTTGAAAGAAATATAAAATCCAAACAAATTTAACTATAAAATTTAGGCATGTAATGTAAATATTAAATAGTCTATGAATCTAGATCCATATTGTACACTCAAATTGTGTACTTCTCTAAACCCTTCTATCCAAGATATCCCATAGATTGTAACACTCAAATGTCAGCTTAGAGGTCCCTAGTCATGGAGTGCAATCTGAGGCATAGCTCTCAAATGAGCTTTAGAGATGAAACCCTTGCTAGTAAACCATGAAATGGGAGGTTCTTGAGACAAGAGAAAGAATGCTAGTGTCAAAAGATCTCTCAAGATACAATGCAAGAAATGAGCTAGACTAAGATGAAATGTACAATACAACTAGATTAAGCAAGGTGAACATGTTACAACCATTGCTAATTAGACCATGTGAGCTATGAGATAACAAAGGAAATTAATCTATGCTAGATGAATCTAATCTAAGATGGAGTATGCAAGAATGATGCAAGAAGCAATAAATTATCCACAAGTGCTCTCAAGAAAACTTGTCGAGAAACCTACAACATAAAAATACTCAAAAATTGGATCCCTAGAGGGGGAGAGAGATCTCTCTTTTAAAGATAAATGGAAGGTTGATATCAAGATCAAGAAGTGGATGATAAAGGGTGGGGGTTGACTTCTGGCATGATCCATGTGTAAGAGAAAGTCAACCAATGAAAAAGGAGTTGACTTTTATGTGAGATAAAAGCCTTTTCTTTTAATTTGTAAATAAGGAAAAGACTTTATATGTCCACATTGAGACGGTTAGAAGAATGGGGTCTTTTTATTTAATGAAAAGGGGATAGTTTCTTTTAATAAAATATGGACTTAGGATATTATAGTCAAACTATAGGTTGAAATAAAATAAATTGATTTTTAGCTATTTGGTCTAGACAAATGTTTATATAAATTAGCCAAAATGATAAGAAGGGGGCTAATAGTCTAGATGACCATTTTGAGGTGATTAAATTTTACCCTCTTTGACTAATGTGTGGTCGATCTAGGAACACATGACATCAATGAATAGAGAAGCCAAGTAGGTAGCAATAGATAGAGAGATTTGATTTCAAAGAATGAAATACAAAATGTGATAACAAGTCCTGAATGTGTAGCCTAGTAGCAATGATAGAGTATTTCTGCCCCCTCGGGATCAAAATAAAAATGAGGTAAAGGGAATGTAGAAATGAGAAACATATGAGAAAATTGAGATATAGCAAGGTCCATGGTGATAGATAAGTGATTAGAACCAAAGAGAGACCATAAGGAACTAATAGAATGCCCCTATTTGACAAGAGTTTACCAAGAAGGATAAAGTATGAAAATTAGGTCAAATCAAGTAGAAAGATGATTTATAAGAGAAAGATGTGAATTGAAGTTGGTATGGAGTGTAGAAATGATGAATACATGGAGAAATGAAGATTCTTTAGTGAAGATTTAAAGATTAGACTTCAAAAGGTTAACTAACTCCATAGAAGAAGGTGAAATTTGAAATGTGATTTTGATCTATCAAGATAAACTCAGATTTTGATTTCAATCGTGAAAATGGATCCAAGATGTCAAAATTAGCTAGGGATGCAATTTTTGTAGAATTATGAGGAGTTTACAAAATGAGTCAAACTAAGGTCAGAGGTCTATATAAGGGGTCCAAGGGTAATTTTCAATTCATTTGTCTTTTGTGATTTAGCAATCTCTTGAGTGATTTGGAGAGAGATCATGGCTCTAGCAGACATTCCAACCCATAGACACCATTTTGAGCACAAATGGCCACCTAGGTATGGGGCCCCAATGAGTCTTAAGAAATTTTACAATTTTTTGAGCCTTTATATTCATTTTAACATATTTTTAATGTTTTTGGGGGGTTTTGAAAAAAAAAAAAACTTTGAGAAGTATCATGTGATACTTCTGTTACCCAAATTGTATCACACACCTTATGAAGTTGTCTTAGATCAGGCATACCAAATGTCATATGACATGGTGCGAACTATCACATGAAAGGAAAGTATGGTACAGGTACTATAAAAAGTATCACACGATACTTAATCAACAAAAAGTATCACACAACTGCTATAAGAAGTATTGCACAAATTTTTGTTGAGCATTTTTGAATTTTTAGTGTCAAATTTTACGTGTGAGTATTGTTTTTTGTCATTTCAATCTATTTATGATGTCACTTGATTTGTTACCCACTAATAATATTTCAATGTGTATTTGACTCAATTATGCAAGTTGTCTTTCCCACACTTTTGATCAGAGCCCCCAAGGTTGTGTGGTTGCGTGTCCTTCGTAATCTAGAGGATGGAAAGAAGGTCATCATAGATAACATGGGATTCAAGTGGTTGCTGCACATGCCCCATATATGGGTGAGCCACATATTGTTGAGCACATTAGCTAAGTGGTGGCACAGTGAGCATAAAACCTTCCATTTTCCCACTAGCAAGGCCACCATTACTTTGGAGGATGTATATCACATCCTTTGTGTTCCATGCCATGGAGACCCTATGAGTATAATTGTTATGTTTTGATGTTCATTTGTTTTAAGTTTTTGATATCCATATGAGGTGTGCTAATATGAGATTTTGCATGTCACAGGTTTATTACTATCATACCCCGACAGAAGGGAGGTTAGCGGTATATCATCTATTTGAGAATGTCACCATCCTAGACTACCACTTGAGTTGAGAGAGGCTCATAGACAAGTATGATGATCAATATCCATTACCCTATATGATTTGTTCACTAGTTTCCCAGGTACTTATCACTGATCGGGGCCACAAGGGCTTCCCCTTGGGATGAGGTATATTAGTTGTAGACTTGGTGGGCCAATTGAGTCACATGATGTGGGGACCAACTATCCTTGCACATATGTACCATGAGATACATGAGATAGTGTACCAAAATGGTAGGACTTGGGCATGCGGTGCAATGTTGGCCTAGATATGGGCATGGGAGCATATTACAATGATTTAACCATGGATGCAACTGCGAGAGTGTAGTGACCCATTTATTTATAGATATATGGGGTTCATTCCTTAGAGTTATAGCAGTGATGTGACCTATTACTAATGTTTATTTGATGAGTTCATCTCCTTTTTCTAGCAGCCATACTAACAATATTATAGATGTCCAGACACATGGAAGCTCAAGTATATATGATAGAACAAGCCATTGGTTGGGAGACACTTTGAGATAGTGTAGGGATTTTCTATCAGCCGAGTTTGGAGATAGTTTAGTAACTAATAAGAGGCAGGTGATTTAAGTGGAGACCACCACATATTCCCACTTTAGTAGAGAGAAGGACCGAGGGTGGCTTCCCATGTTGGATTATCAGATGACATTGAGGGATACAACAACACTGATGTGGGAGCCCTGGGACTATCACCCAGATTTGGAAGATGCAGGGGAAAATTTAACATACTTATATGAGATGTAGAGGCATCCCTTCCCCTATTTTACTAGGCTAGGTGCACCACCTATGGTAGTGGCATAGGGAGGAGATGGTGGAGATGGTGAAGGGAGGGGTGGGAGGTGGATGGAGGTTGGGACCAATTCCCAATCTACTAGGATGAGACAGAGGTGGGCTTGAGTTGTTAGAGAGGAGACAATTGAGGAGGAGGAAGAGTTGGGGATGAGGAGGAGGAGATTTGATTGAGATGCAAGAGGGTGGAGTGAGTAGAGCCATGACAAGAGCATCCTATTGGGGGTGGAGGAGAGGATGATCAAGATGCTTGTATTTAGGCCCTAGAGGTAGAGCTTCAAGAAGCACAAATTACCATAGGCATGCCAGATCAGTAGCTCATAGATGAGTGAGCACAGAGTGAGGAGCTCCACAAGGAGAAATATGCTGCAAGATAGGAGTTAGAGCATCATGAAGTATATGCTACCTACTATTATACTACATATAGAGGTGTGGTGCCACCAGGAAAGGGACTATTTGAGTAGTCAAAGTAGGTAGGTAGATCAGATGGTGTAGTACAAATGCCAAACATGAGACAAGCTCCACCTCCTTAACCACCACCAGCCCAAGAGGGTGGCAGTTAGTTCTAGAGTTAGGAGTAGGTCTAAGATGATGTCCTTGTGACATTTTCTTGTACCATATGTATTTTTGAGATAATTATCTATATTTTGGTCCCATATTGTATATGTACTTTGACACACTTGATATATGAGATAGTGGATTCGATTGATGTACTCGTGTACTTGTCTCATTTTTATGCTCATGTGATAGATGTTGTACATGGATATTTCAACACTTATGTTTATGTTTCCATGTGATGTTTTAGTTCTGCTCATGTTTATCTATGCTTAGTTTTATGTTTAGATGCTCATGGATCTCTCTCATAGATAGTTTAGCTCTCATGTATATGATGTAGACTCATGTTTTGAAAATGTGATACCTAGATAGATTAGATGTGATGATTAGATTAATTTTGTGATGATAGGTCTAGAAGAAGTAAGAAAGTGGACATGGTTGATCAGAGAATGGAAGACATGATCAAGAAAAAGGATTGGAAAGAGATGAAAATAGTTAGTTGATGTGTCTGTGAAAGATGAAGAGAGAGCTCTCCCCATATGCACAATGCAGGACTAAGCTAGAATGTACCTATGATGCAAACTAGTATACAAAATGGTTTACTTGCAAAGGATGCAAAAAATTTAGACTCTTATTTCATCATTGAGCATTACTAGGAACATTGAAAGATCATACAATCATCACTAGTATAACAATGAGGATATGAATATGATCTATGTCAGATAAAAATGTGGGAATCCAACCTAAGATTCAAAGACATGTAATTCAATATAACTAATGTAGTTAGATTCCCTAAGTTTAGTATAGCAAGATTACACTTGTATCAAGGAATAAGTGCCATGATAACCCTTGAGTGTGGTCTTGCAAAAATAGACAAGGATGATATATTGTAGGCCCAAAGTGTCAAGTAGGACAAGTGTGAATGCTCTCAATGCCTTAGACTAAAAATGTATAACCACAAGTAGAAAATAAGTAAAACATGCCCCATGCTTCCAGTTTGCTAGTCCATGACATCCTTGAAAGACTATTAGGGAGGGAACATTCAACAAGGAAATCATCATAAACAACACACAAATAAGATAAAGTTCATCATAGCTTAGTGAGTTTAATGTTTAAGTGTGTGTGTGTAAGTCACATGGCCATTTCTTCAAGGCTTGAATATGATAGTGAGAAATATCATAGCATCCTAGAATGTAGGTAATGTATCCTCTAAGTGTTGACAAACACTCGATGTCAAGTAGGGGTAGTATTGAGAAACACTATTTTGCATGAGTTTCCAAAGAAACCCTAACACACAAGAGGACCCTGATAAGCTAAGAAGCCATACCCCTGAGGTGAGGAAAAGAGACAATTCCAAGCTAGGAAATGTGTTGTGAAATGAATGAGACTAATAGACATAGGTTCAAGGGTCTCAAGTAGCACTCATTTCTAGGTTTTCATCACTTTGCAAATTTTTTGAGGACTTTTTTGTAATTTTTTTTTGGTGTTTTTTGATTTTTTTGGTGATACATCAAAGTGCCCATTGCTAGGTTTTCACTAAGATGCTCATTTTTTTCAGGATATTTTATGCTTTTTAGGATTTTTTTAGGGTCACAAGATATATACAGAAAATTGAAACCAAAGAGCCATAGGCATAAAATTTTTTCAGATGTAGAATGTTGATAGGCTCAACAAGTTGTTCCCCTTTAGGAGTAGAGAGCTAATATGCATTGGATCCAAAATACTGCTATAACGATGTAAGGACCCAACTAGTTAGGCTCAAATTTTCCATTTTGTTCCCTATTTTGCTGATTCTTGGGGTTCTCTTGAAGAATAAGTTCACCCACCTAGAATTCTCAAGGATGAACCTTTTTGTTGTAAGTAGTAGACATACTTTTTTGATAAGCCCTCGTGTGGTCAAAAGCAGATTTGTGATGCTCATTGAAGGTTTCTAGCTCATGTATCCTCATAGCTCTATGGTCTTCATTAGTTATCAACCCATGTAGGGAGAATCACAAGGAGCGAATCTCAACTTTTAAAGGTAAGACAACCTCAAAACCATAGACTAGAAAAAAGGGTGTAACCCCTGTAGGAGTACATATTGTGGTCCTATAAGCCCAGAGTGCCAGATTGATCTGCAGGTGCTAATCTCTTGTTGATTTGTGGACTGTTCTATGTAAGATCTTATGCAGTGTTTTATGTTTTGTTAGAGGCCTTAGCTTTGCCATTCCCTTAAGGATAGCATATTGAGGACCAATGTTGTTTGATATTGAATATCTTACAAAGTTATTTAAGGTCCTTATTTTTGAATTATCCTCCATTATCAGTAACAATGGAGAATGTGATGCCATAGCGATAAATAATGTGGTTGAGAATAAACAAGGCAACATGTTTTCCTATAGCAGCAAATAAAGGCCCAACTTCAACCCATTTTGTGAAGTATACAATCACTGTAATAATAAATTTGTGCCCACTAGATGAGCTTTGATGAATCTTTCCCACCAAATTGAAGGACCATTGCTGAAAAGGCCAATATGTAATAGAAGGTATAAGTTCATGTCTATGAGCATGCATCAAGTTACCATGTAGCTGACACTTCTTACAAGATTTAGCATATCTGGTTACATCAGCCTACATAGTTGGCCAATAGTAGCCTACCCTAAGTAGTTTTCAAGAAAGAGTAAGGCTATTAGAGTGTGCCCCACAAATTCCATCATGATCTTTAGCCAATTCCTTTTTGGAATCTTTTAGTTCTAGACACCTAAGAAGCATTTCGTCTAGACCCTTCCTATACAAATCACCAAAGATAAGGGTATAGTGAGTGGCATTTTGGAGAAGTTGGCATTTTTGGTTACACATGAGATTTTTAGGAATTATCTAATCACACAAGTAGAAGAAAATGGTGGAGTATTGAGAGGAATCATGACCAACAATAGTGTAGATAAAATAATTTTTGGAGGAGTCATATGCAGGGTGGTATAATTCTTCCACCAGGGACTCAAAATGTGATTCATGTTCTTGTAACTGAAGAATAGATTCTAGAGTGGTCATAACATCTGCAACCTTATTTTTTGCCTTAGGAATTTGTTGGAATGTTACAAATATGAAGTAGTTCCATATGGCATCAATCATTTTTTTGTATGGTACAAGCTTGTCATCTTTGGTTTGATAATCATTATTAACTTGATTAATAACAAGCTAAGAGTCACCATAGATGTGTAGCTCTATGATTCTCCATTCCAAAGCCATTTTAATCCCATTAGTTACTCTACTATATTGTTAGTACATGGAAACAAGAGTTTTTAGGACTTAGGGATAGTGTAGCAAGGAGGCATGGACACCAAAAATGTACACTCAAATTGTAAACTTCTCTAAACCCTTCTATCCAAGATATCCCATAGATTAGAACATTCTAATGTTAGCTTAGAGCTCCCTAGTCATGGAGTGCAAGAAACATAAAACAAGCATGAAGTGAGCTTTCAAATGAGCCTTAAAGATGTAGCCCTTGGTAGTAAACTATGAAATGGGAGGATCTTGAGACAAGAGCAAGAATGCTAGTGTCAAAAATGTTTTGGTTTTTCCTTTTAATATATATGTTTATCTTGTATTTTCTGCTAGCTATTTGTCTTTTTTTTTTTTTTTTTCTATAGTCATGATTAGTGAGTGATCCTTTATTAGTATCGTACGATATTTATTAGTACTATCGTGTGATACTTTTCTAGTAGAAGTATCATATGCCTATTCAAAAATATATCACATTGGCATACAAGGTTCTATCACATGACTATAGGGAGAAATATCAGATAGTACAGAAGTATCATACCCCTATACTAAAAATTGTCATACGATATTCTGTCAGTAGAAAAATATCACCTAGCCTAGAACTTATTGCTGTTCAAGTTATTTTATCACTTTATGGTCTTTGACAGTCTATTTTTTGGATTTCTTAGGTTTATTGCTATCTGACAAAGGTTTTACTATATGTTTTTGCACTATTTTTGGACTAACCTTTGTTGGACTAATATTTTTTTCTTGTAGGGTTGCCTTAAACATTTGCAAATTTTCCCCAAAAGAAAGCATGTCAAAGCTTTAGATGCAAAATGGCTACTAGAAATTGTTTGTAGGGCTGCCTAAAAGCATAAAAACAAATAAGTTCTTGTGTTTTCCTTATCTTTGGGTGTGGAAATATTACCATTTGTTTATCTTTCATAGGCACATACGACTTGTGACTGGGGTCTCTTGGTGGTAGGAAAGTATGCTCTTCACCCTTGTGGTGAATATAAAATCTTGACCCACCTTTAGATTTTGAAAGAAAGAAGGTTAATTGAACTTGTTTGATGTGTTTGGGAGAAATAATTGGGATAGGAGAATATGCTCTCCACCTTTGTGGTGAATTAGAAATATTGACCCCTAAGAGTGGATCCAATCTATTTTAGTCTAGAATCCTTTAGAGGGCATACTCTTGAGAAATTAAGAGGAATGACCTAAGTGAGGACAAGAGTGTTGAAATCTACAAGTGGGAAGAATACTTCTGAGGGTGGGCGGGTGAATTAAAAGTACCAAAATTTAAGCTATAAAACCTTTATTTGGAATTAATTCATGCATCTAACATCTCTAATTAACATGAAAATAAAGGCATGCATGAAAATAGATAACACAATATTTGATCACCCAAAAACCCTCCAAAATGAGAAGGTAAAACTGGGGTGGGGATGACACCCACAACTTATCACTGTAGCAATATGTAACTGGTCAAGTTTACAAAGTTTTACCATCATCAATGGTTTTCCCTATGAAAGGCCTACCATGTTAAAGGCTCTAACACCTTATTAAAAGTGATCTTTTTAAAGGATTTACAAACACTCACTTGGAATGTCACCCTATTAAAGGATTTACAATATGGTTGTTAAACCAACTTATCATCATAGGATTTTCATTCTCCTTATACAATGGCTAGAAAGTATTATAGAATGTGTTGACCTGATGACTTACAATCCTTAATTGCTGATTTTAGATCCTTGTTCTATCCAATCTAACTTGATCCTTCTTGATTTGATATAACTCTATTTGTAGTGTTGACACTCTATTTTGATTAATTGATTCTGCAATGCAATTCTTCCTTTGAGTCTTCACACCCCTTTGGCTTCCTTCAAAACTTTGCTAGAATTCTCTCATGCATTCAATAAAATCCACATGAAACTGAATTATGGGGTTTCATCCTCCTTAAAAAAATTTTGATACTTAGGGTTAGGTATGAATCTACAATTGAGTTTCATCCATCTTTCCTACTCAATTCTTTCCATTTTTCTGATTGGTTGCATGCTGATTGCATAGGGAATGTAGTAGATTCGATCTTATCTTTTAGATCCTTCAAGATTCATCTTGAATCAGCTCAAAAATGGCTTACATTTAAGTTTGTGAAGGCACAAACTCTTATGCTGATTCTGTGTTACTTGAAACTTACTGATTGCTGATGCTTGGCACATATAGGAACTCTATCTTACTCATCTCCTATAGTAACTCTATCTTGCTTAGCTCCTATAGTAACTCTGTCTTGCTCGACACCTATACTTTACTCAACACATATACTGGCTTGACATCAATTATCACTTGACACTGTTTATTTGCTTGACATCTATTGTAACTTGACACTTGTTGAGTTTCTGGCTCGACACATACTATAGCTTGGCATCTATATTATACTCAACATCAACTTAGAAATTTCTTAAGTGTTTTGACACTCAATTGTCAAAACCAATCTGAGACCAACAATCTCCCCCTTTGACACGAGTATCAAAAAAAAATAAACTAAATATTATGAATATGATCTCTATGAGTATAATATACATCTTGTTCAACATATGTACAAAATTTCAAAAACTTATTCAAAATTTTGTAGAAGACTATATACCTCAAAACTTGTAACTCCCCTTGAGCTGATGTGCCATTTCTGTATCCAAAACTCCTTATGCTAAATTTGTCTCATGTTGATTATTTTGATACTCTTTATCTCTACCTTGTCATTCCTTCCTTTGCCTGCCCTATTTCTGTCTGCTTTGTTTTTACTCCCCCTTTTTTCATATATTCCCTTATAGTTTTTGGAACCTTTTGGCTTTATCTCGTTATCTCTCCCTTAGTTTCAAAACTCAAACTTTTATTATCTCCCCCAATTTATTGTATCTTCCCCTTTGGGTATCTTCCCCTTCTGGGTCTCGTAATTTATTATCTCCCCCTTTTTCACACTTATGTCAAAGGGTTCTATTAATTAATTGAATACTTAGCCAAAAAAGATTTTTTTACCTCCATTATGATCTTCAAAGCAGCATCCCAATTGTCCAATGCAATTTCTAGTGCTTTAAGCTGGATGGCTATCTCTTCTGCAAGGTGTACTAGGTCTTCCAATGTAGAAATATTGGGATCTTTCTTCAAGACATTCTCTACATAGGTTAGTTCTTTGTGCAAAAATTCCATGTGAGGGGTTATAGAAGACTGTATTTGTATTAACTTGGACTTTATGTTAGGCTCATCTATTGTGAGCATAGCTAATTCCTTTTGAGTATGAAGTGTTGTAGCAAAATGTTTCTCACTTTGAGCTAGATCCTTGGGTATCTGCATGCTTGATACTTTCAGATTCCTCCCAAGCTCATAATCCTCTAGCTGGTCTCTTGTGTGAAAATTGATAGATCACACAGTTTGGAGTACAATGAGAATATATTCTCAAGTACTACTTTAACCTTTTCTACCTTCTTTTCTTGCTCCACCTAAGGTAGTTCTATTTTACTTGATATGTGTTTCTTCACCTTCATTTGGAACTTCTTTTCAGACCATTCTAGCAATTTTGCATTTGTGTCTAGGTCTTCATTTTGTACCTAGTCCACTATGTTGGATAATTTCTCCATTATGGGCTTGGTTTCATCAGGTACTTGCAAGCTGAATGCATCTAGAAAGATGCCTTTTATTTGAATCAAAGCTTTCCTTTGCCTATACTCATTCTTGTGTATCTCTTGTTTCTTCTTCTTCTTTAGTGCCTCTTGCACTTCATTAATCTGATCTATGTTCATTATTTTATAGTCATACTTAGGAATGACTATCCCTTCATCAAGTGCAAGGTCTCCATAGTGAAATACCCTTGCAACCTTGGTAGAGCTTGAACTTGGTGCTGATATCTAAAGTGGTAATGCATCTTTTCTTAGCTGTTGTGTTGTTTCGATGGGAGTCCCTGTTGTAGGAAAGTTTATCAATGTTTGAATTGCCTCTTGTTCCTTCTCCTTAGGGCTCTCCTTGTCCTCTTCAATTCTACCTTGATCAATGATTGTAATCTAAGGTGGTGCACCTTGTTCTTGTTTTTTAGGAATAGAGATATCCTTCTATCCTATTTGCTCCTTTGTTGGCTCCTCGACAGTTGAAGTTACTGTGACTGTAACTATGAAATCAACCCTAGCTGATGCATCTTGTGATACTTGCTCTTGTGGTTGTCCACTTGTAGCTATTGGAGTATGTGAAGTTGGTTCTTGTGGATTCACCTTCTCCTTTATAATCTCATCTATAGCTTTTTAAAGTTCCTCAACACTCACCAAGACTGGATTGGTACATAGCTATGATTGTGAAGTAGTCTGGTGAATGATCTTTTTAAGATCCTCTGTAGTCAATGGGTTGATGTTCTAACCAGAGATGTTAGGAAAATCCTTTACAATTACTATCTCTATAGGTGTGAGTGTTACATGTGGAGGACTTGGTGGTGGCATTTGTGTGTCTTGTACACTCTGTTCCTATTGTTGCTCCTCAGTAGTTTCCTTTTCACTCTCTTGTGTGTCCTTGTCCACTGTAACTTCTTCCTTTTCTTTCTCTATTTCCTCCTCCTTATCATTATCTTCTTCCTCTTCATTATTTCTACCCTCAAAGGGGTTTGCTTCTCCTTTCACTATTGTCAGCCCATAAATCAATTTCCACATTTGTGTGGACTTCTTCACAACATCCTCAATATTATTCTGCAATATGCTGAAGGCTCTATACTTGGGTGCAAATTTTCTCCCATGCTTCTTATTAGCCTTTCTTATTTAGCCTTTTGTGAGTTTAGGCATCACATGAGCCAATGTTGACTCCCTTATTTCCTTTTCCATGTTTAGGCAATAATGCCATCTATTTTCTATAATGGAATATAATTCCTTAGGCATATTATTATCTAGCTCAAGTGGAGTATTCTTGAACTTTTCCATCATGGTGTATATTGATTCTTCCAACATGTTTTGCTCCTCTCTTATCAACTTATTGAAATCAATGCCTTTAAGCCTTGACAAGTCTGCATTGTCCCTAATGTTGTCACATTTGTTTTCCAAATTAGATTTAGTGGTGTGACTTACCACTCTAAATTGTCCATTTCCATCAAGCTCTGTCCTCTCCTCATTTGATTCAGGAGGTGCCACATACTTTCTTCTTTGTTTCTTCTTTGCTGGTCCTCCCTACTCTATGGCTTTCTTCTTTTCTTGTTCCTTGGCCACCTTTGTTGTAGCCCTTGTATCTGTCCTAGTGGTAGGTTTTGCTGGGCTTGGCTTAGCTTTCTTCTTTTCTTTAGGTTGAGCAACAGGCTATTTCTATGCTTTCCTCTTCATAGGCTCTACCTTAGGTGCTTCCTCTTCTTCCTTGACAGCTTCTTGTTCTTCAACATCTTCACCCATGCCTTGGGTTAGTGCTAGTGGTCCTTGGCCCTATTCTTCTTCTTCTTCTTCTTCTACTTCTGCTGAGCCTTCACAAAATTTAGCCTTGAGATTCTTCATTAATTTATCCTTTTTCTTCAGTGTTGAGGCAATTTTTAATTCCATATCAATCTTGGATCTAATGACATCATAAGTGCCAAAGTGTTCGGCACTTTTATCTACTTCTTCTGCAAGCAATGTTGTAATTGCTGCAAGTGCCTCATCAATATTTATCTCATACCCAAGTGGCCTAAGCCATCTTACCCTTGGTATGGCTATTTGGATGTAGGTGTAATCATCAACAAGAAAAAAAAAATCATTTATATGTTGCTCCACAAGTGAGACTGGAATCATAAGTCTCTCTTTCATTGATTTATTGAAATCTTCAAAATAACTGGTCATGATAGTCTCAAAATTGTCTCACATTTGTTCTATGTATTCATTCACCTGGGCTACTATAGACCTATTTGTCTTCTAGCTTATCTTTCAATAAGAAGGGAATTCATTCTGTACACAGAAGAATATACATATCAAAATTGTTCCAAATTTACATTGAGCTCCCTTTGTTCTTCTTATTGCTCCCAAGTTCTCATTGATCTGTTGTAATTGTAGTTCAGCTAGATCATAAGCATGATCCTTTTTAACAAGTTTGTAACCAACATCCTTTATAATACAGGGAACACTATTGAGTCTTTTGGATTGGCAAAATTTATGGGAAATGACTCTAATAAAAAAATCAAAAAGAGGATCCTTAATGGTATCAATGGTCATGCCTCTCTTGTTCCACTTAGCTCGAGTATTCTTCTCAATTGCTTCTTTTGAATCACTCCTTAGTATTTTAGGCTATTCTAGGGTTGGATACCATGCTACCCTATGAATAATTCTTTTTGAGATTTTTATTGGCCCATCTTCTAACCACAAACTACCATCATGTATCCTACTTAACACAATTCTTATCCACTCAATCTTAAAAATAGTAGGAAAATCTAGGGCACGGGTTAAGCCCTTCTTCTCAATGATTTGGAACTCTTCTTTCAAGACCCTATTTTCACACAACTTATTGTATGCCTCCCTGATTTCTATGTCTCTAATAGCACAAATCTTACAGTTATAGCATCTCCTAACATCTTGAACCTTACAACCTTAGGAGGAATTATGGATAAAGATCCAATAGGGTTATTCTTGTATGCAACTTTAGGGATAGGTCTAAAATTAGGTTTCTTAACTTCATTACTTACTAATTGGACTTCAAATAGCTCTTTATCCTAAGGTTTTCTAGAGTTGGAGGCCATTTCTTCAAACTAGGGTTCCAACACAAAGAAATTTTGAAACTATATAGCTCAGAACAAGTATAAATACCTTGAATTGCTGAAACTATGCTGAATTTGTGTTGAAATATGCTCAAATGCTTGAATCTCTACTTTGAAATCCTTTCTACGCTCTTCTCATTCTTACTTTTTTCTCGTGATGTTGAAAAATGATTCGAAATGTGATCATATACCCTTGTTTCATAGCATTTAATGCTTAGTGCATTTACAACTATCCACTCGACTTCTTAAGCAATTCTACTTTACTCAGCTTCCATCAATTTTTGGTTACTCGACATACACTAGAGTTTCCCTTACTCGACTTCAATACAAATTTCCCTTCACTCAACATCCACTACTAACTCGACTACAACTAATCACTTGACTTCTACTAACTTTGGCAGACAACTCAACATGTACTAGAATTTTACTCGGCATCTAAAGACAACTTTTCTTACTCGAAAACACTTGTGAAAACTTGAAGTTTTAACTTTTCATCTCTATTCATGCTGATCTATCCTTTTTAGTACTTACTTGTCCTGGAATTGATGTATGATAAAGCTTTTAAATATCAATCCCACATACCTTCTTTTGCTTAGTTGGATGAAGTGTGACCACTTGACCTTTTGGGTGAAGTGATCCCTTCATTGGATGTGCTGCATCCATCTTTCTTCTTCCATGTTTTATTCATTTCTCCTCTAATATTTTCAAAATCTATCTTCCCTTTTCTCTTGTTGAACTTTGAGTTGGGTGCCGTTGACCTTGATGGGCAGTTTTTGCTTATGTGTCCAATCCTTAAACAAATGAAGCATGTAGTTTGGCTCAACCATCTGCTATAGTTTCCACTGAAATGTGTTCTTATGAAATTTTTAGGGATATGTCTATACTCTTGATAGTAGTGATAGCTTTGCCTAGTATTATAGTCCCAATTGTAGTGATGTCCATGACTTTTGTTCTTTGTTGGTTGGTTAGATGTCCACATAGGCTTTGGTCTATATTCAAAAGCTCTATGTCCATACTTCTTGAAATTGTAGCAGTGAACCTCAAATCTTGGTGTTCTAATGGTTCTAGTCCTGCAGTCATGTGCTTGATGACCTTGGTTATTGCACTTGTGACAGTGACCTATGCTCTTAGGTTTGTCATGCTGATTGACATTCTTACTCCTGCACACATTAGAGGCATGTCCCTTTTTACCACAAAAATGAAAAGTGGGTTTAGTATTCTTACCATTTTCACTTCTTTCTTCTGTAGTCTTGGATGGCTCTCCTTTTTTAGTGCTGGTGTATCCTAATCTTGAAGTGTCATTGTTGGATCTTGGTGATTTCAGTAGCTATTCAAAATACTTGATGGTTTCATTAGGTTTTTTGAAATTTTTTGTAATATCCTTTTCTCTTCTCAAGTCATTTTGTAGTTCTTCATTTTGCATCTTCAGTGTGGAGATCTCAATGTCCTTAACATTCAACTCATGATGTGCATTCATCATCTGGCTTAGGGTGTCTAGCTGCATGTTGGAAATTTTTGCAAGCTCAATTGACTTTTCCTCCAATCTATTGGCAAGGTTTCTCTTGTCATCTTCTATCATAGCCTTATCTTCAATAGCTCTTTTCTTCTGTTTAGTCACTTCACAAAGCATCATGGCTTGAGATTCTTGTTCAATCTTGAGACTTCTAATCTCTTCTACTTGAGCTCTATTCTTCTCCATTAGGTTTTCTATTGCTGCATCAAACTCCTTGGAATATCCATTTGCAAATGCTTTTGAGGTGTCAATTTCTTTGTACTATGTATCATTCTTAGCTATGATAATATCTCTTCTCCTCTTTAAGGATTTCCTCAATTCTTCCCTAGCTTCTTCCAAAGAATGTAGAATGAGATGTATCTCAATCTCCTGGTTCTCTATGATCTTCCAAAGTTTGTAGACTTCCATTTCTAGATCTTTTCTCCAAGCTGTAAGGCTTCTCCTTGTGAGAAGTAAGCTTTGATACCAATTGTTGAAATTTACAAGTGGGAAGAATACTTCTAAGGAGGGGTGGGGGTGAATCAAAAGAACCAAACTTTAAGCTATAAAACCTTTATCTGAAATTAATTCATGCATCTAACATCTCTAATTAACATGAAAATAAAGGCATTCATGAAAATAGATAACACAAGATTTGATCACCTAGAAACCCTCCAAAATGAGAAGGTAAAACTGGGGTGGGGATGCCACCCACAAATTATCACTATAGCAATATGTAATTGGTCAAGGTTACAAAGTTTTACCATCATTAATGGTCTACCCTGTGAAAGACCTACCTTGTTAAAGGCTCTAACACCCTATTAAAAGTGACCTATTTAAAGGATTTACAAACACTCACTTGGAATGTCACCCTATTAGAGGATTTACAATATGGCTTCTAAACCAACCTATCATCATAGGGTTTTCATTCTCCTAATACAATGGCTAGAAAGTATTATAAAATATGTTGACCTAATGAATTAAAATCCTCAATTGCTGATTTCAGATCCTTGTTCTGTCCAATGTAATCTGATCCTTCTTGCTCTGATATAACTCTGTTCGTAGTGTTGACACTCTGTTCTGATCAACTGATACTGCAATGCAGTTCTCCCTCTAAGTCTTTACACCCCTTTCACTTCCTTCAAAACTTTTCTGGCATTCTCTTATGCATTCTATACAATCCACATGACACTAAATTATGGGGTTTTATCCTCCTTAAAAGGATTTTGAGACTTAGGGTTAGGTATGAATCTACAATTGAGATTCATCCATCTTTCCCGCTCAATTCTTTCCATTTTTTTGATATGTTGCATGCTCTTTCTATTTTATGATTGATATCATGCTGATTACATATGGAATGTAATAGATTCAATCTTATCTTTTAGATCCTTCGAGATTGATCTTGAGTTAGCTCAAAAATGGTTTACATCTGAGTTTGTGAAGGCATAGAATCTTATGTTGATTCTGTGTTACTCAACACTTACTGATTGTTGATGCTCGACACATATAGGAATTATGTCTTACTTAGCTCCTATAGTAACTCTGTCTTGCTCAAATCCTATAGTAACTCTATCTTTCTTGGCACCTATACTTTACTTGGCACATAAACTAGCTCGACATCAATTGTCACTTGACACTTGAAACTTGCTCGACATTGTCTATCTGCTCGACATCTGTTGTAACTTGACACCTGTTGAGTTTTTGGCTCCACACATATTGTAGCTCAAAATTTTTATTATAATCAGCATCAACTTAGAAATTTCTTATGTGTTTTGACACTCAATTGTCAAAACCAATCTGAGACCAACAAAAAGAACCTAACTATTCTGACCCACTATTAACTCAAGGCTATCAAGGACACATTTTTTTGATAGACGCAGTTCTTTTCTTTTCTTAGTGTGAGTACTTGTAGGATTGGGACCATGAGAAAAATTCTAAGCAAGAATACTTAAGGTAATCTTGTGATCGTGAGGTCTGTTATTTATTGCAAGTCAAGGTATCCTGTAATTGGGCGCAAGAGGAGTCCTATGAATGAGAGCCCTTTCTAAACACCCTAGGTTAGAAGATAACTTACTTTTATGCTCAACATCTTGGTGCAAGGACTAATCCTAGTGGATTACCTAGATCACCCCAAGATTTTCCACTCACAATTTGTGTCTCTTGGTTATGCCAATGGAATCTCCATGAAAAAGCCAATATCTCTTGTGGGAAAGCACTTGGTGTGTGGAAAAGGGGCATTAAGCATGGGCCAAGTTTTTGAGTAATGAATTGTGACCTTAGGTAGTATTTCTTGGCACATGTCTTCAAATGTGAACAGATCTGTGTAAACATTCTTGCAAATCAAACATCTCGTTAGCATTCGTAGCAATTTTTCTTTGATATCACAATTGTGAGTTGGAAAGGTTTCTTTGTCCCTTGTACAACTATTTGAGACATGTTAATTACCTCTGCTATTTTCAAACCATGCTATTATTTGTTGGAAATTGAAGTCCTATACTATCTACATCACATTCTGGTCTTAAAACATTCAAAAAATCAACTCGAAACATACAATTTTGAAGCTCCAAACTACATTTTCTACAATTCACCAACCCTTTATCTTATGATCTTTTGAGAAATATCATACAAAATTTCATACCTAATAAATTATCATCTACCTTTTATAAACTCTATTTCCTAGTAGTAGTGAGCCCTATCACACTCCTTAAGGAAAACTATCATCTGGCATAAAGGTATTGCTCAGTTACTAAAAAGTCCATTGTACGATATATTATGTAGATCAAATATTGCCTACTTTTCTAAGAAATATCATCTAGTCTCTGCTTCTTCCAAAATAGATTTAAAATTGTGTCTTAGCTAGTTTAGAAGTATCAACACTTCATCCTACCCAAGTCCAGTAAAAAATCTTCATGTCAGGAACTATTCTAAGTTGAAAAGATGGGTCTAGTTTGTTAGATGTAATCTCAAAATTTTGCTAATGGTCACTTGTCAAAATCTAGTTATCTTTCTATTAGCTACTTGTTATCAAGCTTCTTGCTCACTCTCTTGGCTCAAATCATTAGTGGTGTAAATTCTTGAGCACTCTTGACAAGCCACTTACTTATTCTATCTTTGAAAAGTGATCATTCTTGACCTTACAAGCTTCAAATCTAAAATGATTTACCTCATCTTATTAAACAAAGAAATACCCTTACATGCTAGTTGTGACTAGGTTCCAAGTTGGTAAAGGTAGTCATCCTTCTTTCACCTTTGAACAATTCAAAACTCTGACTAGGTGTCCTTGTGGACAACCTTGTGTGGAGAAATTTGTCTTTGATAAGCCTTAAGTGGCTAATACTTAGAATAACTCGATCTATAGCTTTGAGAATCCATTTGATATGCCCTTTAATACACAAGGGGCCATCTAGGGCTGAAGATAGTGTGTCGCTCACCATGTATCCCGAGGAGAGGAGATACCACTTAGAAGAATGAGCATTAGAAAATGAAAGACTCAAAGAGGCCATACACATGGCCACTAGGGAAAGAGCCTATCATCAAGCTGAGGCTGATGCTCATGTACATAATGATGAAAATAGGCATGGATACCATAGCAACCCCTTTGAAACATCCCTCTTGGTGGCAATGATGGAAACAATACACCTTCTAGAACTCCTAGAGTAAATGAAGAAGCACGTCCTTCACCACTTAGATGCACATAGTCACATCATGAAAGTGAGACCAATGATGAAATCACTTGTGAACACCTTATAAGACTTCAACAAGATGAGGTCACCCAAAGGCTATTGCTCAAAGCCTTGGAACAAAATGGGGACGAATATTTTCAATACATGATAGCTAAGGGATGGAAAATCCCTCAAGATTTTGATGTGCGAAAAGTCATCCAAAAACTAGAACATATTGAAGCTGAGATCTTGAGAGAGGAAATACAAGAACTCAAAAATCAACTTGCTCAATTGCAAGTTTCCAAGGAACAACCCAAGATGTCTTTTGTTGAATCAATATGCACTCTTCCTTTTGATAAGAGTCTTTACATGATCCCATTTCCTAGGGATATAGAGGTTCCCAAATATGATAAATATGATGGAAATGGTGATCCTCACAATCATGTAAGACACTTTTACTCTCTTAGAATGGACTTTATTTATGAAGACACTTACCTTATGAGGTTATTTCCTTAGAGCTTGAGAGGCCATGCTATGAAATGGTTCATGAAACTATCCCCTCTTCTCAAGTCATTTGACAAACTTTCCCAATGCTTCATTCAACATTATTCTTATAACATTCAACATCCTATTACTATGTTGTACTTGTGAAACATTAAATAGAAACAAGGTGAACTCTTTCCAATGTACCTCCAATGATGGAAATCTTTACACTCTAGGTACCCTCAACAGATCAATCTTAGGAAACAATTTTTCACATCCTTCAATAACATGGTTGAAAGTGCATACCACATTAAGGACGTTGTTGTAATAAAAGGTAACATTGTGTTGAATAAAGACAAAAATTGCAATGGGAATGGTAAAGACAATAACAAGCCTTGGATTAAGAATAAATATGTTGTTAATGATGGAGTAGTGGATGCTCCTAAGACCAATGAGTCAATATTTAACCTTTCTACTGCCATCTATGCTAAAAAAAAAAAAGAGATTTCAAAGTCTAAAACATTTGATAAAACTAAAAAAAATTCTAAGCCAAATTGTGTTTACACACCTATGGTATAATCTTATGAAGTGGTCTTGAAGACCTTGCTTGCAAATAAACTTGTCACTCTTCCAAACAATGATACCTTTTTAGTGCAAGGATTGATCCTAGTGGATTTTCTATTGTGATCTAAGCTAACATGGAGTATGCAATAATGAGACAAAAAGTAAGAAGTTCTCCACAAGTGCTCTCAAGAAAACCTATCAAGAAACCTGCAACATAACAATACTCAAAAATTGGATCCCTAGAGGGGGAGAGAGCTCTCTCTTTTAAGGATAGATGGACGATTGAGATCAAGATCAAGAAGTGGATGATCAAGGGCAGGGGTTGAATTTTGGCATGATCTATGTGTAAGAGAAAGTCAAGCAATGAAAAAGGAGTTGACTTTTCATGTGAGACAAAAGGCATTTCTTTTAATTTGTAAATAGGAAAAAGACTTTATGTGTATACATTGAATGGGTTAGAAGAATGAGCTATTTTTATTTAATTAAAATGGGACATGTTCTTTTAATCAAATATGGACGTAGGATATTATAGTCAAAATGTAGGTGAAAATTAAATAATTTTTTTTTTAGTCATTTGGTCTAGACAAATGACTAAATAAATTAGTGAAAATGTTGAGAAGGGGGGGCTAATAGTCTAGATGGCCATTTTTAGGTGATTACACATACAATGTGATGAATATGTAATATAAATACCAACTATCACAATGAACAAAAAATAGTTCTATAAATATAATTATAAATACTCAAATATCTAAAGGAAATATGATGGTAATGCATGCAAAATAAATCTAGATAATTGAATTCTTAAATAAGGGGCTTAATACCAAAATTAGAATAGAAATTCTATAAGTTGGGCTCACCAAAATGAAAAATATAAAATTGTGAGAAATGTTTGGGGGGGGGGGGGGGGGGGGGGGTAGGGGGTTGTAAATTTAGGAGTATCAAGTCCACCCTTAAACAAATCTATTTAGCACCACCCACAAAAGGATGAAGGGATGCCAATGCAAGATATATGTAAAAGGAAGATTTGATTTTTTTTTATTGAATAGTGTGTGATTATATTAAATGATTGATATGGAAATAATGAAGAAAATATAATCATGATATAAATATTAAATGAAGGGGAATAAAATAGAAAGAATGGAATCACCTCTAAGAAGAAGAGGTGAATGGACCTTCGATGTGATTTTGATTGTTGTAGAGATGTCAAAATTAGGTAAAACTCTAGATCTAGGATTTTGATGCTTCTAATTGTCTTCTATAAAAATGAAGTCCTAGAGGATGAGGTTAACTTGGACAACCTAGTTTAGGATGATGTTCCAAAATTTGAACCCTATACTTTAATCTCTAAATCTAATTAAAACTTCATAGAGCCTATAATGCCCCACTTGGAGATCCTTGGAAACAAGGATAAATATAAGCCAAGATAAATTTTTTTACAAGTATGAGTGTACTCAACAATATCATATAGGGATCATAAAGATCACAATGAAAGACTAAGCACAATCCCAGCAACTAATGAATCTTCAAACACCACTACTCAAACTGACACACACACACATAAATAGAGAACGAAAACCCAAGATGACAAAAATATAAGAATCTAAGATTTGTCAAAGCATAAAAATTAAGTAACACAAAAGTGTACTTAAAACACAAAAAATTGATACGCGAAAACTAGTGGAGATGCCCCCTATTTTTTGCACAAGTACTAGTAGCAAACATAAATCTTGAGTGAGGATGTGCAAAAAGCCATGCAAGAACATACCTTCCATGTGAGGATGGGCACCAAATGACATGGAGTACTTGACCCAGTAGCCAAAGTACCCAAAACTAGTGTGGGATTTCACATGAGAAAGTGCCAGTAGCCACATGAGAAAACCCAACATACCATGCGAGTTTTCGTATTCTCGCACGAGAATATACAATTTCACATGAGAATCCAAAACAACATGCCAGAAGACAAAAAGGTAAAAAGAAAGGAATAAATATCCTCCACACCACGGAGTACTAGATCCATATTTTTAGGTAAGGACACACAAATAATAATTGAAAGACAAAAAGACACATACTGAATCTAAAGATCTAACAATGCAGTGAAGGGAAATAATTGAAAGCAACATCATAGTGTACAAAAGCAACATTGGAATGAACTGAAACAAAAAACTAAGAACGTAGTTCCTCCCAAATGTAATAGCTTCATGAGATCTTAAAGGTCCTAGCCATCCCCTGCACGTAACATCCCAAACTACTGACTAGATTGTCAGAGCTATCTTATGAGGATGTCACTACTAAAACATCTGATAATATAAGATTAAAGAAATCTAACATGCTAGAAGTAAAGCATAAAATAATCCTACAAATCAAACTCATCATCTAACATATGCTAAATATCATAATACAAGAATGTGACAATTAAACTACCATCATCTAACATGATATCCAAGCATTCTAGTGAAAACATAAATCACAAGAAAAAATACTCTAGAACTTGAAGTACCAAGTGAAAACATCCAACCATGGTCATACTGGAACAACAGACCATCTATGTACACTGGTCCCCAATAGTGGTGTAGGTAGCTACACCTCCCGACCATGTGGAACACATAGGTCCACTCCCATCATGCTGATGGAGATAATGATCCAACCACAAACACACATAAAGAAAAAGTCCATGGCTAACACTCATACCAGATAGTATGATGAATGAAACCAAGAACATAGACAAGGCATAAACTAAAAGTCCTAGTCAAACACTCAAAGGAATACTATGTAGGGGTTGACATAATGGAGAGTCACTTGGCATCAACAAGCCCAAGCTGATGTTGGAAGCTCACACTTCCCTAGATAAGGTGCACATCTCTAATCTTTTTATTATCTCAGTTTTATTACGACCCAGTATTTTTATTTAGTTATTACTTAAAAATTCCTTTGCCAATCCATGGGAGTAGTCACCAAGCTGTGAGATAGAAGCCCATCCATATGCTACCCTACCCTACCCATGCTCATCCAATGATGAATGCCTATAGGCATGTATATTCCCAACCTAACCCCAAATGATCATAACTCCACCAATGTACAAACAAGAGATAGGGTCTCGAAAGTCACTTGACAATATATGTCCATGTACTCATGTGTGGGGCACCACCATCACAAAGATCATAGCACAAGGACTGAATGAGAACAGAATGCAAAATATCACTCAATCAAAAACAAGCTCAGGAGGATGGATATAACATGCTTCCCAATACAACATAAAAGTGTAACAATTGTCTAACTAACATCCAAATGGATGATCCAGATCCATGACCAACATCATGCCAAGAAAACATAAGAAAATAGGGTGGTATGCAAAATGAGGTAAAACCCCCCAAACTTGGAAAAATTTGAACTCAAAACCCATTTGGTCTTTGGGCATAAAGGCCTTAAAAATCTAATAAAATCTGGGTTTGAACATCGTATGCAAAAATAACTAGCATAACGGTGCAAAACCCCAAACCCTCATCTAAAAAATAGGGAAAATGTTCATATCTAACCAATTGGGCAGAACCAACAAATAGAAACAAAGGGGAACACTAGTTCTCAGCCTCCTAACAAACTGCTACCAAAAATAGAAGCTAAAATGGGAAAGCCCTTCTTGACAACCAAAAGGGCTAAAATGGAAAACAACCAGGTAAAATAAATAACTCGCATATATTGTGAAAATTGATGGCAAGAAAGGGTCTCCCCGAGCTGGATCCAAGGAGTCCATCCTCATGAAGATCCCATGCCCGTAGCTCTCACAATAAATAGAAGACCAATCCTTCAGGAAAGGATTTTAGAAAAAGCTCTCCAATTTCTAAATTGAAAAATTGAAAAGTGAGGAATTAAATTCCTCTTTCCATACTTATTCACTTTTTGAGTGAATAATTGATTAGGGCAAATAGCCAGTTAGACTAGCTAAACTCTGAAAACACCCAAATGAAAATAGACTATTCCTAGAAATAGGAATTCATCTATGGAAAAGTTGCTAGAAATTAAATTTAATAAATATTAAATTTCAAAAACCCAAAATCACAGAAAATCCCTTAACAATTTTCATGACAATGTGAATTGCTAAATTCACAGACACGCTCATTGGTCTAATCACATAATGAAAATGAGTTTGGATTTATCAAATCACTAGAAGGTTTAATTTAAATAAATAAGTAAAGGATATGTTGACCATACAGGGATGACATTGGTAAAATATGAATAACTGAATCACTAACTCCATGTGCCATTCCTAGGGATATAAATCCTACACACTAAAATACATGATCAAGTGCAATTGCATATAACATCATAGTCAAAGTAATACATGCATTAAATAACTAATTTAACCATTTATTCAATTATACCTGAATAATCCATTTACATCACTCACGTTCGCATAAAGCATAAAGAGACAAGAATGAAGTAAATAACCATAGCATAAAATCCATCACATAACAAAATGAGAGACATGTCCAAATACCAGATAATCAAATATCATCATAGACTTACTATCATCTCAAAATGGCATCAACACGCAAGTATGATAAACTGAACAACATAGCAGTGAAGCATCTATGGTACTGAAATCAAAGTATAACATCGGACCCTCAAGTCATCTCAAGGTACAAATAATAAGAGTATCAAGTATCTCTCAAATCAAAATATAACAAGGTACAAACTAAAAACATGAGAGGCGCTACATGCTCCCCCACTAGCATAGGCTTACTCTTGGAAGTTGACAAAAATATAGGGGTACAACCCTCTCAATTGTGTAGCATCCTCCCAAGTTGCATAAGTCTCATTGCTTGGGTCCTATTGGACCCTTACCTACTTGATGTTCCAACCTCAATGTTGGTCTGATTTTTGCAAGATTTTTTTCCCCATTTTCTAAAAAAACCAGAATTGAATTTGTCAAGTGGAGACTAGGGTTTTTGTTTTAATCTTGCAAAATCTTGGTAGCATTTGAATTTTCTTGTCAAATCCCTAGGTCTCATTTCCTTTTAATTTTTTTGGGCATGAAAACTTTTAAAATATATGCGAATATTCTCCAACCTTTTCAAACTTTCCACGCCTTGAGTCTCCCCATTTCTTTTCTGTTTCTCACCGCCCAATCCCTAAAAGATCTACGACGATCGCTATCTCACTATGAAAAGATGCAAGTGTTTTACCCTTAGTGACGTAGTGACTGCTGTTAAATTGAAGAGCAGTGCCAAAAAATGGAGGTACGATGATTAGAGATTGTTTTGCTTTAGAGATATTTGATCACGTTTTTATCACAGACCTGTTAGAACTTGAAAAGGGGTTAGAACATTGAAGTACAAAAGGTGTCAATAGAAATCTCAAATTTTTTGATTAGCCACTTTGTCACTATTGAAAAAATTGAGCACTTCACTGTTAGTGACATGGTGCCTTCACCAAAAGTAATGGTCGACAGTCACTTTTAAGTTTTTTGGTGACCATAAGTTTTCCAAGCTACGTGATAGATGTGCAATTTTATTGTTATGTCAGAAGCATTAATGAGGGTGGTTATGACTTCACTTGCCTCTATCTTTCTAGCATTGAATTTTGATAAGTCCCTGAAAGTCAATATGTCGCTATCAAAAATGTTTTGTTTCTCGCTATTAGCGACATAGTGCCCAAATAGAAAGTAATACTACAACAACATTTTAGAGAAATTGGATCCTAGACAATGCTTCGTCAGATATCAGTTATAAGGTTTTGGCACATGATGGCATCTAGTGGGATACACATGTACACCGAGAAAAGTAATGGCACCAGAGGTCGCTATATGGCTATCAGGAAACTTGTTCTTCTCACCATTAGCGACATAGCACCCAGCTAAGAAATAAACACACGGTGGGACCCAAGCAGCGTGGTAATATGGCCAAGTTTTTAAAATATGAATTTATATGCCAGTGGTGTAGGGTTTTCTCACATCATCAATAACTAGACCCATGGCCTAATTCATGAAACATATGAAAGATTCTGATCATCAGATCGATCTCAAATCTATGATCGTCGCTATCTCGCTATGGTGAGTTGCATGAAAATTATGAACAATGACATAGCGACAAGGGGCCCACCATATTTCTCTTAAGTAATGCGTCAAATTTCTCCCACATGATTAATGCAGAATCAACGATGGTCACTATCTCACTATGGCAAGGTGCTCACTTTTTATGTATAGCGAGATAGCAATTTGGCGACACGTGTCCTCAAAATTTTGTGGGTCTAGTTCAAAAGTGCCAACAATGAAGAAAAGGTACACATGGAAAATTTTCATTGGGTTGAATACCAAATTTTCAAGTGGAACATGAGTCATCTTTTCTTACATCCCTGGATCATAGGATTTTTCAAAAATCTACGGTGTAAATTTGAATGTAGAAGGTGATGCCACCCTGTGCATTTATGAGAAATGAAAACTTCACATGTGAGAAAAAATAGAGTATAATACAGAAGATTTTCTTAATTCCACGTTACATGAACAAAGAATCCAAGCATTTCTAAGTAGAAGTAGTTATTGAGAAGACTGTGTTGAATTTGGTAAGATTGTGAAGCAGTTTGTTCATAGAAAGATTGCAGAAATACTAAGAAGAACTAGAGCAGAATTTAAAGTAAGAATTTGCACTATAATCCTTGTACTATTTTAGTTTCTTCAAGAGTTAATCAAATATGGCTCCAAAGAAGAACGTGTTTTCTGGTCAAGAGAACTATTTGGATAGGAATGTTCACAATGATTTGCTTGAACTGCTCCCTCATTCCATAGTTGAAACTATAGAAGTTAAAAAGCTAACTTCATTAAACCCTAGGTTGAGAATAGTAGATGGGCTATATGACAAGGGAAACTGGGTTAGGGATGCAACAACTTCACAGACTAGTCTTGTTTTGTTCAAAAAATGGTTTTCAGAGAGGAACCTTTTTGCCCCACATGCCAACATCTGGAATTTTGATCTAGGGAAACTGGTGGTTTCCATTGTTTTCATGGACTATGATCTTTTGGAAGCTATAGCTAAGAACTATGACCAATCCCTTAGAGTAGTGAGGAGAGCTGATGGTGAAATCTTGATTACAATCAGCCCAAAGGAAATTAGGGAGGTTTTCAGTTTAGGGCTTGTTACTGATTATCATGTGCCCATTGATTTGAAAGCGTTAGAGAATGAATATATGTCTAAGAAAGATGCAGTTAGGCAAGGTGCACTAAGGGCACACATATGTAAAATTGGAACCTTGCTAGCAATAATAGCATCCTCCAGTGAACCTTTCAAAAGGGCATATTTCAATTCCAGGGCTATAGAAATATATAGGTCCCTGTGCAAATTTTTTGGGAGAGATGAAGAGGATTTTATGCCTATGGATTTTATGTATATGATTACTCAGATTTCCTCTTTTGGTGTGGATATAATTTTTGATTTTTCTTCCTACTTAGCTGAGGAGATTCACATTGGACTGATTGGAATTGCTAAGGGCAAGGTGGAACAAACCTTTGGCCATTATTCTTTGTTGATGCACATGTTGTCGTTCAAAGGAGTTACAAATTTTGGTAAAGAAATGGAATTAAATAGAGAAGAGAATGGGGAAGCACTACCAGTTCAATTGTGGAGTGTAGATATGACTTGGGATGCAGAGAATGCTAGTTTTGTCAAGTTTGATAGGTATTTCGCTTCAAAGCTAAGATTCCTCTTATTAAGGGATAATCCCAGAATCCCCAAAGCACTAATGGATCTCATTAGGCCTATGCACAATCCAAGTGGTTTGAAAGTTTCTCATAATTGGGGAGATGTTATTCCATACTTTATTTCTACTGTATTTAGAGTATATGGTTTTAAAGGAAGCCCTCATGTACTACCTTACTAAGTGCCTTTGAAGGTAGAAGTAGCTAAAATATTGTGGCAGCTAAGAGGAGTGGAGGAAACCCTTCTATTGAAGAGGCAAAAGGGGTCAATTTTTTCTACTTGCACAGTGGCTCATCAATTTGTAATCACAAAAGGGGGTTGGCTTTCTCTGCACAAGATTTTGAATCCTTATAATATGGCTACTTCTCACCCTTATTTTTGTGATTATGAAGGTTTTTATCATTTGGCCTTGAGGCACATAATTAAGCTTGGTAAAATCGAGCATGAATTTTATTTTCTTGAAGACTTAATAAGGAATGAGTACTCCTTGCAAGAGCAAGAGACTAGAAAATAAAAGTGGAGAGTCTTTTCTAAAATTTTGGATTTCATTCATTATTTTGATCCAGATTATAGTCCTTTGGATGATGTAGTTACAAATGTAGATAAGATGAGAAAACTTATGAATACTTTTCCTGAAATAATAGAGGAAATGAATGAGAAGAAACAATTCTTTATTAGGTTTTACCTGGATAAGGCTAGGGAAGTAATGGGAAGATTGGGTTTTACTCCCAATATAGGGGCAGGTCATTTAACTGTCCAGAAAAGGCCAGGGTATACTATTATTCAAAATAAAAGGAATACTGTGGACAAAGGAAAATAAATAATTGAGTCCACTGGTAATGTTTTGGAAGAGAGGGCTTTTGAGCCCTCCCCTAAGAGGAGAAAAGTAATAAGAGAGGAGGATCCACATGTTGAGGAGTATTCACCTTCACTGAACCCTTTGAGAATTGAGGAGGAGCAGCTCACCGATGAGCAAATTGAACAAATTGGGTCACAAGGGGGAGTTTTTGTTACCCAAGCAAAGATTGATGAAGGGAATCCCTAGGAGCCTCCTGTGCCAAGCTTTGAGCTGACTGTACTAAATTTTAGGGGAAGGGAATTGGATCCTATTTTGGAACAAGCCAGTCAGAAATTTTTGTCAGATGATAGTTTTGTAAAGTCTAGGGCTTTCCATCAGTTTGCTTGGAGGACAAACAAGCACATTTTTGAGGAAAGATGTAAGAATATGAAAATAGAGCATCTAGAAATGGATGAAGCCTCCATCCAAAACCAAATAAAAGAACAAATGATGCAAGAGTTCCAAAACATTACCCCTAAAGAGGGAAGGCAAATGGTAAAGACTTCTAACATATTATTTTTGCCTAATTGGGATATTGCAGATGCATTGATTTTCAATTCTGTTTCTAATAAATTGGAGTTACAAGACCCAAATAAAAAGGAGTTTACAGGGACTACTTTTTGTAATGACCAAGCTACTCTTGTCATGTGGTCACTAAGAAGAGGATCTAGGATTGTATCAGCACAACCTAATGATTCAAGACTTTTAGGGAATATCATTGTAAGGAGAGTTGCTGATACCTCACATGTACAGGTAGCCCACATGAATGTAGATTATTCTCAATTTACCTTGGCTACTATAGAAAGGGAAGAAAAGGAAATGGTTGAATTACCGAGAAAATATGAGGCAATTGTGGATGCCTACAATAAAGAGGTAAAAAAGAGAATTGATCTTGAGAACAAACTATTGGGAAAATCCACTAGGCCTAGAATAACATACCATCGTCGCCCAGTTGAACCCTTCAAATCCACCCCCCTCATAGAAATACTAGATACATCCCAAATGCCACAATACTACACTACTAAGAATTTTGAAGAAGAAAAGGGTAAACTGTGGGCCCTACATGTAGAGTTGGAGGAAAAACACGAAGATAAATTAAGAAAAGCTCTCACATATTTGGGGGACAAAGTTGAATGGTCACTAATTCATGATCAGTTGGCCAAGGTGATTGGTATCTAGGAGGAGTTGAAAGCCAATGATGAGGCTTTAAAGCCTATCATGAATAAATGGGTGAGAAGGGAGAAAAAAATGACCATTTTGTGTTTCTCTGTCATAAAGAATTCTTATGATCAAATTGAAAAAACCTTTGATATTGTTTTTGATCTTGCTGATTTTGACAATAAAAGGATTCATTTATAGAAAATAATAGTAGGCTACTTGAACAAGTATAAGAGCCAAAAGTTTAGATTGTTTCCTCATGCCCTAGATAAAAGAAATAATTTGAAAAACAAAGATGAATGGGCGAAGGAACTTGATGATATTTTTTGTTTAAGGATGAATAGAATTGTAAATGAAATAGGGCATGCATGGTGGGCCACCACAATGGAAGAAATGGTGAAGGCCCAAATATTCTTTGATTCTTTAAAATAGGAATTTGTTACTATTGATAATGAGGTTGAGTATGTGTTAAAAAGATAGAGGGATATTTTTCAATTCAATTGGCTAGATGATACATTGTTTGACAAGTGGATGGCAGAAATAGCTCCTGGTGAACAATTTGATGAAGATGAAACTAATAGTGATGAGGTACAGGGTGAGGAGATCCAAATTATTGACACCATCACTACACAAGGCCAATAGGAAGAAGAAGACAAGAATAATCAGTCACTTTCAGTTGTAGGCCCAGGCCCACAGGATGCTGATACAATCGAAGAAGAGAAAAAAGTAGAAGTTACTCCCACCATACAGGATAAAGACAATGAAAACCCACAGGTGGAGATTAATGTGCAATCATCAAAACAAACTTCATCGTTGGTTAGCTTGGCAGTTGCATACAAAGAGGGATCAGAATAGTAGCCAAATCAACAACAATAGAGGATGTGATAGAAGCGGACCCACCAAAAGGAATGTTTGATCTAGACATCTTCTATTACCACATTTTTTTCATTTTATGATAGGTGTATGTAATTATCTCTTGTAAAGGACACCTATCAATTTCTTTTAGCCTAAAGCTTGTTGCATCTCACACTATATAAGTGAGATCCTAGGTCTAGAGAATGGTCCGATTTATAATGTTTTCTAGGTGATATACTTAGTTTGTTTTTGGTCCAATGTTTGGAGCAAATTTATGATGTATTTTCTCTATTAGTTCTTGAGAATACATGAATATAGAATGATCTCTATGTTTCTTCCTAAAGTCATTCTGAGTTTACTGCAAATGTATACAATTTTTAAAGACAATGAATACAAATTATAAACTATCCCCATATTAGTTCTTTCTAAATTTTTTCTCCTTTTAGTTACTTGGTCATATTGATATTGTATAAGTAAAGGCTTGTGCAATTGAATGCAATCCAGTTAGGTTGTATATCTATTCACCACTGCTATTAGTTCAATAGATTAAGTAAAAGCTTTGATGAATTTGATAAGTTTGCTACAATAGTAGGAAGGATTTTTTGAATGATGAATTATAATAAGAATGGCTAATAATATTTGTTGTAAGGAAACAAATTAGATCTATGGATTTGTAGTAGACTCTGAACCCAAATGGATTAGGCACTGGTCAAATTGATTCAGCTGGAAGAGAAATATGTCATAAATGGTTTTCAAATGCAGAATTACAATCAATTTTACTTTTATTTCCTAAAGATCTTCAAAGTTGGCTAGTACTTGTTTGCATAGAATGTTTTAGCTTTAGTTAGCCACTATTGCTGAGAACACGTGCAGATCTATAGAAGAATTTTGGCTAGATTTGTTAGATGGGATGTGTTTATCAAATTGTCAAGAATTATGCATGTATTTGAGGATTTGAGATGAGAATCATAATGAAACTAAAATAATTCTCATATAGTGTTTCCCAGTCTTGAATCATCCCTGGGTATACCCACCCTGGTCTTGCAGAGCCTAAAGAGTAGAAAACCACCCTTGGTTTTGTTGAAGTTGGGTCCAAACGATTTGCACATATAATTGTTAATAGGAATTGGCTAATCCTTAGATTGTGTGAGTGATATCATTTTGGTATTAAGCATTTTATTGCTTAGTAGTTTTAAAACACCAACACTCGTAAGGTCAACCTCTACTATTGTACGATACAATGGGCTCCAAAGTAAGCTGCCCATCCACTACCTACAAAGCATCCCAATCAAGAACATGGGTCACATATGGAATATACTACCTCAAAATAGATACATGAAAGACATCATGGATGCGCGATAGGATAGGTGGTATTGCTAGTCAATAAGCAACAAGACCAATCCTCTTGAGGATCTCAACAGGTCTAATTTTTTTTTATGCCAAATTAGAGCCTTTCACATAACGATGGGGCTCTTCCTTGGCCACACTCTCAAAAATACCTTGTCACCAACATAAAAGTGATGATTCAACCTATGGACATCTACATACTTCTTCTACATGTCCTAAGCAGTAACCAAATGCTCCCTAATACAAATAACTTGCTACTTCATATCCTAAAGCATCGCTGGACCCAAAAGAACTTGGTCCTCTAAATGATCCTAACTCAGAGGGGTACGACACATTTTACCATACAAGGCTTGAAAAGGTGACATGCCAAGAGAACTATGATACCCATTGTTGTATAAAATCTCAACAAGGTATAAATAATCCTCCCACTTCACCAACCTATGCATCACATACATGCAAAGCATATCCTCTAGAACCTGATTCACTCTCTTAGTCCAACCATTAGTCTCTAGGTGATAAGCCAAACTAAAATTGAACTATGCATCCAAAGCATGCTGGAGACACATCCATAGTGTAGAATTAAACACTAGATCTCTATCCAAAATAATCTAACAAGGGATCCCATGCAAATAAACAACATCCTACAAGAAAATATGCACTACAAAAGAAGCTGTGTAGGATGCTCTCATGGGTGAAAAATGTGCTATCTTGGACAACTTGTCCACTATTGCCATAATACAATCATGTCTCCATGATGACATAGGAAATCTTGTGATAAAATCAATGGATATCATATCCCATTTCTATTCTAGAATGGTATGCAACTACAAAAGACCCACTAGATGTTGATGCTTTGCCTTAACTCTTTGGCAGTTGAGACATCAAGAAAAAAAATTAGCAACATTGTACCTCATCCCTACCCAAAAGTATAACTATTTAAGATCAACATGCATCTTGTTGACACTGCGATGTGCAAAATATGGTGGACAATGTGCTTTTGAAAAAACCAAGGTATGAAGATCACCCAAAATGGGTACATAGGTATGCCCCAAATATCTTAGTAGTCCATCAAACTCAAGAAAGTATCTAGAAAATCTCCCCTCAAGGGTACTTCTAGACTTGATCTCTACCCTAAACTCCTGATACCAAGTGTCACTAGGAAATGCCTTCAAGATACGACCTCACAAATCTACTCCTAATGACATTATTGATACCTCATGTTTCCTACTAATCAAGGCATCTATGATGACATTCTTCTTCTCTTTAATGTAATGAACATCAAAGTCATATTCACACAGGAATTCCATCTAGCGCTATTGTGTATTCAGATTTGGCTGAGTAAAGATATACTGCAAGCTCCTATGATCGCTATGCAGCTCAAACCTGTGTCCCAAAATGAAATGTTTCCAATGAGCTAGAGCATGCACTATGGATACAAGTTACAAATCATGAGTGGGGTAGTTAAGCTCATGGTCCTTGATTTTTCTAGACTCATATGCAATCGTGCGACCATCCTGCACCAACACTACACCCACGCCCTCCAATGAAGCATCTGTACAAACTATGAAATCACCTATAGGATTAGGCACTACAAAGACTAGTGCACTAGTCAAATAATCCTTAAGAGCATTAAAAACCACCTCACATTGATCTGACTAAACATAATTCTTCCCATTCTACTGAAGAGAAGTGATGGGATAAGCTACTTGTGGGAAATCTTTCATGAAGTGATGGTAGTAACCCACCAATCCTATGAAACCATGAACTTCTATGACATTAGTGGGTACCAAATAATCTATGTTAGCACAAATTTTCTTTGGATCTACTAGAATTCATCACTAGTAATGATGTTCCCTAGATACTTCACTTCTAACTGGAAGAATCCACATATATTTCAAGTTGCCATACAACTGATGGTCTCTCAAGCATTGCAATACTTGACATAAATGGACTTCATGCTTTCCATAGTCTTCAAATAGATCAATATGTCATCCAAGAATATAATGACACACTGATTGAGGTAAGTGCAAAATACTCCATTCATCAAGCTCATAAACACTGATGGCACATTGGTCAACACAAATGGTACAAATGTGAAATCATAATGTCCATACCATGTATGAAATATTGTTTGATGATTATCGACCTCCTAGATACAAAGCTGATGGTATCCTAACTTCAATTCATTTTTTGAGAACACTCATGATCCCTTCATCTAATCGAACAAGTCATCAATCCTTGGCAAAGGATATTGGTTCTTCACTGTCACCTTGTTCAACTTCCAGTAGTCAATGCACAAATGCAAGGATCCATCCTTCTTCGTCATAAAGATGACTGGTGCACCCCACGAGGATACACTAGGATGAATACGACCCTTGGACAAAAATTTCTCCAATTTCTATCTGAGTTCACTCAACTCCTGAGTAGTCCTGCTCTAAGGATCTCATGAAATTGGATCCTCTCCTAGTATGAGATCAATCCAAAAATCAATATCACATTATGGTGACATACCTGGTATCTCATCAAGAAACACATTTGCATACTCAAAAAGGAGTGAATGATCATCAAGTGTCACTAAATGGCTCTCAACTTCATCAAGATCATTGATAGAAATAAGAAATAATTGACAACCATTCCACACACTTTGCTTTAGTTGATTAGCTGAAATCATCCGAAGTGAGACTAGTCTTAGGACTCCCAAAAGTTACACCTGCCCACCTATGTCATCAACACACTGCACAATCTTAAGATGAAAATCAATATTCACCTAATGGGCAATTAACTAATCCATGCCCAATAGAATGTCATATGATCCCAGAGGTAGGATACGAAGGTCCATTATGGTGGTGAAGGTTTCCAAGTCCAAAATACAACCACTAACCAAGGAGTCTACAACCATTTTGGAACCTATGGCTAAGTCAACCTACCACCTATTGACCTGACACATTGCCACTAGCCCACATTGCTAAACAAGAGATGGTCAAATGAAAGAAGCTAAATCACTAGAGTAAAAAAAATTGAAGTTGAAATACCATCAATGTAGCTATAGCCTCGACTACTATACCTTGATGCTCAACTTGACAGTTGTCAAACATCACAAAGACTTGATGATTCCTTCCAACATCTCCCATAGTAGGCTTTGATTTGGCTACAATCTTAATAGGTCCTGCAAATGGTTTGATAGAACACTTAAAATATTTATGGCCAGACTAGCCATAAGAATAACAGTTTCCCCCGAAGTGGGAACCTATTCCTCAACCACCATGAGTAGCACTAGGGTAAGGTGCACTACACCTATTAGAGTTTTGTTGAAAACTTTGAGGAGGATGATCCTATCAAGATTTCTATCCTTAGCTTTGGTTATCTCCTTTATTCCCTAAGGTACCAGAATACTATCTACCTTTGGGCCATGACCCATGTTGAAACTTATGATGAGACCCACCTTGAGAGGGTGCTTATTGGGCTTGACCCTTACCTAAGGATTGAGAAAATTGTGTGTCTTACCCCAAGTTACATGCAATTTGGTTCTAAGAACCTACCTTGCTAGTGAACCCTCTAGTCACATTACTCTCTAGAATCCTTGCCTTCTCCATGACAAGTGCAAGTGTCCTTGGTTGGTGAGCATAAACATCCCCAATGATAGAGTCCCCAAGGCCCCTAACAAAATGTTGAGTAACGAGTGTCTCATCATGCCTATAGCTTGAGTACTATCTCAACCCAAGGAAATTCTTCTCATACTGATCTACTATCATGAAGCCCTACTTAAGCTCATGGAACTCATCAATGCGAGCCTAACGATACTATTGTGACAAGAATTTCTCCATGAACCTCTCCTCGAAGGTCTCCTAGGTAAGATCTATAACATTGATATGAAGCTTATTGCTCTCTAAATTCCACCATATAGAACCATGTTCTCTTAGCTTCATGATAGCACAATAGGCTTTTACATTACTCCTATAAGGTAGTAAGGAGAAACAACACCCCATATTTAGCAACCAACTCTCAGCCTTGAGCCCTGTCTCCTAGGCATCAAATAGTGGTGGCTTGGACCTCTAAAGTTTTTGCATCATTTCAACCTAAGTGAAATAATTATTGTCATTATGACCACGAACCCTCCATTGGTGCCTTCTACCCCTAGGTGATGTACAAGAATATTCCCATTCATGATCCTCCTCTCTATGCTCTGACTGATGGGAATCTCAATGATGAGATCCCTCTTCCTGATTATGATCCTATCGATTTTCCTCTACATGAGGGCCCAACTAAGCAAGAATCTCCTATATCACTAGCATCAATGCCCTAATGCCATTCTAGTTATTGTTACCCTATTCTCCCTCCCCTTCCTTCCGTCCCTCTTCCTAGTGTTCGTCTCCATGCTTATGGCTATGAGTACCCTAACCACCAGGTCTACATGTAGGAGGCATCACTATGGAAGCAAAAAGATAAAGTTAGAAACATCTATCACAATAGAAGAGACACAAACATGAACCAAAAAGATATCACAATATCAAACATAAATAGCAATACACAATAGAAACACAAACATAGTAGAAGCATAATGTAGAGATCCCAATGTTGCAACATGGGCTCTGATATCAGATGTAATGCTTAGCCTGGAGATCCTTGGAAACAAGGATAAATATAAGCCAAGATATTTTTTTTACAAGTATGAGTGTACCTGACTATGTCATATAGGGATCAAAAAGATCACAAAGGAAGACTAAGCACAATCTCGATGACCAATGAATCTCCAAATACCACTACCAAAACTAACACACACACACACACACACACACACACACACACACACACACACACACACACACACACACACACAAATAGAGAATAGAAACCCAAGATGACAACAACACAAGAATCTAATATCTGTCAAAGCATAGAAAATTAAGTAAACTCAAAGTGTACTTAAAACACCAAGAATTGATCTATGAAAACTAGTGGAGATGCCCCCTATTTTTTGCATGAGGATTAGTAGCAAACATAAATTTTGAGTGAAGATGTGCAACAAGCCACACAAGAACATACCTTCTATGTGAGGATGTGCACCAAATGGTACGAGGGAGTAGTTGACCCAACAACCAAAGTACCCAAAATTGGTGTTGGATTTTGTGCAATAAAGTGCCAAAAGCCATGCGAGAAAACTGAACACAACACACAAGCTTTCACATTCTCGCACTAGAATATACAATTTTATGTGAGAATCCAGAATAGCATGCCAAAAGAAAAAAAAGGTAAAAAGAAAGAAATAAAGTTCCTCCACGCCAAGGAGTACTAGATCCACATTTTGAGGAAAGGACACTCAAATAATAACTAAAAGATATTAAAATGCATACTGAATCTAAACATCTAACAATGCAATGAAGGGAAATAATTGAAACCAACATCATAGTATATAGAAGCAACATCACAATGAACTAAAACAATGGACTAAGTATGTGGTTCCTCCCAACCATAATAGCATCATGAGACCTTGAAGGTCCTAGCAATCCCCCATATGTAACATCCCAAACTACTAACCAAATTGTTAGAGCTATCTTATGAGGACGTCACTACTAAAATTTGCGACAACATAAGATTAAGGAAATCTAACCTGCTAGAAGTAAAGCATAAGATAATCCTACAAATCAAACTCATCATCTAACATATGCTAAATATCATTAATGTGACAATTAAACTACCATCATCTAACATGATATCCAAGGATTCCAATAAAGCATAAATCATAAGAAAGCATACTCTAGAACCTGAAGTACCTAGTGAAAACATCCATCAATAGTCATATTGGAACAATAGACTATCTTTGTACACCAGTTCCCAACAGCGGTGAAGGTAGTTATGCCTCCCAACCATGTGGAACCCATAGGTCCACTCCTGCTGTGCTGATGGAGATAATGATACAACCATAAACACACATAAAACAAACATCCATGACTAACACCCATGCCAAACAATATGATGAATGAAACCAAGAACATAGACAATGCATAAACTACAAGTCTTGGTCTAACACTCAAAGGGCTACTATTTAGGGGCTGACATCATGGAGAGTCTCTTGGCATCGACAAGTCCAAGCTAGTCTTAGTAGCTCACACTTCCCTACAGAAGGAGCACATCCTAAATCTTTTTATTATCTTAGTTTTATTACCACTCAATATTTTTATTTAGTTATCACTTACTTAAAACTTCCTTTGCCAACCCATGGGATTAGTCACCGAGCTGCAAGATAAAAGCCCCTCCATATGCTACATCCAACCCTTAGGCTGTCAAAGTATAATATCCAACCCTCATGTCATCTGAACGTACAAATAATAAGAGTGTTAAGTATCTCTCAAATCAAAATATAACAAGGTACAACTTGCAAACACAAGAGGCACTACAAAGCCTAAAACTATTTCATAGATTTATGAATTTAAACCTATTTTTTTGTTACCATTATTGTACAAATAAAAAAGGGGAAATGTTGTCGAAAGGGGTTTTCCTTGGTCAAACACCTATTTAGGAAATAAAATTGAAATAAAATTTAGATTTCATAAGTAATGTAAACAAGAAAATTTTTAGTATTCCCCTAGCATGTGAATCCCTTATGGATGGATGTTGTGATTCAATAATTCCATGAATATGCTTGTATATGTAGATATTGGGAAGAATATATAATTAAGGAAATCTTCACAAATCTATAGATCTATGATCACAAATCCTACATCTAGAATGTTGATATTCTTGATAGACCCAATGAAGAAGGAGAAATGAAAATAATGGATGTGTGTATCTTCTTTCTTAATTTAAAATTCATCCATTTTTATATTATGGGAGAGAAACTTGCATCAATTAGAGAAAAAAACATTTGATTTAAGGGGTCTTTAATGAATCAAGATTCTAAGATCTTGAATTTAATGATTAATTTCAAATCTTGCATACAAATATTTAATATGTTTGATTGCACCTTCTATTGAATTCATCAATAAATTGAATGAAATAATGGATCAATTTTGTAATAGTTAAAGTGGATGTCAAAATGAGAGGATTTTATGTATTTTTGTACTCATTTTGGGATTCAATTTTACTAGGGCCACCCTCAATTAAAAATATTGCAATAAAATCCTACAAAAATTTCAAAACCAAAATAAAGAATAAACCTTTAGGACAACTCAAACCTAGTCAACCTTGGTTTGGACAAGGCTATCCTAGTTCACTACGTTTAGATAATTTTGTCTTGAATTTTTCTCAGGTCTAGGGGAGTGTGATAAATTATGGAGGAAGAAAATATAGGTTGCAAAACTAAGTGCAAAATACATTTAGACCTCTTAATCAATAATGTGTGGTCTAATAGGTCATAGGGCCTCCAATTATGGGTACCAACCTTTTAGGATGGTATGATAAGTATAAATTTGCACTCTACTTAGTCATAGGATCTTTCAAAGTCAATAAAAATCATGGTTGACGTTTTATTAGATTCAAATATCTAGTTCATATTTTCCCAAAAAGTGAGAAGGTTTTCTAATATATATCTTGATCTCTCCTCAAATCATGCTTGAGTAGGATTAATCATCTTAGGTAGAAAGACTTCAACTTTATTAGAAGTTATTTTGGGAAGGACCCTGTAGGATACATTTAGAAGAGTAATAGAGTGCCATTTTTGAATGAGTTTTTTATCCTCATTCTTTGGGATGAGTTTGATTAGACCTATGCTAATATGGTCCCCTAAGGATCAAAATTTAAATTCCTCCTTGTAAATTTTTAGAAAGTATCCTCCTATCCATCCAATGTTATTCGTGTAGAAACGTATAAAGCTTCCATCCAGACTTGAAGATTTTTCATTATTCAAATTCAAAATAACCTTGTCTACTTCTTCCAATGTGATCTCTCTACTCACCACTTTCCTATAGATATCTAAAAGATTGTTTGAGATGATAGATTTTATTTTTTCCCTAGTTGTCTCATTCTCAACCTCATTTTTCTCATTAGTAAAGACTTATTTTGAAATTCCTTAAAAGAATTTAGAATCTCTTATTTTGAAATTTCTTAAAAGCATTTAAAATCTCTTCTTGATTAGGATTGTTAGTATTATTGACTAAATGTTCTCAATGTGTTCTTTAGCCTCTTTACCTTTGATAATTTAGCAAAAAAGGGCTTAGACCCCTTGTCACCATGCTCTAGCTAGTTTTAATTCTTATTTTCATTCCCAAAATTATAATGTTCTAAATTTTCCTAAGGTTATGTATTGAACCACAAAAGACAAAATTGGATTCATTCACTAGTAAATTTGGACCCAAATTTGGACCAATTTTGGTTGAATTTTGACCAAGGTTTATCATTGTTTTTCTCGTCAACATTTAAACCAAATTGCAGATTGGTCAAAATTTCAATGAATAAATTGTAGGTTGGTCAAAATTTTGACAAATGTATTCGTCAAAATTTAACTAACCTACAATTTGGTCAAAATTTTGACAAGAAAAATAGCGACAAACCTTGGTCAAAAATTGGGTCCAAATGTACAAGTGATTATTTGAGGTGTCATATTTCAAGATCCCCTCATCTCTATCAAGTTCAGTATGTAATTTAATTTCTAATATTCTCATGTCTTTGATTTTTTTTCCTTCCTATGATTTTCAAAAGCCCCCTCCAAGCCTCCACAATGTAATTCCATCTTTATCTTCTAATTTTCAATGTGAGATTGTTATGATTTAAACATATGATAACATCAATAGAATTCATCACATCCCTATCCATGTAGAGTTGTTTGTTGAGTAAAAATGCACCCTTCTTGGTATTTTTATCTATTGGTGCACCTATTACATAGGTGGTGATAACATGTTGATGATATGATAAAGTGTATGGCATGACTTGTAGTACCCCTCCTTGTTCACAATTTATGAACTAAATTCTATCCTTGTTGGCACTGAATCTATATAGTCTAGAGTAGAATATTTAGGAGCCTTATTGATAGTTAGAATAGGAAAACTAGAATCCTTTATGATCAATTTTATTACTCACCATAGGGTCATAAAACCTTAATCTATCAATCATCCTTCTCCAAATTTTATTTTCTTGTTTCTTCTACTCTTTTTTAGACCTACCTAATTTGTTAGAAGGGGATTTAACTATGTTAAAGTCTCCCCAATTTCCCAAGGTATATAATCAAGCTAGTTCATCAACTTTCACAACTCAATTTTCTCCTTATAATCATTGGATGCATATAATGATGCAATTTTGACTTCAAAGTGTGCTCTCAATAATAACTTCATAACATACTTTTTGTTTAGGGATTCAAGACCCTTGATGTTCTAGGAACTTTAATTCCATAATTATTATTAATTTTGTAAATCTATAGGGATCAAAATGTTTCATAACACTTCGGAAGTTGACCTTTTGAGCCTCTAGAACTATTTTTTGATGAAGTAGATCCCAAGGGTCTCCCTCTTCTTTTCTTGATTTTAAAGACATTTCTAATTCTCATAAGAGGAGGTAATATTCCTTCTTACTCTCTTCTTATTTTTAGGTAAATCGTAATTATTAGGTTTTATATCTTCAATGATACATTGTTTTTTAACACCATGATTGGCTTGAAAAGGGATAATTTACAAACATAGCTCATTTTTTCCTTTCTAAAGTACCACTTTAGTCACTTCACTCCTAAGATCCACACCATCAATAGAAATGGAACATGGATTAATCATGAACTCATTTAGGTTAAGAATGAGAAGAGGGGTTCACAACTCATTCCATTTTTGGGTCCATCAATACATGATGGTTCATAAGTAATAGTCTTGGACTTAGGAGGGGGAGAGGTGTGTACCTTCTCCTTACCACCCCAACATAGGATAATGTCAATATTAATAGATTCATGGTCCATTTGAGAGGATTTAATCCATTTAGGATGGGATTCAAGGGGTTTCTCTTGAAGAATTTCAACACAGTTATTTTCATTAGACAATGTAGACTTACAAGCCTACTCATTTCTTGTGTTATTGATCCTAAATAATCATTTTTATTACATATTTTTTAAATAACCAACTATTGGAAATTTAGTCTTCTATGTTCACAAATGGTGGTCACATTCTTAAAAGCATAAGTGTTAAACATAACTTTAAAAATGGAGGGAATGAGGGAGGGGGAGGGGGGCATCAAAGTGAAGAGAGTATATGGTAACAATATAAAAGGAATCCAATTAAAGAAAGAAATATTTATGAGGGAAAAAGGGGAGGAGAGAACAAGGAGGAAGATTCAGGCATGTAAGGGGAGGGGAATTTTTTAGGGATTGTGAATTTTTAAGAGGAGCGATTGAGGATAAGGATCAACAAAGATATATAGGGTGCCTCACATTAGTGGTGTCAGTGTGAACCTTAATTTGTTGTTGCTAAGGGTTTTACATATTTTTTTCATCATAGGATATATTCTTCTTACATAGCCCTTCATTCTGCAAAGAAAAAATAAATTTAAGTCAAAAATATACTCAACATGACACATAACATATTCATTATAAAGCTAAATATATAGCATGATTGGGATTTTAATACCTAGTTTGATAATAAGATGGAAATTAAAATCAAAATATAGGAGAATAAAGTGGGATTTGTCCATTCTGAAGACATTGTCAATTGATTCAAGGTTTTTAGAAAACCACCACCATATAATAGGGGGATAATTTTTTATAGTAACTCATCTAGAGAAGGATAGGGCTATAATTTCTTAGTTATTAGACTTAGGTGTTCATCCTATATCTTAGAATGAAGTACCCCAATAGACCAAAATTCTCTTTTTAAGAACTTAGATTGAATTCAAGAATCATTAAAGAATATAATGAAAATATCTTAAATTATACAATGATATGAAAATAAAACCCTATTTTATGAACCAACCTACTATATTGCATAAAATTGTTAATAAAATCCCCAGACAGAGCTCGAGAGGTGTCCAAACCAACTAAGAAGATAACCATGTTCCTAGGCCTAGTTTTTTCATTATGAAGCTACTTATCCATTTCAAGATTAGGAATGACATACAAGGTATATTTTGATTGATTAAAATGTTGTTTTCCTTTTGAATTGTCTTCACCAAGTTTCACCAGTCCTTTTTGTTAGATATTGGTTGGAATTATTACTATTTGGGATGTTGACATTCATGATTTGTCATTGATGTCAACATATATATATATATATATATATATATATATATATATATATATATATATATATATATATATATATATATATATATATATATATATATATATATATATATATATATATATATATATATATATATATATATATATATATATTACTTATGGGGTTGTTTCTTTAAATAGACAATTATTATGGATATTATAGGAAGATGGAAGAGTTGTATAAATATTGAGTATAGAAATTATGTATAAGGATGCATGGTCTAATGCTTTAATTTTTGAGAGTTACAAATATTTTAGTGAAGACTGGTTGTAGACCAATAAAATGAAAATATTTTAGAGATGGTTTCCATATTCTTAATGATGGTATGCGAGAATCATGCATGGTAGCAACTTTTATTAGAGTATAATATGTGATTAACGACTTGATTGGGTCATGCTATAGTTAGTGTTAGCATACACTAATTCCATAATTTATTGCAGACATGACTAGATGGTGTAACATGTGATATGGATTGGCAAGCATGGATTAAGTATTTTGGTGCAATTTCTAATGTTTTAAATTGCTATACACTTGCACTAGGGACCACTTGTACCTTGGAATTGGTTGATGCTATGGTATATGCATTGGAAAATTACTAATAGACCAACCTAGTTAATATTTGTAACTTGTATAAAGGAAAGTAATTCCTTTGCATGAATATAATTTATGTGACTGATGAAAGGAAGGTTAGAGAAGAGTTGAAAACATATCAAGTTCTTTGATAGAGGTATGAGTAGAATCTATGATTATTCCTTATGCACTTAAATGAAGATATAAAGGAAATTAAGTTGTCACAAGCCACTTCATGATTTGAGAAGTGAATCTTTAAGGTGGATTTAACCTTCTACTTTTAGGAAGTTAGTCCTTGAAGGCAACTTTAACTTTCACCCTTTAATCAATGATCTCAGGTAGTGAACCTTTTTTTTTCTCATCAAATCCTAACACACTTGAAGGAACTTTTAACATGGATTCTATCCTTAAAAAAAGACTTTTCCTTTAACATGGACTTATGTCTAGATGTATTGTATGGAAGCCTAAAAGGATTAGGTCTCCTAATAGAGACATTTTTGTACAAGTGAAAGATCTCGTGGGTATCATACCCACAATTTTTTTCCTTAACAAGGCCATTCTTGAGAATATAAATATTGCATGTTATGATGTTGGTTTATATATTATTAATCTCATTTTGTACTACTATATTCTTCGTTAGTGATTTGGTTGAAAATTATAAGGTTAATAAATATAAAAAAAAATGATTCATGCTACCCTCCCCCACAATTTTTGTGTGCAGATTTTTATTCCTAATAATTGGTATCATAGCTTGTGGTCCTCTTGGAGAATAAATATTAACTACTTGAGGAGATTCAAAATGAGAAGTTTATGGTGTAGGGGTACCTAGGTAGGGCTCATGGAAGACCTAGGCTTCCTAAGTCATTTGGCTTTTAATGGCACTAGCCATACCACTAGAGTAATAAAGGGACTAGCTTGGTCATACATTGAGGTGTGTTAGAATAGGAAGCTTTAATAGGCCTTAGTTGCAAGCATGCCCATATCAGGTCAAATAGGGTATTTTTAAGATTTTGGTGATAAGTTGACCAAGAAAGGGACTTGAGGTCATTTTCCAATTTTTTAAAGACCTTATTAGGCTTTTGGTGAAGTTTTGTGGTCTTAGGATCAAGTTTGAATGGAAAATTCAAAACGATGTAAAAGGTGTTAAAAAGTTGTTAATGTTCTCATTCACAACATTGATAAAATTTTGTTGCATGAGAGAAAATTCATGTGTTGGGTTTTATAACTATCTAAAACCATTGGTTTTTAATCTTAACCAACTATTTAAGGCCATACTTGACTTGTTGAAGGGGTTGGCTTAATATTGAAGGTTTGTGAACGCACTAGATAATAGTAATAATAATCATAGTTTTTGTTTTATGAACATTTCAGAATTTTAGTGGATTGAAATTAGGACTATAGCAAATGGAAGTGTTAGATTATTTCATTTTAAGGTTCTATGTGGTATTATATTGTGAGTTTGTAGATTTGGTTGTTAAAATTCTTTTTTGTTTTGTCAGTCTACTATCCTGAACCAAGTAATTGGTAAAGATGGGTCATAGATCCTCTTCCCAATGTGGAATCTACACAAGATTTTGGAATTGGGGAGGTGACTCCATGTACATATTATATAGTAAAGGAGGGGCCTTGGAAACAAATGACAACCATTTCTAGGTGATGCCCTAGGCAAGCTAGAGTTGCATGGCTAGGGATCATAGTGAGTTGCAGAGGCATTAAGGAGGATTGAAGGCATTGATAGCTTCAATAAAAGCTTGGATAATGTTATATGCATGAGTATTGAAGTCCCAAATTCAATATAAGTTTTGATGAAATTTCTTAGGAGGGGAAAGTGAAGTTCTTTCTAGATAGGCTTGAAAAGCCTTAAAACCCCAATTTTAGGCATATTTGTAGGCCATACTATACAAATAGTTTGGGAGGCATAGAGCTTGGAAATATTTTAGGTCTTTGAAAAGGGTGTCTGGATCAATTCTTAGTTTCCCTCCTTTTTAGGGAATTTTTCAAGTTGTTCAAGATTTTAATCAAATGTAGGCCTAATTGTTTGTAGCCCTATTTGGAAAGCAACTATTGTGTTATTTGGAACTCTATTAGGGTTCCAATCTCAAAAGTGGTTGCAGGTCTTGGAAAGGATCCAAATGAATTCCTAAAGGTCTATATCTATTAGTGGAGTTTTTTTTGATCATGTGGAGGAAAATAGTGGAGTTGGTGAAGTGGAAGCAAGAAGACTAATGTAAAAGCCTAAGAAACAATGTATGGAGTTGTTGTTCTATCCATTTCGTGTTCACTAGTTGAAGGTAGGAGGATGTCATAACTAAGATACTAATGAGATTTGGGTAGTGAGAAACCCTATTATGTAAGGAGAAAGACTTAAGGAGATCCTAGAGTAAGTAAGGGTAGGAGTACGATTAGTGTTACATTAGAGTGGTATCAAAGCAAGTTTAGGATTTGGATATATAATATATGTCTATAGCTACTGGGGAATTAATAGGTGAGTTAAGTATGGTGACAAATGAAGAGCTAACCAAAGAGGTAGATGAGAAAAAGGAGAAGAATAGACTCCTTGAAGAAGGCTTAGAAGAAGTGAAGATAAATTTAGATGTAGTTGCTGATACAATTAAGAAAAAGGAAGAAGAGAGGAATGTTAAGGGTAAGGATATAATCGAGGAAGATGTTGTCCCTAAACCAAACCCTATCTTATATGAAGAACCTTTCTTGAAGGCCATAAAAGCCATAGGAGGGAAGGTCTTGGAAGGTGTTCAACTATTTAGCGAGAAAATGGATATTGATGTAGTAATGGATTGGATAGATGGAATGGAGAACCACTTTGAATGTGAAGGAGTGATATAGCACAAAAGATCTAGGTAGCTAAGTCAAGACTTAGAGAGTCAGTACTAACATGGTAGAAATATGTTCATGATGAGAGGATTAGGATAGGTAAGCAACCCATAGTCAATTAGAATGCAATGGTGACTAAACTGAAGGAGAATTTTGTACTACAAGACTATGAGATTCAACTTCATAAGAGAAGACAAGGACTAAAGAAAAAAGACATGGATGTGGCCTCTTATAGAAATGAATTTTAAAGGTTATGTATTAGGTCTAAGAAGTGAGAAGAAGAGACAATAAAAGTGGCTAGATACTTGGGTGGTCTGAAATGGAACATTCAAGAAGAGCTAAGTTTGTGGACACCACTACTGTTCAAAGTGTACACTCGAAAGTGTCCCACTCTAAACCCTTCTATCCAAAGGATTCCATGAGTTTGGAATGTTCGGATGCCGGCTTAGAGCTCCCTATCCACGGAGTGCAAGAGAGTATATTTTAAGAATAAGAAGGCTCTCAGATGAGCCTTAGAGATACTCTTCTTGCTAGTAAACCATGCAATGGGAGGTTCCAAAGACAAGATGCAAGAATGCAAATGTCCCAAGGAGTTCCTCAAGGATGCAATGCAAATGAAGATTAAGCTAGAATGAGAATGTCAAATGCAGCTATTCTAAGCATGGATGAGAGAGTTAAAATCCAAATATTAAGCTATGTGAGATAGATTATTGCAAAATAGAAGCTAAACTAACATGCAACATGAATCTAAGCTAAAATGCTATGGTATGAGAGAATGTAGACAAGAAATAGAAGTTCTCCACAAAGCTCCAAAGAAACCTGTTAGAAAACCTGCAGCATAACAATATTCAAAAGATGGATCGATTGAAGGGGAAAGCTCTCTCCCTTTTAAAGATGTATGGACGGTAGAGATCAAGATGAAGATGGTGGATGATCAACGGTGGAATTTGAAAAGAGGAGTGATCCATGTGCACACACAAATCAACCAATAGAATATAAGTTGACTTGTCATATAAGACAAAAGTCACAAAGCCTTTTCTTTTAATTGCAAAATAGAAAAAAGACTTTATGTGTGCACTTTAAGTGGGTTAGAAGAATGGGGTCTTTTATTTAATTAAAAGGGGACATGTTCTTTTAATCAAATAATGAACTTAGGATAGCATAGTCAAACTATAGGTTATAATCAAATAAATTGATTATTAGCAATTTGGTCTAGGTAAATGATTAAATTAATTTAGCCAAAATGCTAAGAAGGGAGCTAATAGTCTAGATGACCATTTTTAGGTGATTACATTTGCCCCTCTTTGACTAATGCGTGATCGATCTGGGAACACATTATGTCAAAGAAAATAGAAAGCCAAGTAGGCGGTGATAGATATAGATATCTGATTTTGAAGAACGAAATGTAGAAATAGATAGCAAGTCCTAAATGCACAGCCTGATAGCAGTAGTACTGAACACTAGGAAGAGATGATGTCAGAATTCAAGAAGAATACTAACACTTATAAAAGCAGATAGAGTGAGAGCAAGTGAGAAGATCAAACAAATGCTCCTAAGCAGTGATAGAGTATTTCTGCCCCCTCGGGATCGAAATTGAAATGAGGTAAGGGGATGCAAAAACTGGCTAGAAATGAGAAAATTAGAATATAGCAATGTCCAAGATGACAGATAGATGATTAGAACCCAAGAATGACTATATAAAAAAATTTGATAAAATGCCCCAGTTCGACTAGAGTTGACCTTGAAGGATATAGCATAAAAATAAGGTCGAAATGAGTAGAAAGGTGATTTTAGACATGAAATAGTGAATTTAAGTAGATATGAAGTATGGAAATGATGAAGACATGAAGAAATGAAGATGCCCCAGTGATGATTCAGAGATTAGACCTCAAAAGGTCAGCTAACTGCTCAGAAGAAAGTAGAATTTTAAAAAACAATTTTGACCATCAAGATGAACTCGAATTTGGATTTCGATCTCGAAAATGAATCCAGGATGTTGAAATTATTTAAGAGGTCAAAACTTTATATAATGTGATGATAAGATAGAAAAGAGATGAAGCGAAAGATTAAGAAGGTGAAAAGACATGAACAAGAAGAAAGTAAAGAAATATATGAAAGGAGTTAGCTGATATGTCCACAAAAAGATGAAGAGAGAGCTCTCCCCATATGCAAGAATGCAAGACTAAGCTAGAAAATGAACCTAAAATGCAAGCTAACATGCAAAGTGGTTTACCAGCAAGAAGTGCATAACATTTAGACCCTTAATTTCATCATTGAGCATTTATTAGGGACATCATGAGATCATACAACCATCACTAGTATAACTATGAGGATATGAATATGATCGATATTGATAGGTATGTGGAAATCCAATCTAAGCATCAGAGACATGTAAGTCAAGATAACTACGCGATTAGTTTTCGTAAGTTTAATTTAGCAAGATTACACCTGTATCAAGGCATAAGTGCTAGGATAAACCCTAAGTGCGGTCTTGCAAAATAATCAAGGATGATACATTTATAAGTCAAAGTGTTGAATAGGACAAGCATGAATGCTTACAACACTATAGACAAACAAAAGTATACCCACAAGCAGAAATCTAGAAAATATGTCCCATGCCCCCAGTCTTCTAGTCAATGACATCCTCGAAAGACTATTAGGGAGGGAACACATGGCAAAGAAATAATCATAGACAACACACAAAGTAGATAAATATCAGCATAGCTCAGTTGTTTAAGTGTTAAAGTGCATGTGTGCAAGTTACTTGGCCATTTCTTCAAGACTTGATTCTGATAGTGAGAAATATTGTAACATCGGAGACTGTAAGTAAACTATCTGAAAAGTGTTGAAAAACACTTGATGTCAAGGTGGGGGAAGTGTTGAGAAACACTATTTTGTGAGTTGTCAAAGAAACCCTAATGCACAAGAATACCTCAATAGGCTAAGTAGCTATGCCCCCAAGATGAGGACAAGAAACAATTCCAATCTAGGAAATGTGTAGCAAAGTGGATGATTGAGACTGATAAACATAGGTGCGAGGGTTTCAAGTAGCGCCTGTTTCTAGATTTTCACCACTTGATAGATTTTTTCAGGACTTTTTTTAAATTTTTAGGATTTTTTCAAGATCATATATGATTTTTTGGATTTTTTAGAAGGTTTAGAGATCACTAGTTCTCAAGCAAGATCACATCATTTTCTCCCAATGTTTAGCAAGGTATAGGAAACGATGGAGAAAAAAAGCCAATGGATAAGCAAAGATGGATGAAAAAGGAGTATGAAGCAAGTGAAAGTGATCCTCAAGGACTGACTCCTCAAGAGTACCCAAGCTAGGGAAAGAGGTGAAATAGTCATATGAAGCATTTTTTGGATAAGCAATGGAAGTAATGAGCAAGATAGCATGTAGGATAAGTAGTGAAGCCAACAAGTGCGATAGCATGTAAGATAAGTGATGGAAGCCAATGAGTGCGATAGCATGAAGTGTGTATTCCAAAAGAGTAGACATGTCAAGAGACCTAGGAACCATTTTTTATTTATCATGATCAAGACCAAGGGGTCAACTAGATAGGATAGCGATGGGATAGAGCAATAAAAATAAAGCTCAAGATGGAGGCTATGAGGGAATGAGAAAGCACAAATAGAGAATCTCATGGATAAGATAGCCAATATGCAAAGATAGCTCAACATTTTCAAGATCAAAGAGAGAAGAGGGGATAGATGGATGGTGGAAGAATTATGCATGATGCTTGTTTGCCAGGCTTTCATCATGGTACTTATCCAAGGTGCCACAAGAAGTAGTTTTCACCATAGGATGCATTTATTTCTCTTTACTTTTGCTACTAAGGTGCCACAAGAAGTGGTTTTCACCAAGGCACATTTTCAATTTTTTCTTTTTTTCTTTTTTTTTTCTTTTTTTTTTTTGTCTCTTGAATTTTTAGAAAGAGCTCAAGCTTTTTGAATGTAGATAGTGCTCCTATAGGAAAGATAAGCCATGATAAGACAAGACCATAGAAAGGTATGCTCAAAGATGTTGATAGGGTGATGAAAGAGAAATGGTAGTAGGAAGAGTATATGGAGGATAAGAGTTCATGTATAGAAAGTTAGTGTAAGCTTTAGAGGATTTCATGAGGGTAGTTGAAATATTGTACAAGATCAACATTGACACACATTTTGAAGGGTATTGGAACAATGGAGGAATCATGGATGAAGTAGCTTGAGGTTTAGATGTATGAGGTGGTAGAAGAGATTTGGAAAAAGGTGGAGTGGAAGGCTTTGAAATAATTTTAGGAAGATTTTTGGAAGAAGATAGAATGGAAGCCTTTGGAAGCTTGAATGTCAACTTTGAAGTATTTTCAATATTCAAGTCTTTTAAAAGAGACTTGGGAATCCATATAGCTTTAGATTTTCCTTTGGATACTTCAAAACACATTTCTTCAATAATGGGTTTAGGAACCCATATTTTGTTTGATTTAGCTTTTTTAATAGTGGACCTTTGCGGTCTCTTTTGTGCATTTTCCTTCTTAGCATTCACATGTCGATTAGATGGGACATAGTGATCTTTCTTTTTCAATGGATTCTTATGTTTATATCACTTCCAAGGGACTTGGGATTTGTGGATGAATAAGGATGATATGACTGGTTTAGATGTATAGATGGGTGAAAAGTCATCAAGGATGAGTGCCTTTGTTGATCTTGAGGTATGATGGGAGAGCTAGGAGTGAATGTAGGAGATGGAGGAACATAAGGCCCCAATATGGATGGAAGGTTTGAAGGCTTTAGCTTTGATGGATAAGGACCAAGGATAGATTTAGAAGATGCAAAGGGATAGTGGGAAGGGATATCAACATCTTTAGAGTGAGAAACATGGTCAAAGCCATCAATAGACTCATAAGTACCTTTGATAGGAACAACATTTTTAATAGAAGCACTTGAAGCTCGAGCACAATTTTGAAGTGGATGTGGAGAAGTAGAACATGAGGGGATGCTTTGATCTTGACAAGTAGCTTTGGATGGCATATGAAGAGAACTTTTCTCATAATTTTCACTAAGCTCAAGGGAAATGGAAGTGGTATCTTCATCATACTTAGGAGGTGGGCAAGTTATAAGATATGGAGGGGAAAAATCATGAAAGAGATGAAAGGGTGCTTGATCTTGATCTTTCTTGACATTTATAGCTTTTTCTTTTTGATAGTCCTCTTGAAATGGAGCCACTTCTAAGGACAAGGGAGAATGAAGAGAGAATGGAGTAGTGCTTGGATTAGGCATAGTAGTGCATGAAGGTTGAGGATGTTTAGGATTAGTAGCATAGAAAAGGTTTGCAGCCAAGTGAAGGTTAGCTTGAGTTTCTTTTAGAGGTAGCCCTTGAGGATACATGTAGTCAATGTGGAAAGTATTAGGTTCTTTATTTGATGGAGGCATGTTGGAAAGCTTTGAAGTGTTGGTAGATGCATGAGTGTTGGAAGAAGTGTAATATGTAGTAGAGCTGCTACTAGACATAGGTTCATTAATGTAATCTTGCTCAAGAAAAGTATCCTCATCGCATGAATCATTAGAGGTTCCAATAATTCCATTATCATTAAGATCTTGGATTTTATGTTTTAGCTCAATGCAATTTGAAGTAGCATGGTCATTAGATCGATGATAGGCACAATAGGTATCCAAGAAAGGATTTCCATAGGAGCTAAACTTAGGCAACATGATGAGCTTAGTTTCAAGAAGTGTTTGCAAAATTTCATCATAAGAATGTTCCAAGGGAGTAAAAGTCCTCTCAAAAATATGTCTAGGATCTTCTTGTTGTTTCTCAAGTGAATAGAATGCATTCATGTCTTCATCATTATCTTCGTCAAAGATAGGTCCATCATGAAATTTTGGCATAGGCTCAAGTGCTTGTTCTCTAAAAAGGTCTTTAGATCTAGAAGATGAAGACATTTGATGTCTTGAAGTAGAGCATGTAGACCTAGAAGAAGAGGATGACCTCAAAGAAGGTGACTCACATGCATGTAAAGACCTTAAGGAAGATTCATGTAATGATGCAATCTTCTCCTCCAACCTTTTCTCAAGTTTAGACTTGATTTCTATCATGCGCTTAGAGAGATGAAGGTAAGAAAGATCATTTGTCTCTTCTAGTTCTTTGTATTGTGCATATAGATCTTGAAACTCTTTAGTGACATGGAGGATATCATGATCATCTAGATTCAGTTGAAGTTTGGTAGCACAAGGTTTAGATCCCATAGTTTTAAATGCAAAGCCAAGCATAAAATAGTCTAGAAGATAACTTGATGTTGAAACTATAGGAGGTAGAGTGTTCACTTGTCAAGATAGCAGAGAGAGATTAAAGTGACTTGTCAAACAATATGTCCAAGAAATTTACGACATGAATGACTCAAGCCAAATAGATAGAGCAAGCAGGGTGACAAGTGAACAACTCTCCAACCCAAGAGTGTAGTCAAGAAATCAAGGCAACCATTTCAGCAAAAAAGATAACTAGCAAGTGGACATAGACCATGAAGATAGAAAGACCAAGAGCACTAAGACCAAAGAGCCACTTTAAGGATGTTCAAAAACAAGAGACATAGCAAATCAAAGTCAAATGATGAGACTCCCCTTAGCAAGCAACACAAGAAAATGTTTGCATTTGATGTTTTGACTTGGTTGATAAAGTTTGACAATAGTTGATAGCATAGCAAGTTTGATGTTCAAAAGCAATTTCTTTCCAATCAAGATAGTGACACATGGAGTAGTCTTCAAACAATCAAGCAAGGGACAAAGCAACCTTGCATGATACAAGCATATGTGACGTCTCAAAAGAATTTCTTAGAATTATCGTCATGTGTATGTTCAAAAGATTTTCACAAGTATACCACATTCGAGAACACATCAAGCAATATCTACCTAGAAGTCATGGTTCATTACTCAACAACTTGGCCCACGCTTGATGCTCCTTCGCCTCACACCAAGTGGTTGCCCACAAGAGATATTGGCTTTGTCATGGAAGTGCCATAAGCACAACCAAGGGAACACATATGGTGAGTGTAAATCTTGGGGTGATCCGGGTAGTCCACTAGGATCAATCCTTGCACCAAGAAGTTGAGCGGCTAAAAAAGGTAGTTACTAACTTAGGATATTTAGATAGGGCTTCCGTTCATAGTGTTCCTCTTGCTCCCAATTATGGGACACCTCACCTTGCGATGAGTAACCGATCTCGCGACCACAAGAGTACCTTAAGCATTCTTGCCTAGTGATCTCCCTATGGTCGAAATCCCATAAGCAATCACACTAGGCGAAGACAAACACTATGTCTACCAAAGTTTTGTTTCCTTGGTAGCCTTGAGTTTATAGTGGGTTGGAAGAGCCAGGTAATCTGCTTGTCCCCACTTGGGTCGTTCCTCTCAGGTTGTCCGAGAGCAGGCCCTCTAAAGGATTCTAACTACACAAAGAGTGGATCAACTTTCGAAAGTCAAGATTTCTGATTCACCACAAGGGTGAAGAGCATACTCTCCTATTCCAATCGTTTTCTCCCAAACACGCCAAGAAGATTCAGTTACCCCTTGCTTTTGAAACCAAATGGCAAGTCAAGATTTCTGATTCACCACAAGGGTGAAGAGCATACTCTCCTATTACCAAAAGACTCCAATCACAAGTTTTATGTGCCTATGAAAAATGAACAATTATTCAATGCCACACATGAAAACAAAAAAGCAAGAAATTTTTGGATTTTTATGCTTTGGGCAGCCCTGCAAACAATCGTTAGTAGCCCTTGTGCATTTGAAGCTTTGACATGCGTTCTTTTTATGCAATGTTTCAATTTTTTTCACAAGGATGGCAACCTGAAATCACAACTTGTTAGCAACAAAAGTTAGTGTGAAATAATATAAAAATCTACAATAAAAAGTGGTGAGTTGCTTCAAAAATCTAATTTATCTTCCAACCAAGTACATGCAAAGAAAGTGCAAGTTAATCACAAATGCTTTCATTTTTACTCTTTGGTTTTGACCTAGTCAACAAGATTGTACTTTTTTGCTATGATTTCGTATCCAAAAATGAAAATAAAAAAAAAGAGACCCCTATTAAAAATCAGAGAGCTTTCCAAAAATGCAAGAAATTTTAAAAAATCTCTTCATTTTCTCCCTAGAGATTGATTTTGTCAAAATAGACCAAATTTATCAAATCGAGTTTTTGATCCTTAATACGATCTCAAAATTCAAAACACAAAGAAAGAACCCCCATTAGAATTCAAAAAGATTTTTGAAAATGTAAATTTTTCCAAAAAAATGCACTGATTTGCGATCAAAAATGGCTTTTTATGAAAAATAAAGAAAAAGTCATAACTTCCGAAAATCACGTCAAAATTCTCTGAAAATCGGACTGAGACATTTAGAGCATATACCTAAGTTGCAAAAAAAATTTCAGAACCAAAATCTAAGCGGTTTAAAAGATATGATTAAATCTTTAAACCAACTAGATTTTTTGCCTGCAAACCAATCTATATATGGGTTTGCCTTAAAACCAAAGTGAAAAATCTACAAAAGCACTTGATTAGATCCAATATGCTACTGTAAAAAATCAGAGATAAAAAATAAAAGCAAATGGAGCTAGAAACTTGATTCAAGCCCCACGGTGGGCGCCAAAAATGTACACTCGAAAGTGTCCCACTCTAAACCCTTCTATCCAAAGGATTCCATGAGTTTGGAATGTTCGGATGCCGGCTTAGAGCTCCCTATCCACGGAGTGCAAGAGAGTATATTTTAAGAATAAGAAGGCTCTCAGATGAGCCTTAGAGATACTCTTCTTGCTAGTAAACCATGCAATGGGAGGTTCCAAAGACAAGATGCAAGAATGCAAATGTCCCAAGGAGTTCCTCAAGGATGCAATGCAAATGAAGATTAAGCTAGAATGAGAATGTCAAATGCAGCTATTCTAAGCATGGATGAGAGTGTTACAATCCAAATATTAAGCTATGTGAGATAGATTATTGCAAAATAGAAGCTAAACTAACATGCAACATGAATCTAAGCTAAAATGCTATGGTATGAGAGAATGTAGACAAGAAATAGAAGTTCTCCACAAAGCTCCAAAGAAACCTGTTAGAAAACCTACAGCATAACAATATTCAAAAGATGGATGGATTGAAGGGGAAATCTCTCTCCCTTTTAAAGATGTATGGACGGTAGAGATCAAGATGAAGATGGTGGATGATCAACGGTGGAATTTGAAAAGAGGAGTGATCCATGTGCACACACAAATCAACCAATAGAATATAAGTTGACTTGTCATATAAGACAAAAGTCACAAAGCCTTTTCTTTTAATTGAAAAATAGAAAAAAGACTTTATGTGTGCACTTTAAGTGGGTTAGAAGAATGGGGTCTTTTATTTAATTAAAAGGGGACATGTTCTTTTAATCAAATAATGAACTTAGGATAGCATAGTCAAACTATAGGTTATAATCAAATAAATTGATTATTAGCAATTTGGTCTAGGTAAATGATTAAATTAATTTAGCCAAAATGCTAAGAAGGGGGCTAATAGTCTAGATGACCATTTTTAGGTGATTACAGCTGGGAATGGCCATTGGTCATTGGACCGTATCAGGTGAAGCAAAAAGAGGATATTCCATCCTTTGAGTGGGAGTGGAAGAACTATCCTCTTGAAGAATACAACTCTCCCTGGCCATATTTTGACAATGTTGGGAAAGTGGAAAGCCTAGAAGGAAAGGACTTCCATCATGAGGATGTTGTTGAAGATCATTGGATGAATGCCATGAACGACTATGATGTGCGTATTAGGGACTATTGTAGGATGACTTTGTATCTAGCAGAAAAGGATCTCCAATTTAACATCATGAAGGAGACAAGGCAATAGGATTCTAAGGAATTACTTGATCCCCTATTCAATGCAAATAAAGTTGGTGAAAGACCTATTATGAATGTTGAAGTTGATAGGGAAGAAGGCAATGATATTAATCATCGAACGAGGGATGTTATCAGAATGACAAAGGATTGGATCAAGAAATGTTTTACACTTGATCCAATTCCTAACATAGTAATCTTCCATGCACATGCTCACCCAGAAAGGTGTAGAGGAAGGAAAGTAACAGTTCCTATCTTTACGCTCTAGTCCCCTATCAAGCCAGAGACAATCTACCAGCTTGACCACCCGGTGGGATATTATCACCCTCCTAAAAGGAAGGGAAATAAAAAAATTAAGAGGACCTCTCTTTAGAGGATTCAAATAGATCAGGCACCTTCCCAGAAGAAGGAATAGATTCTATAAGGATCTCAAGATATTGGAGCTACCCTAGTCTAGGATGAACCATAGTTGCCTCCCGTTATGTCTAGCCAACTAGAAGAGGGAGAGATTCCAAAATTTTCCATTCCTCTTGTGCAAGATGAACTTGCTTCTCCTTCTACCTCCAAGAAATAGAAGAAGAGGATTAAGATTCAGATGAAGAAAAGACAAAGGATTAGTAGAAGATTAGTGCCTAATCCTTCTATTCCTAAAAGCTTTCTAGAGGGAGATGAAGAAGAAGAAGAAATAGAATCAGAGGAGGAAGAGGAAGAACAAGTGCCCCTATAGGGAAGAACTCGACTAGCTAGAGCCACAGAATTACAAAGAAGAAAGATTGCCATGGGTACCTCGCCATCCACTCAAGCAGAACCATTAGAGCTCTCTTCTTCAAAATATGAAGTATAGCAGTAGGTAGATGAGTAGAGTGAGGAGAGTGGTGGTTTTTTCTCAATGTCAAATTTTGATTTCATTCCCGTAGGTATAGATTTGATCGAGGATAAGATCAAGGACACCCCTATAGGTGAACCTTAATAGGAAGACTAGATGCAAATGTTGCTAGAAACATAGGGTCTTGATCTCACTCCTCCTTCTCCAACATAGATTATGGTGGTAGATAAGGGTTCAGTAACTCCCCCACCTCTAAGTTTGAAAGAGGAATAGGTTCAAAAGGAACCATCATCACAGGAGCAACCAAAGCTGAGGGCTACTAATGAAGTGTCAAAGGAAGGACAAATGGTAGAATATGCACAACAACCTTCCCAAGATGCTAAGGAGCAAGCTATAGGATCCACGAATACTGAAGCTATAGAAGAGGAGTCCTCAAAATAGGAAATGACTCCAACCAAGAGTGATAAAGGGAAGGAGGTAGTTGAACACACACCTTCTTCATCAAGAGCCAGATCCATAGGAAAACATATCCCGAGATGGTTCTGAAAGGAGATAATGAGAAGTACTAAGCCTCAATTTTGTGCATCGGAGGATGACATTTGTGATATTGCTAAGATTTTGAATAAACCTAAGTCTCCACCACATGAGGCGATACCATTAACATTTGTCACCACCATGTAGAACTAGGATTTATTTGCACAAGTGGCTCACCCCCCTAAAGTTACAGATGCAGAAGGTGTTAGCTTCAAAGATTATGAGATGAAGGATGTTATGTTGGGAAGGCCTACATGGGATTTAGCCTAAAAAATGATGACCATGGAAGTCAAAGAGCTCCTTAGGCACATGGAGCAAGGTGAGATTGAACTTTGAACACTTCGAAGGTAAGTTGAGATCCTAAAGTGATATTTAGCTGAAGTCATTGGTCCTCTTGATCCTGAACACCCTGAGCATACTTTGAGTACTATACTTAGAGAAGGGGGAGGTGTACAATTAGACCCATTTTTGAAAGCTTGTCAGGAATGGCAAGAAATTTTTGAGGAGAAAGGTGTCACCATTATCACAAGGAATCTAAAGTTACTACATGCTATGCAGGAGAACATGAACAAGATCATAGCAATTTTGAAGCAAGACTTTAGTATCATGTATGAGGTACATGCCTGGAGTAAGGATTTGTAGACTTTACAAGCCATAAAGAACCAAAGATATTGGGTTTTGATTGATTTATATACTAGAGAAGAATCAGATTTTATTGATGATTGGATAAAGAAAATAGTGAATAGCAATAAAGTAATGGAGACATTACACGAGGAGATCCATCAGCTCAAGGACCAAGCCCAAAAGCAAATTTTGGAAGCAAAAAAACAATATAGTGATGCATGCTTGGATATTTTTGAAGATGAGGAATGAGAGAGATTGTTACCTATAGAGACAGTAGTGGAAAACTTCAGGAAGATTTTTGTGAAATTTATTGATGATGAGGACATCTGACAAGCCTTTAGAATAGAAGAAGCTCCGTTAGAGTTGGACACCAAACTTGGAAATTTTGTAGAGACTCGAATTGAGGTGGACAACTATAGACAGAAGGTCAAGGATAAATATGAGGCTTTAGATATTTTGAATGTTGCTAAGATAACTGAGATGATAGAGAAATTCAAGGGAAAACATCCAAACATAGCTTTGGGATGAAGAACAACAAAACCCAGATGCCAGAATTTTAATTTTGACACTTAGCAAAATTTTGAGATTTTGACCCTATCAAGGTTTACAGCTCTACAGCTCCACATTTTCATGTAGCTACATAGGTTTGTAACTCTGTACATATGTAGGTACATAGGTTTACAACTTTTCAATTTAGAGGTAAGTCGACAGTTAACTGCCAGTTCCAAAAATAGCATTTTCCATGCATCAGGAGCACATGCTAACAATAGTATAACACTGACACACGCCTAGTGAAGGACTAGCTTCTATTTTTAATGCCTCCATGTACTTCCACTTTGACTGATTGCTTCCTCCTACTTTCTCTCTCATGCTTTCTTTGTTTTGACATGTAAAGGGCTCATGCATCCAATTAATGAGTAAAATATGGATGGAGTCCCTCTAAGCATCAAATTAATTGTTAGTCTATATATATCTAGTTTTTTTTAATATTTTAAAAACATTTTATTGCATGAAGAATATCTCTCACTCTCAACACAAATTGAGGAGACAATTTCTTATAAATACCCCACTATAATATGTGACAAGGGCCACATTATTATGCAATATGATTATGCTTTTGGTGCTCACATTTGGAGTGTAGTGATTCTTGCTTGAATGTGTCATTGTCTTATGAATTTTATTCATGGAATTGTGATTGAGCCAAAGGTTTATTGCATTGTTTCTAGTTGTGTGATCTTTTAGTTCTAGTGTTTACTACAGATTTATGAATTCCACTAATGTAATGAGCTTGAAAAGAGATCATCAAATTGTGTCTGCATAACTTTTTGTCTGCATGAGTGCACTTTTTGTGGCCTTATGATTTGATGAATGGTGAAATATCATATGATTGTTAAATTTTTTCATCGATGATTGCATCAGTGGATTCTAGGAAGCACTGCTCCTATTTTCATTGGTTTCCTACCTATTTATTTGAAAGCTTAACTCGCATCGTGTTGTTTTCTGTAGCCTATGTCTGTTTAGGATTTCAATTTCATGTTATTTGCTTTCAATTTCATTATTTTCTTTGCTAACCCCTTATTAGAGTAGGAACTCATTTTAGTTGCATTGTTAGATTGCATTCATAAAAAAACCCAGAGAATACAAAAAATATTGTTCTTTTGTGTATTATTTTGAGACAACAAATAGATTTACTTCATTTCGAGATCAAAATAGAACCAAAAAAGGCCTCCTCATGAACAATCACATTTATCTTCAATTAAGCAGATTTTAGTACATTGCAAGACAAATATTGAACCTTGGAGTTGATCCCAAAAGGATTAGCTTTTCAAGAGAGGAATTTCGCAATGGATTCCTTCCATTGACCTTGTGCAAAATGACTACCCAACAGAAGTGGCGCTAGAAGGAGGGCCCCTTTTGACTCCCAGAAAGGAATAAAATTGTTTAAAGTTTCAAAAATTTTGCACTTCTACAATAATCTATGCTTCACAAAAGTTTAGAAAATTTATTGAGTTTTTGATAAATTCAAGTCCATAGCTATGCAGGTCCACAGCTTCGTAGGTGCACAGGTGCACAAAACTCTATGGTGCACAAAATTCAGAGAGTTGAGAAAGTCTACTTTTGTAGAGGTGCACTTTTTCCAAGAGTTGATGCAAGCTAGAGGATATTGATCCAAAATCCTCATTTCAGCAAACACTAAGGTCTATGCCAAGTGCACACAAGTTTCTTGAGCTCACCCACTTACACAAACCATGTAGTGACAAGGGAACATCCTAAATTCAACCGCTTCCCTTTGAGCTTTCATCATCTTCTTCAACTCCACCTCCACTCCAACCACCTAGGGGACCACCACACATTCCAATAGCTACTCCTCAAAAACCACCATTTGGTCCACCAAACCCTCTAATGGCCTTTTTCATAAATTTTGTAGACTCACCAATAAAATTGAGAGGTTCCCTTCATGACCTCTCGAAGAATCCTAAGAAGTTTTACCCCAAATTCATCTATGGTGAGACTCGAACTGCAGAAGATCATGTCAATGTATTCAAGGAAATTTGAAATCACAAGCAAGTTGCTAATGAGGATGTGGTTCTTCATTTATTTCCCTACTCTTTGGGGAAAATTTCCTTCAATTGGTATGTTAATTTTCCACCTGAATGCATTGGAGATTGGGATACATTCAAAAAATTATTCTTGGAACAATTCAAAATATTGATCAACCTAGTTGTGATACATCAACAATTCATATCAATCAAAAGGGACCCAAATGAGATAGTCTCTTGCTTCAACCATCACTTTCATATGGCCTACCACAAGTTGAAAATGCCATACACCATACCAATTGAAGCCGCTGTTCAAATTTATTTGAATGCTATGGACCCTCTTACTATGATCTTTTTGAGAAAACTTCCTACAGCAAATATTGACACATTGGATAAATTCTTTGCAAAAGTGATCACGTTCATGAAGCAAGCTAATCATAATGGAGGAGGAATGATGCTTCCAACACAAGTAGTCCCTACAATACCAACATAACCCATGGGAGCACTGTAGTGCCTAGCCAGTTCATACCTATGAACCCAATTCAATTACAATAGGTACCCGCTCCAAAAACTCAAGCGATAACATATCCAGGATATGAACCTCCAAAAATAGCTTTCTTTGAATAGAAAGCAATGGTTATTGTGGAAATGGATAACAATCTCATTTCAAAAGTTGGTCAAATGAAGAAGACTATGTCACAAATGAAAAATGAGCTTACATGTCTTAGATTGTCACAAGGACAAAATAACAACTTCCAAAGAAATAATGCTAGCCCCTACAACAAAAATTTTGGTCAAAATTACAATAGGAACTTCAATGGGAATAACAACAACAATGCAGGAAACAACTTCAATCCTCCTAATCGCAACAATGGCTTCCAAAGGAAAAATTGACAATGGAACACTCATCCCAATAATGGAAGCATTCCTACTGACAACAACAACAACAACATGCAATATGCTGATATCAATCAGTATGATGATAGCCAAAATGTGCCTAATAATGATGGTTCATACTATAATGGTAATCAAGAGGTGAATCAAAACTCACAAGTAAATGACAATCCTCCTCCTATTCAATTCAATGCTATGCTATTGGAATCTTATGATTCTACATAGAATACACAAGTAGAACAACCAGCAAGTGAGGAATTCTAATTTTCATTTAGTCAGGAACCTGATATTCAACATGATGAGATGTTTTCTTTTTGCAATAACAACCAAAATACATACAATCTCAAAAATTGAAAGGATCCCCTGACAGATGGGATTCCTTAAGGTTCACAACCAACTCCACCTAATCCAAGAGCGAGTAATAATATGCCACCAATAAGACCAGTGCAGGGAGGACAATAGAATCAAAATCAAGTGAATGTACCAACAATACTGAAGAATCCCACTTGGTCCACTGAAAAGTACAATGTGGTAGAGGATTTGAAGAGAACTGAAGCCAATATGTCCATGTTTGACACGTTAGAAAATTTTCCACAAAAAAGAGAAGTGCTCATGAAGACATTGGATCATACAAAGGTTTCCCACAATATGAATGTTGTCCCTCAAAAGACAGTATCTCAACAGGTGAATGCTATAGAACTGATGCCCACAATGTTCAAAGACAAAGTTGAGGTACCCTCATTTTTTCTTAACATCAAGATATATGGGAAGAATCTCCAAAATTTCCTCATTGATTCAGGAGCCTCATGTAATGTAATACCATTATCAATAGCTCAAAGGCTAGGAGTTAGTCCTCAACCCTCTAATCAAGTGGTAATACAGTTGGATAAAATAGAGGTGAAAGTCATTGGTGTACTTAAACGTACGTCTTCAAAACAAAGTATCTTGTATTCAAAGTATCATTTCATCAAAAGTAACATTTTGAACAACATGGAGCAATTATTCAAAAGGCCAGAAATAAAAAAATGTGGCATCCTGCCAAGAGCCCTCGAACTGATTCTCTCATCTAGTCAAGCGATTGATTGATAAAAGAGATTCTGAATGAATGAGCTAGGAGGAGTGTAAGATTATTTTGAGTTGTCAGAAAACTTTGATTGACTACATCCTAACACATCAAAAGGAATGAATACACAACACACACACTGAGTTTGGAAGTTTTGGATTTTGAGATTTTGATTGAAAATCATCCAAAAGATGCTCGAGATGTTCAAGATTTGGTTGGTGTTTGACACATGTCAGAGGAATGTTTTCTGATGAAGAAATGCCTTGGTAATTTCTTCCTTTTTTGGGGGCTATTTGTTGTGGTGTTCACAACACACACCTCATTTCTCACTAGGAATGGAGACCCCTACTTTTTTCAACTCCCAGACTCATAGTTCGAGAGTCAAAAGAAGAAATTTCTTTTTAAATTTAGATTTTTTGAGTCAATTAAAAAAAAAAAAAAACTACAAGATGTTTTTAAAAAATAATAAAATTTATAATAATAAATAATAAAATCACCCAAAAGGGACTTTTTTTTTACTCATGTTTTTATTTAACTTTTACGCTATCTTTAGACTAATAAAATTTTCTCTTGCAATATGCAGGTAACATAACCAAATGCCATCCACATTCATAGCAACACCCAAGCCAGTCATGTTCAAATTCCAAGGTGTACTTTCAAAGTCAAGATTCCATGATGATTATGCTAAGATCAGAGATACCGACCTCAGACACATAGACCTAGTTGAATTCTTGAGAAATTGCAACAAGCCAACTTAAAGGTCAGCCTTCATATCCACATTGATTCATTTCAGATTAGTGAATGTAGCATCACATCTTGTGTCAGTGCAATCAACTAAATTAATCATGGCTCTATCACAACACTTTGTGCCTAATGAGAGGGTGGTCAAGAGAATCACAGGGAAAGTAGTATTGGATCTACAACTTGACAACATTGAGAAGGTTTTCCACCTACCAAGAGTAGACTAGTTCATCTAAATTTCCTATGAAGTGGCTAAGAGATGGTACAGGGAGCATCAGCAAGACGCCATTGATATTATACAATCTTCATACTTGATTGAGAAGCTTCCTCAAGGAAGGATAACCAAAAAAGTGGATGACTTGGGGATACATGAAGGAAGACATTGGATATTCCATTATTCTCCTAAGTAGAGTCATGGGCTTACCTATAACAAGTCACCTCAGCACATTCATGGTCAACTTCATTGAGACCATTAGACAGGTAAAGATACCATTGGACTGGGCCACCACACTAAGTGAAAACTTGTGTGAGCAATTGAGGATGGTGAAGGACAAGAAGAAGTTTTACATGACTTCTTATCTAGCATACTTTCTTGGATCAAGGGCAACAAACTATCTTATTTTGTACGGGAAAGGCAGTATGCAGGATCCCAATGCCTGGCCATACATAGTTTACCCTTAGTTGGTGAAGAAGAAGCTTTCAGCACAAAGCAAGGAATACAGGATTGTGAATGATGCATTCATTTTTGCTATCATACGATTCATTGAGGGTCACTATGGGAAAAGGTTATTTGATGAATCCAAAGCACAGATCATGACTCTTGGAGCCTATTTCATCTAGTTCAAGACATTCATGTATATACAAGTAGCCGATGCATCCATCAATCCTAAGAAGCTTTCAAGATACCCTAGTGACAAGTTGGTACTATTGGAGATTTCTCGACAAATTGAGTCAGCCTATGAGAAGATAAAGAGGCAACTAAGACTTTGCTGGGAATGGCCATTGGTCATTGGGCCATATCAGGTGAAGCAGAAAGAGGATATTCCATCCTTTGAGTGGGAGTGGAAGAACTATCCTCTTGAGGAATACAACTCTCCCTGGCCATATTTTGACAATGTTGGGACAGTGGAAAGCCTAGAAGGAAAGGACTTCCATCATGAGGATTTTTTTGAAGATCATTGGTTGAATGCCACGAATGACTATGATGTCTGTATTAGGGACTATTGTAGGATGAATTTGTATCTAGCAGAAAAGGCTCTCCAGTTGAACATCTCGAAGGAGACAAGGCAATAGGATTCTAAGGAATTACTCGATCCCCTGTTCAACGCAAGATAAAGTTGGTGAAAGACCTGTTCTGAATGTCGAGGTTGATAGAGAAGAAGGAAATGATATTAATCATTGAACGAGGCATGTTATTAGAATGACAAAGGATTGGATCAAGAAACCTTTTCCACTTGATCCAATTCCTGACATAATAATATTCCATGCACATGCTCACCTAGAAAGGGGTAGAGGAAGGAAAGTAACAATTCCTATCTTTACGCTCTAGTCCCCTATTAGGCCAGAGACAGCCTACCAGCTTGATCACTCGGTGGGATATTATCACCCTCCTAAAAGGAAGGGAAAGAAAAAAAGAAAGAGGACCTCTCCTTAGAGGATTCAAATAGAATAGGCACCTTCCCAACAGAAGGAATAGAGTCTATAAGGGTCTCAAGATACTGGAGCTACCCTAGTCTAGGATGAACCACAGTTGCCTCCTGTTATATCTAGCCAACTAGAAAAAGGAGAGATTCCAAAATTCTCCATTCCTCTTGTGCAAGATGAACCTGCTTCTCCTTCTACCTCCAAGAAATAGAAGAAGAGGATTAAGATTCGGATGAAGAAAAGACAAAGGATTAGTAGAAGATTAGTGCCTAATCCTTCTATTCCTAAAAGCATTCTGGAGGGAGATGATGAAGAAGAAGAAATAGAATCAGAGAAGGAAGAGGAAGAACAAGTGCCCCTATAGGGAAGAACTCGACTAGCTAGAGCCACAGAATTACAAAGAAGAAAGAGTGCCACAGGTACCCCACCATCCACTCAAGCAGAACCATTAGAGCTCTCTACTTCAAAATATGAAGTATAGCAGTAGGTAGATGAGTAGAGTGAGGAGAGTGGTGGTATTTTCTCAATATCAAATTTTGATTTCATGCCCATAGGTATAGAGTTGATCAGGGATAAGATCAGGGACACCTCTATAGGTGAACCTTAATAGGAAGACTAGATGCAAATGCTGCTAGAAACACAGGATCTTGATCTCACTCCTCCCTCTCCACCATAGATTATGGTAGTAGATAAGGGTTCAGTAACTCCCCCACCTCTAAGTTCAGAAGAGGAGTAGGCTACAGGATCCATGGATACTAAAACAACAAAAGAGGAGTCCTCACAACAAGAAATGACTCCAACCAAGAGTGATAAAGGGAAGGAGGTAGTTTAACACACCCCTTCATCATCAAGAGCTAGATCTACAGGAAAACATATCTCGAGATGGTTTCGAAAGGAGATAATGAGAAGTGTTAAGCCTCAGTTTTGTGCATCAGAGAATGACATTTGTGTTATTGCTGAGATTTTGAATAAACCTGAGTCTCCACCACATGAGATGATACCATTAGCATTTTTCACCACCATGTAGAACCAGGATTTATTTGCACAAGTGCTTGTCCCCCCTAAAGTTACAGATGCAAAAGTTACCTTCAAATATTATGAGATGAAGGATGTTATGTTGGGAAGGCCTACATGAGATTAAACCTAACAAATGATGACCATGGGAGTTAAAGAGGTCCTTAGGCACATGAAGCAAGATGAGATTGAACTTTGAACACTTCAAAGGAAAGTCAAGATCCTAAAGGGATATCTAGCCAAAGTCATTGGTCCTCTTGATCTTGAACACCATTAGCATACTTTGAGTATTGTACTTAGAGAAGGGGGAGGTGTACAATTAGACCTATTTTTGAAATATTTTCAAGAATGGAGAGAAATTTTTGAGGAGAAAGGTGTCACTATTACCACAAGGAATCTGAAGTTATTGCATGCTGCACAAGATAATGTGAACAAGATCGTAGCAATTTTGAAGTAGGACTTCAGTATCATGGATGATGTACGTGCCTAGAGTAAGGATTTGTAGACTTTACAAGCCATAAATGGCCAAAGATATCAGGTTTTGATTGATATATATATCGAAGAAGAATTGGATTTGATTGATGATTGGATAAAAAGAATAGTGGATAGCAATAAAGTAATGGAGACATTACACGAGGAGATCCATTGGCTCAAGGACCAAGCCCAAGAGCAAATTTTTGAAGTAGAAAGACACTACAACGATGCATGCTTGAATATTTTTGAAGATGAGGAACGAGAGAGATATTTACTTGTAGAGACAGTAGTGAAAACTTCATATAGATTTTTGTGAAAGTTACTGATGATGAGGACATCCAACAAGCCTTCAGAAAAGAAGAAGCTCTATTAGAGTTGGACACCAAACTTGGAGATTTTGCAGAGACTCAACTTGAGGTGGATAACTATAGATAGAAGGTCAAGGATAAATATGAGGCTTTAGATCTTCCATATGCTGCTAAGATAACTTAGATTAGAGAGAAATTCAAGGGCAAACATCCAAACATAGCTTTGGGATGAAGAAGAATAGAACCTAGATGCCAAAATTTCAATTTTGACAATTAGCAAAATTTTGAGATTTTTTCCTTGTCGAGGTCCATAGCTACACATTTTTATGTAGCTATGTAGCTTTGTAGGTATTTAGGTACACAAGTCTATAGCTCCACAATTCAGAGGTGTGCCAACAGTTAACTGCCAATTCCAAAAATTGCATTTTCCATGCATTGGGAGCACATTCTGATAGTAGTTTAACTCTGACACATGCCTAGTGAAGGACCAACTTCCATTTTTGATGCCTCCATGCACTTCCACTTCAGATGATGGATTCCTCCTACTTTCTCTCTTGTGCTTTCTTTATTTTGACATGTAAAGGGCTCATGCATCCAATTAATGAGTAAAATATGGATGGAGTCCCTCTAAGCACTAGATTAATTGTTAGTCTATATATATTTAGTTTGTTTTAATGTTTTAAAAGCATTTTATTGCATGAAGAATATCTCTCACTCTCAACACAAATTGAGGAGACAATTTCTTATAAATACCCCACTGTAATATGTGACAAGGGCCACCATTATTATACAATAAAATTATGCTTTTTGTGCTCTCATTTGGAGTGTAGTGATTCTTGCTTGAATGTGTCATTATTTTGTGAATTTTATTTATGGAATTGTGATTGAGCCAAAGGTTTATTGCATTGTTTCTAGTTGTGTGATCTTTTAGTTTTGGTGTTTGCTATAGATTTATGAATTCTACTGACATAATGAGCTTGAGAAGAGATCATCAAATTGTGTCTAGATAACTTTTTGTCTCGCATGAGTGCACTTTCTATGGCCTTGCAATTTGATGAAAGGGGAAATATCATATGATTGTTAAAGTTTCTCACCGACAATTGCATCAATGGATTCTAGGAAGCGTTACTCCTATTTTCATTGGTTTCTTACCAATTTATTCGAAAGCTTAAATCACAACATGGTTTTTTCTGTAGCTTATGTCTGTTTAAGATTTCAATTTCAAGTTATCTCAATTTCATATTATTTTCTTTCAATTTTTTTATTTGTTTTGCTAACCCCTTGTTAGAGTAGGAACTCATTTTAGTTGCACTATTAGATTGCATTCATTAAAAACCCAAAAAATACAAAAAATATTGTTCTTTTGTGTATTATTTTGAGACAAAAAATAGATTTACTTCATTCTGAGATCAAAATAGAACCAAAAAAGGCCTCCTCATTAACAATCACATTTATCTTCAACTGAGCAGATTTTGGGATGTCGCAAGACAAATATTGAACCTTGGAGTTGATCACAAAAGGATTAGCTTTTCAAGAGAGGAATTGTACAATGGATTCTTGACATTGACCTCATGCAAAATGATTGCCCCACACTAGGCCAAAAAAACTAAACTAAATAAAAATAGCCACAAAGAGGAATATGCAGACAAAAACAACCAAAAGCCAGGGGACAAACACAAAACTAGGAGCACCAATTAGGACACCATTTCTTTGACCAACTTTGTAGTCTTAAGCTTTAGCTTTCCCATAGTCTCTGCTACGACAATATTCACATGGTTATCATCTGAAGGCACCTCCTCTTCCCTCTTCCTCTTATCTGATCTCCTTCTTTTTCTTAGGCTCTCCACCTATAAGAAATCATCTTCATCTACAACCCTTATTTTCTCTTTGTCTTTTTATTCCCCCCCCCCCTATTGCTTTCCTCCATCATCGAGTGCAACTGAATTATATTGTGATTTAATCCTTTAATTATGTTGAGGCTCTAGCTAGTTGATCTATGGAGAGAGCTCTCTATCCTTTCCAATCTTTTTTCAATCTTAGTGACCCTCACATCTAGCTTGCTTATTCTAACATCCAGCATTGTTTAGGAGGTTCATCCCCATTTCCCTTGCATTATTTCTTAGAATCACCAATCTTAGGTTGATGAGTTCCTCCAACTGAATTATACCATCCCTTCCATCCAAAACCTTTAGATGGATATGCTCTCTTACCATACCCATTTTCATAGTTCTAGTCTAGAAGTTCCTCCAAGCATTTTTCATGCCCTTAGCACCAAGATTATAAGTGGTTTTTTCTAAACCATGTTCCATTTTACTCTATTCCTGAGCTTTGAGATTGGTCTACTTTCCCTTACCATTTCCCTCCTCTACTTCCTTATCTCCACCCCTCCTTATTTTGGCTAGGATGTCATACATCCTGCTTTCCTAAGCCTCACTGGTGCCCACCTCTTTCATATTACCCACCTCATCCATTTCCATCCCTTCTTCCTTTTCATTATAATCCTCCACTAAGTTACCGTCATGCTTTATGCTTTCCTCCATTCCTTTTGCAGACTTTTTTGTCTTCCTACCCATGTCCTTAATAATTTTGGCCACCGCCTCTTTGTCATCTAAATGCAAACATTCACTATCCTCCATAACAGAGGGAATATAAGAGCTTTCTATACCCTCTAAGGACTTTACCTTATGGGCAATATCTCTTCCATGGGTTTGAGCCTTAAAGTGCTCATATATAAGTAATAATAGACCTCATAGAAGGTAGGATTAGAATACACTTTCTTCTTAAAATGCATCATATTCTTATTTGTAGAGAAGAAAAGGTAGAAAGGGATGGAGATTTTTTTTCCATATCTAAAGTGGTTTAGGATATTGAAATGGTGGATTTGGATCCTATCATAGCTAGTGTCAAGCATTATATAAGAGATAATTGCCCTTAAGAAAAACTTCCAAAGTTTCTTTATTGATACAGATTCATAGTAGGCACTAGTCTTCGCTAATTCCTTCATCTCCTTGGCATCCTCAAAAAAGTCTTTCATAGCATCAAGGATATTTTCTTATCCCTATAGAATTTTGTTCCATGATTAGGAGAATCAATTACCTTTGCTATGATCCCTTCATTGACCTAGAAATCAATACCATCTATCTTCACCTTCTCATATTTCTATGACTTAACCATAAGGTCTATAATATATTAGGGTCCCATCTGTTAATTTTTTCTATGAAGGTCATGATACTACCTTCCCTCAGCTTCTCCCACACCTTTGATCTCCTCTTCCACTTCTCTACTTCACCCTCTGACTCTCTATGATGCCTTTCTCCCACCATTTTGTCGCAACAACTACTCTGTGTTCTCCAAATTTGAAGAGCCAAACATTAGTTTTTCTCACAAAAATTATACTTGCCTCTATCCTTGGTAAATCAATTGTAATAATATTTACCAATCACCCAAAAAATATGCCACAAAACCTCCCAATTATGATTACTCTATTTTGGCCTGTGCCAAGCTTTCATTACTTTAATAGTTTGACTGACAATATTAACTTCCATTATTACACTTTATGTTTCTTGTACTCCCCTAGATTCTCTCAATCTCAATTAAATCGCCTCACCAATTGTCCATGTGTGTGATGTGTCCCTTCTAACTACCTCATTGGCCATCCAATCAACAACCACATTAGCCTCATGGTAAACATGTGACACATAGACCCTCTTGAAGGTAAGTAATATTTGTTTCATTTCCTCCATCACATTCTTTATACTCTAGGATAGTGGGTGTTCAACCCTTAGGCATTTCATGATATTATTTGAATCTCCCTCAAGCTATAGGCTTTTTACCCCTACCTCTTTTGCTAGCTTGGTAGTTTGGAGAGCTACACAAGCCTCCACATAGTGATTATTTCAGTGTCCCAGGGGGGAAGTAATCACCACTATACCATACTTATGACAATTTTTCATCACCCCTCCACCGCTCACAGTTCCCAAGTTACCTTTAGCTGCACCATCAAAGTTGGCTTTGTGCCAACACTCTGGGGGTAAAGACTAGTGACATTCCTTTCTTCTTTTTTGAGTATCATTACTACTTCCAATTTCACCTACAAATGGGTTAGATCCTTTATTAAACATATAATTTTCCAAAAGGGAATTTTGAATTTTACCAAACACAGTATTGGCAGGAAGGTTGGCATCCCTAAAGATACATTTATTGCATTCCTTCCAAATTCCCCGTCCAAAATGAGGCAAAGCCCATTTACTTATTGCTTGGAGCCCTAATCCTTTTCAAGAGTCGTCTCACTACCATAAGAATTCAATGGTCGAGATAGGAGAACACCAACTCATCTCCAAAGCTTGATTGAAAATAGACAACACCTCTCTAGTGAATGAGCAATGCATAAATAGGTGATCCATAGAATCAGCTTGTCTTTTGCAAAGGATACATCTATTAGGAATATGAAGATCTCTTTTACCAAGATTTTCTATAGTCAAGATCTAGTTTTGGAGTAAAATCTAGAAGAAAATATTGATTTTAGGCATAAGGCCAAGGAACTAGGCCTTAGCCCAGTTTGGTCTCGAATCCTTCCTCATACTAGCTTGGTACCCCAAAGCCACCAAATAAATGCCATTAGAAGTGTTCTCCAAAACAAGCTAGTCATGATCTTCCATAATGTCCCTCCAATTAGTGTAAATAATTATTAATTACACTTTACTTTACCTAGGATAAATGCATTATTCTATTATTTATAAGGTTAGATGCCTAGGATTTTGCGTACTCATATGAGTTGTCATGTTGACAACACAGGAGTAAGCAACTCTAAGTTAGCTCATGGTCTCTACAACATAATTTTATGTGACACACCTTTGTAGGCTTATCCTCTGATATGTCAACAATCTCCCCCTTTGGCACTAGTGACAAAAACACTTATTAGCCCAAAACTGAATACATTGTATTCATCACCATGTGATACTAGCTTGGTATATTTTTGAGATTTTTCAAAATTAATCTTTGTAAGTATATATAGTATACTATACATCTTTTCCTAGATAAGTTATCCACCATAGAATATTTCTCCTCCATACTATGTGTTCCTCTATGTACATGTCTTGCTTCCTCATAACATATAACTTTTCTCCCATATACATGTAACATTTCTCCAATGTAACTTTTCTCCCCCTTTTTGATAGTAATGCCAAAGATTTATTCTAACATATTTACATAGAGACACCAAAATGGGATAAGAATTCAAAATGTACCTTGAGAGTGATTTCCAAGGTTTTATTCCAATTTTCTTGCAAGACCTTGCATGTATGAATTGCAATTTGCACCTTTGCTGATAGTTCAATCATGTGGTCCACAATAGAGAAGTTGTTATCATGTATCAAAGTCTTTGAATATACAATATGTTTCTACATAGCATCCATGATTGGAAGGATCATATTTTTTATGTCAATCAATGTTGAGTGGATCCTTGCTTCTTCTCTTAACTATTCAGCTTGTATGTCTGACAAAAATTTGATCTTCTTGAAATGTGTAGAGCTTGAACTAGGGTCATGTTGCAACTGTTGAGCTCTTGCTTTAAGATCTATATCAATTTTGGACAATTTTTCCTTTTCTTCCTTTGTATACTCAGTGACATCACATAGTTTCCCAAAAAGTGATGACACATTTGAATAGGACGCCTCAAGATTGACCAAAATTGTTGAAAGCTCAACTTGATAAATGGCTATTTGCCAAGCAATGTGCTCTAGCACTTTATTGTTAAGTTTATTTTTCAGCCTTTTCAACTAGCTTATCTTGACCTTCAGTTTCCTCATTGAATTTTTGGACTGCTTCTCCTAGCTAATACAAAATAGGTTGAGAACAATCAACCTCAATTCCTATTGACTTGGTCGATATATTCTTGGCATCATCAATTATCTTATACTTTGTGTCTCTTTCCTCTCTTAATCTTTGTTGTTTGGCCTTTTTCTGGAGGAGTTCACCAAATATGTGCATTTAGTCTATAGAAAAATTGTAAATATCCCATTTGGGAATTACTATTTCCTCATCTAAATCTATGTCTTCCTCTATCTCCTTTCCCTTCTCCAAAAAAATAATACTCTGTTGAACCTTAGGCTCAACCGTCCTTGCACATATTGCTTTTGTACCTAGAATGGAAACAATAGTAGACATACTTGGACTTGAAATAAAAATTGATACTGTACTAACTGATGGAATACTTATAGAAATACTTGAAGAATCCAAAATTGATGAAGTCAAAATTGTAGAATCCAAAATTGAAGTAGACAAAAATGGAGAGCTTACCACGTATGTACTCAAAATTAAAGAAGTCAAAATTGGAGAATTGAAGACTAAAGAACTCAACTTGGTAGATGAAGGAGTCTGAAGCTTGGTGGATGAAGTGGAAGTCATTTCTGCCAATGATATGCTGAGTTGAGTTGGGGCAAAGAGTGATTGGACATTTGATGTATCAGTAGTAGTCACAACCAAACTTGTTGAAGTTGTCTCCATGCTTGATGTAGTCAATGGTTTTCTCAAGAAGTGAGGAATGAGGCAATGACTATTGAAGCTATCTTGACTGGGTTAGTCTCCTCATCATCTTGTTTTTCTTCCTCGGTAGCTTTTGGACCTTGATCCTCTTCATCTTCTTCATTATCAAAATGAGTCACTTCTTCAACATTTTCTTCCTCATCTTTCTCCTTATCTTCTTCTTCATCAACATCCTTTAATTCAATTGGAAATTCACTTGGTTTATGAAGATGATAAATATTTTTCCAACTATTTGTAGCATTTCTAACAACATGTTCAATGTCTTTAATCAAAACCAAATAAGTATTAAACCTTAGAGTCAATTTTTCTTCATTTTTCTTTAATGACTCCCTCACCTCAGTATCTAATATGCTTGGTAGTAATTTCTTTAGGGTTTGTGCATATAGGTATTTGACTATTTGCATAGAAAAATCCCATCTTGGCTTTATCTTCTCTAGTAATTCACAAGAGACTTGAGAAGTGATTTGGTCTAGTGAGTACTTCCACTTACCCATTTTTCTCAACACCAGTTGTTCAACTTGCTTCTACTTTGCCTCAGTCCTAATTTTGTATTTCAAAGATTTAAAATATGTTCTTGCTACTCTTTCTTCCAATTTCTTCAACTTGTCCTAGAAGGTGGGTGGAGGTTTGCTCAATATAATGTCACTTCCTTTCTTTCGTGACCTCCATGTGAAGACTATAGTGGATGACTTTGCAAGCTTGGTGATGATCACCTTGCCCTTTTTCTTCAAAGGTTCTTCTTCTTTCTTAGATTCTTCCTCATCCTCCACTTGTTCCACATCCTCACCTTTTCCTTTGGTTGACAAGAGAGGTGCACTTGATTTCAATTTTTCTATCCTTCTCTTCCCTTTGTTAACCGCCTATGGGAGCTTTATTCTAGCCTTAGCTTCATCATAATTTCCAAAATAAGGGGCCTTGGGATCAACAGGTTCACTGACAAGGGTTTTAATGATGTCCTTTGTCTCATCAATATTCACCTCATAGCCAAGAGGTTTAACCCACACAACTCTAGGCTTAACTGCCTAGATATATACCGTGTCATTGTCCACCATGAAGCATACATCATCCTTGTAGTCTTCAACTAACTTCTTCAAAATTATGAACCTATTGTTCATTTTCTCTTTGAACACATCGAAGTAGTTGTCCATGATGTTGGCATAGTTCTCACCCATTTCTGTAATATATTCATTTTTTTGGTAAGTACAGGAACATCTTTTCTCCAAACTATAGTGCCTTTAGAAGGGAAGAACTTATGAACATACAAGAATAGACAGGTTAATAGTGAACCAAATTTGCATGGGAATTTCTTTAAAGTTCTAGTACTTTCCATGTTTTTATTGAATTGCCTCAACAATAGGTCGGCAAGGTCATAAGATAGGTTTTTTTTAACCACTTTATATGCCAAACCCATGGCTTCACATGACACATTGTTAAGAAGGATTGAACTGTATATCTTATGTGCAATAACATGAATTCCAAATTTCAATTTTTCATCTATGACACTACTAATTTTCATACCTTTGCTATCCCACTTAGCTAGGGTTTTCTTCTCCAACTCTGCCTGACCTAGGGTTTTCATCATTTTGGCTTTGATAAGCATGGGGAGGCCAATGATTCGATGAATCATCTTCTTTGTTATCAAAATTGGTTGTTCTAACCACAACTATCCTTTATGCACCCGGCTAAGGATAAACTTAATCCATTTAATTTGAAATTCTCAAGGCATAGGGGGAATATGTGTCAATCCTTTTGCTTCTAGATGTTGATGCTCGAGTTTTAGGGTTCTATCAACACATAATTTACCAAGGGCATCATCCATCTTTAGAGTACCAATTTCTTGAACAGCACATTTAAAATGAGTATGAATGTCATTAAGTACCTTGGGAGGGATTTGAGATTGAGCTCTGCTTGGGTCTAGGGTTTTAGCAACCGTGGGTGTGAGCTTGAAATCTGACACTTCCCATTCAACTCCTTAAACCAACATGTCAAACCTTTTCTTGACCTTGCTGCTGCTAAATGCCATTTTCACTCAGTAGCTTGAGAGAACCTCGAAAAACTTTGTAAGAAATTTTCTCAAGTCACTTTGATCACACTGAAATTAGCTCTTTGTAACAGAACTCAAAAATTCACGATAAGAAATGAATTTGATTCCATGTCTTTTGTTAAAACTTCACCATTAATGCTCAGTATGGAGGTAAATAATTTGACAGACTGTCATCCACTATATGGCATTGATTACTTGGCAACATCTCCACGATTCAATAACCATAAGTGCCTTTGTTACTCCTGACCTTTCTTGGTAGAGTCTATGACCCAACCTTACTCGGTAGAGAAGGTAACTCAGTAATAACATGTACTGATCTTGCTTAGTGATCCTTTTGTATCTTCTATATGGATTTGGATCTTTGTCACCTTTCAACTAGAACTGATTTGGATGTCTTCTTTGATAGCCTAGTTCTAGTTCTTCCTTGAGAACTTAATTAGAAATGGTAGAGTCACCCAATTCTTGAGTGACTTGACCATTATTGCTTAGACCAATATCCTCGGTAGACTTAGTAATCCATTGCTATCTCATTTCTTTCGGATGTTATAAGCCTTTTCTTTCTTCTCAACTTCAATTCTACCAATATCCATACAATTCTTGGCAAGATGACCAAGTTCTGTACAAAGAAAACATCTTTTAGTGGTATCTGTTTTCCTTATATGATGTTTAACACAATTCATACCAATATGTCCAAATTTTCCACAATAATGACATCTACACCAGGTATTGTAGTCCCAACCAAATATTGCTTTCACAATTTTTTCTATGGGATTTAATGTCTTTGTTTTGCATTCTAAAGCCTTGTGTCTATGTTTCTTACATTTAAGACAGTTGCCTTCAAATCTTGGTTTCTCTTTGCATTCATTAGCCCTGTGACCATGCTGATTGCAATTGTAGCATTTTCCATTGAATTTTTCTTTTCCATTACTCCAAAATTTGTTTAATGTATGACCTATCGTACCATAGTGATTGCAAGTAGGTCTTTGATTCTTTTGAGCACCTTGTTTGGAGGATTCACCTTCTTCTTTGTATCTAGTTCTTGCTTTTCCCTTTTGCCTATAGAGGTTTTTCTCCTTCAATTGATCCATGTCTGCTTGAGATTTCATCATTCTCTCATTGATTTACTTCTCAGAGTTTAGATCATTCCTCAATCTTTCATTGATTTGTCTTTCAAATCTCAAATCATTTTTTATTCTTTTATTGATTTGCCTTTCAGAATTTAGATCATTCCTTATTCTTTCATTTTCAAATCTTAGTCTCATAATTTCCTCATTTGCATTGGAGAGCTAATCAATAAGGTCTTCTTACTAAAGGGATTGGTTCTAGATTTCATTGTTCCTTCCATCCATTTCTTCTTTTATCTTGTTTCTCTATTCCATGACTTCACATAAACTTACTAACTAAATTTCTTGTTCTCTTTTTAGCTTTCTTACTTCTTCTTGCAGGGAACCATTCTTCTCTAGGAGTTCTTTGATTGCATCATTTTCTTCATCTGAGATACTTGAAGGTTGAAAGTCTTCAATTCTTTCTTCAATGTAAAGATGATCATTCATTTGATTTGCAAGTTCCTTTCTTCTTTTCAAGTATTGGGAAAGTTGCTTCTTAGCTTTCTTGAGTTAGGCAATGGCCATTTCCAGTTCCAACTTTTCATTGTCAATAGCTTTGTCAAGTTTGAATATCTCCATATCCTTGATCTTTTCTCAAGCTATTAAACTTTCTCCTAAGAACCACAAAGCTTTGATACCAATTTTTGAAAATATTCAAGACTATGCTAAGTTACTAAGAGCAGAGGGGTGAATCAATAACTTCTAGAACTTTACCAATTTCAATTCTTAATCCAATAAATCAATTAGCACTTAATTCATCACATATGACCTATTTGCATACATGGGAAATTGAAAACATGAAAGCATCCATAACACTTGAACACAAAGATTTGGTGACCCAAAAACCTTCCAAATAGAAAGTAAAATTGGGGCATGGATGAAACCCACAAACTTTAGTACTGCAGCATAAAGTTGACCTGTTAAGGCTTACATTGATCACTTTTGATGATCTACTGTGTTAGGAGAAATTAGGACTGCTAGGTCTACCTTGTGAGAGGATTTACAAACATACAATGAAGTATGCACTCGGTAAAGAGATTTATAAAAGACTATTAGGTCTACCTTTTTAAAGGATTTTGACTAGTTCACCTATTAGGATGAAGCAGTAGATCTTTGATTTGCAACTGAGTTTGCTGATAGAGATTCCTTAGTGTACTAATCACCTTTTTGTGATAGCTATGTCTCTGCTGCTCCTTATACTATTATGGCCTTCACAATTCGCTCTTTATCTACTGCATTCATAACTTGAACTTTTTGCATCCACATTCACATTACAATACATATGCTTACATTCACATTCTTTCTCATTGGATATGATAAAATACATAACATATATATATATATATATATACCATTCCAAATTACAAAATTACAAAGGCGGCCATGATACAAGTTAACACAAATATTATAAAGTCAGCCCACATGAAGATACTCAAGTTCTAAAGACTGACTTGGTGAGGTTCTGATACTCGACATCCACTATCAATGCTTTGCATCATTATGCACTCTGTAGACATGGAAGCTAAGTCCATACTAATCACTTTCAAGTAGTCTTGAACTCGATCTACACTGGTGACTCGGTAGATATTGTGCAACTCAACAAACACTGAATCACTTAGTTAACATAAAGTAGCTTGCTTGATACTGGCTTTGCATCACATGAATTGTGAACTCGGTAGACACTACAATGTTCAGTAACCACTAATAAACTCGGTGTATACTGAAATGCACGGTTTGAACTGCTGGACTTCACACTAACTAAATCTTCTTAGTAACCACTGGGATTAGTCCAAAGGACTCAGTAGTAACTATAGAGCTTGGTGGCTACTGAATTACATGGCAAGCACTATAGACTGTTCAATGAGCTCAATAGCTATATAAAATTTGAATAAGTGTATGTCACTAATAACAAACTTGACTGATATGTCAACAATGAACGACATCAATATCCTAGTCTATTGTAGCCTCAAATAGTGAATCAAACTCTTATTCATGGGAATCTATTTGACTTTTGGGAGACAAATTGAAATACTCTCCACAATCATATGCATCCATTTGCCACTCTTAATATATTCCTTATATTGTTTATTGTTTTGTTTAGTTCCTTCCATTGTTTTTTCTTGACTAGAATCATCATTTTGAAAATGTGGAGGCATATAGAATTCACCATGATATTCTTGATTGGTTGTTTATATGGCATGTAGTTGTCCATAAGGCATTTGAGTGATTGAAGTTATTTCTTTGGAATCACCATCTCCTTCATGATATATACTTACTTATGGAGGTCACTCCTCACGAGCATTGTGCAAATTGGAGATGTATTTAGGTATAAGATAAGGAAATGGATCCTCCTCCTTCAAGCTCTCAATTATGATTTTTTGGGAGTAGAACATTATCATTTTTTCTTAGGTAAAATGATGTTTACCTAAAACCTAAGCTTGTTCTGTCTTCAAGATTCTTGAATTTAGATTCAATAGGTTCAACCATCCTCATCCAAGCCCTCATTATGATTTTTTGGGAGTATAACATTCTTTTTCTTTCTTAGATAGAATGGGGTTCTCCTAAAACCTAGGCTTTTTGTCTTAAGGATTCTTGAAATCAGATTCAATGGGTTCAATTAAGTCTTTGTCATTCTTTCCAAGAGTACCTTTCCATTTATGCCCCATTTGTTGCATTAATTATATCCTCACCCTTACTTGTCAAATGAGATCTCACAATGATTTACCTCTTTCATATCTTCTTTTCCATAAAGTTAAGCCAAAATATCTTTCTCTTTATCTTCATCCTTAAGGGGAATAATTGATTGTATAAAGGTACCATCATGAATAACATTTTCTTGCGAAATAGATGGTTTCTTATCTTCAAAAGGTCTACCATAGTAATGATGAGATAGTAGGAGGGATGTCAATGATAGTATAGGTTCTAGTTTGTATTGTTGATTAAAGAGATTAGCTACTAGGGGGGTGAATTAGTACTAATGGATTTTAACAATTCAAACTTTTATCCATTAATATACAATCTCATTTGTGGTTAACCGGTAGTATGCATTGCATTATCGATATATTGTAATTGAAAATAATGAAGTAAATAATATTAACATGTAAAGATTCACGCACTCATAACACATATATGTGGTCTCACAAAAACCATTGGTTAGAGGGAAGAATTGTGGTGGGAATGGTACCCACAACTCTTCACTACACTAGAAAGAGGTTGTAGGTTAAAACTTACAATATGTCACCTTCTAAGTGACTTCACCTAGTTAGGAGTGACTAATACAATATGAAATGTATCTACAATCTTATTAGGACTACTCTGCTAAGAGATTTTATCCTACCTATATGACATTTTCCCTATTAAAAGATTTACCAAAATCTCATACAATGAACTTATCAATCTTGTTAAAGACTACTTGGTTAAGGGACTTTACAATGCCTCATGCAATCTAGTAGGGTTCTTTACAAGATTGTAATTTACTTGTACGTGCTTCCTCCCAAAGCTAATCAGATCCCTTGTGATCTCAATCTTTGTTCTCTTTCTTTGCTTCTCAATTTTCTTAATTTCTTGATTTGTCCTCGTCACTCTCTCTTTCCTAATCTGCTCCTTAATATTTTACCCTCGATCATGCTTCTTCCTCATTGATCTGTCCAATCCTGATCTTAGATCTTAGGGTTCCTTAACCTTGATCTTTCATAAACCTTTTTCTCATTCTTCCTTATATAAGTTGCAATACAATGTTCTCGATGTCCCTTTGATCAATATATGTTGTCTTCTCCTAGATCACCTCCTTATATTGATAACTCCTCTCATTATTTGCTAATGCTTCCTTCTTGATGATAGTGTCCTTTATATGTTGATAGTATGGAAATGTTGACCTTATAGGCTTCTTTCCTATTTGACATCAATGATAACTTATCACTTATTTCCAGCAATCTCCCCCTTTGGCATTGATGAAAAAAAAACATCTAATGCATCAAAATTGCTCTGCTTGTAAATCTTGTATATGTCAAAATACTCGCTCTATGGTAATGGTCATTCTTTTTGCAAAACCTTTTTCAAAATGTGTGTGTGTGTCTATATATATATATATATATATATATATATATATATATATATATATATATATATATATACTTCGAATTATTCTTCTCCTTTGTTTATTCTCCCCTACTCTTTACTTATCCCTTTTTTTTGCGATCAATGCCAAATGATATATATAAGTTGCTTATCAAATTTAAGCCTACTTACATTTTATCAATGATAAATTTATATATGTCACATGCATTCTACAAAAATGTATCCCATGAAGCCTCTAGGTTGTCCCATGTTCTCGACTCTTGTGTCTACATGACTTGCTCTGTTGCTTCAACGTTTGCCTTTATGATGTCTATTTGTGGCATGATAATTCCTTGTAACTCCAAAATCCACATATGTTAGAATTATTTCTTTGTTGTTTGCTCTTGTGACTGATAGAATTTATCTCATCCTTATTGAGTGCTCCATCAAATTTGTTGTTGTAGGTTGTAAGTTACCTATATGTTACATTAGCTCATTATGAGATCTGATAATATTATTGACATCACCTTTAAACTGTACAAAATTACATAGTCTATTATACATTGTTGTTACATTCTTCAAATTTTCCTTCAAAGTGTTAATAACTTTTAACAATTCCACTGTTAAAACTTTTATCTTTGTCAGTAGCTTTTGTACAATTTGTTCCTCAATCACTTTCCTTGCATCTATGGTACATTGTTTCTCTAAGTTTCCCAACTTATTGACTTCATCAGTATAAACTTTTAATTATGTTGTAAGGGACTCTTCTTCATAAACAATGACATCTTGCATTAGCTCTTCAAATAAATTTAGTGTCATGTTCAAAACTTTCCTCTTGAACCTCTTTGCTTTCTCTTTATCTAATTTCGCCTTTTTATCAAGCAACTGTGCATGTTACTTTTTCTTCTTTGTTTTCTTCATTTTCCTCTTTGAGAATTTCAAACTTGGGATCATATTGTTTCTTTGTCATCTCCTTTGTGTGATATGTCAACAATGACAATATCTATATCCTAGTCTATTGTAGCCTCAAATAGTGAATCAGACTCTTATTCATGGGAATCTATTTGACTTTTGGGAGACAAATTGAAATACTCTCCATAGCCATATATATCCATTCACCACTCTCAATATATTCCTTATCTTGTTTACTGTTTTGTTCAATTCCTTCCATTGTTTTCTCTTAACTAGAATCGTCATTTTGAAAATGTGGAGACATATAGAATTCACCTTGATATTCTTGATTGGTTGTTTTTATGGCATGTAGTTGTCCATAAGGCATTTGAGTGATTGAAGTTATTTCTTTGGAATCACCATCTCCTTCATGATATATACTTACTTGTGGAGGTCGCTCCTCATGAGCATTGTGCAAATTGGAGATGTCTTTAGGTAAAATATAAGGAAATGGATCCTCCTTATTCAAGCTCTCATTATGATTTTTTGGGAGTAGAACATTATCATTTTTTCTTAGGTAAAATGATGTTTACCTAAAACCTAGGCTTGTTCTATCTTCAAGATTCTTGAATTTAGATTCAATAGGTTCAGCCCTCCTCATCCAAGCCCTCATTATGATTTTCTAGGAGTATAACATTCATGTTCTTTCTTAGATAAAATGGTGTTCTCCTAAAACCTGGGCATTTTTGTCTTTGGGATTCTTGAAATTAGATTCAATGGGTTCAATTAAGTCTTTGTCATTCTTTCCAATAGGACCTTTCCATTTATGCCTCATTTATTGCATTAATTATATCCTCACTCATACTTGTCAAGTGAGATCTCACAATGCTTTACCTCTTTCATATCTTCCTTTTTATAAAGCCAAGCCAAAATATCTTTCTCTATATCTGCATCCTTAAGGGGAATAATTGATTGTATAAAGGTACCATCATGAATAACATTTTCTTGAGAAATAGATGGTTTCTTATCTTCAAAAGGTCTACCATAGTAATGATGAGATAGTAGGAGGGATGTCAATGATAGTAAAGGTTCTAGTGTGTACTGTTGATTGAAGAGATTAGCTACTAGGGGGGTGAATTAGTACTAACTGATTTTAACAATTCAAACTTTTATCCATAAATATTTAATTTCATTTGTGGTTAACCAATAGTATGCATTGCATTACCAATATGTTGTAACTAAAAATAATGAAGTAAATAATATTAGCACATAAAGATTCACACACCCATAACACATATATGTTGTCTCACAAAAACCATTGGTTAGAGGGAAAATTTGTGGTGGGAACGGTACCCACAACTCTTCACTACACTAGAAAGAGGTTGTAGTTTAAAACTTACAATATGTCACCTTCTAAGTGACTTCACCCTATTAGGAGTGACTAATACAATATGAAATGTATCTACAATCTTATTAGGACTACTCTACTAAGAGATTTTATCCTACCTATATGATATTTTCCCTATTAAAAGATTTACCAAAAGTTCATACAATGAACTTATCAATCTTGTTAAAGACTACCTAGTTAAGGGATTTTACAATGCCTCGTGCAATCTAGTAGGGTTCTTTACAAGATTGTAATTTACTTGTATGTGCTTCCTCCCAAAGCTAATCAAATCCCTTGTGATCTCAATCTTTGTTCTCTATCTTTCTTTGCTTCTTGATTTGCTTAATTGCTTGATTTGTCCTTGTCAATCTCTCTTTCCTGATCTGCTCCTTAATATTTTACCCTTGATCATGCTTCTTCCTCATTGATCTGTCCAATCCTAATCTTAGATCTTAGGGTTTCTTAACCTTGATCTTTCATAAACCTTTTTCTCATTCTTCCTTCTATCAGCTGTAATACAATGTTCTTGATGTTCCCTTTGATCAATATTTGTTGTCTTCTCCTAGATCACCTCCTTATTCGGATAACTCCTCTCATTATTTGATAATGTTTCCTTCATGATGATAGTGTCCTCTATATGTTGATAGTATGTAAATGTTGACCTTATAGGCTTCTTTCCTATTTGACATCAATGACAACTTATCACTTATTTCCAACAATCTCCCCCTTTGACATTGATGGCAAAAAATATCTAATGTGTCAAAATTGTTCTGCTTGTAAATCTTGTATATGCCAAAATACTCGCTCTATGATAATGGTAATTCTTTTTGCAAAAACTTTTTCAAAATGTGTGATATATTTGAATTATTCTTCCCCTTTGTTTATTCTCCCCCTATCTTTACTTATCCCTTTTTTTTGCGATCAATGCCAAATGATTTATATAAGTTGCTTATCGAGATTAAGCCTACTTACATTTTATCAATGATAAATTTATATATGTCACATGTATTCTACAAAAATGTATCCCATGAATCTTCTATGGCTTTTAAACCAAATTATTTCAATCTAAAGCTAGCTCCTCTAGGTTGTCCCATGTTCTCGACTCTTGTGTCTACATGATTTGCTCTGTTGCTTCAACGTTTGCCTTTATGATGTCTATGTGTGGCGTGATAATTCCCTGTAGCTCCAAAATCCACATACGTCGGCATTACTTCTTTGTTGTTAGCTCTTGTGACTGATAGAATTTATCTCATCCTTATTGAGTGCTCCATCGAATCTGTTGTTGTAGGTTGTAAGTTACCTGTATGTTACATTAGCTCATTACGAGATCTGATAATATTATTGACATCACCTTTGAACTGTACAAAATTACATAATCTATTATACATTGTTGTTACGTTCTTCAAAATTTCCTTCAAAGTGTCAATAACTTTTAACAATTCCACTGTTAAAACTTTTATCTTTGTCAGTAGCTTTTGTACAATTTGTTCCTCCATCATTTTCATTGCATCCATGTTAAATTTTTTCTCTATGTTTCCCAACTTATTGACTTCATCAATACAAACTTTTAATTATGTTGGAAGGGACTCTTCTTCATAAACAGTGACATCTTGCATTAGCTCTTCACATTTATTCAGTGTCATGTTCAAAACTTTCCTCTTGAACCTCTTTGCTTAACAAAGGAATTAAAAAAGTTAAGGGATGAACAAAGGAATCCTTGGGAGGGATTTCACATTCTATTTTGGTTATGAGCGGAGAGTTTTCTTTTCATTGAAAGGGGTTTTCGTATAGAGAGTATAACATTGTATGAAAATATTCAATTGATTGTGTTATTATGTTTTACATTGAGACACTATCAGTTGTTTCTTGTATTGCATGAAGTGAATATAGTTTAAACATGATGCAGTGTGTAACATGTATATTCTATATAATATTATGAACGTGAATACCTAAGTTTTGTGAGATTTTTAAGAAGTTCGATATTCGTATAAAAAGTCTCTCATACTCTACATATTTCTCATATTCAGGCATCGAGGCACTATTGAAAGTCAATAGGACATTGTTAATAGAAAATGAGGCATTTTTATCATAAGCACATGAGGCATTTCAACTGGTTTTTATTCCTATTAGGGTTTTCCATTTGGGACAAAAAATTGCATTATTGTGTCACTATTAATCTAATATTTATTTTGTTTAATTTGGCATTATCAACATTAAATTCATCAATTGTGAACAAGAAATCAAATCATGAGTATTACACTTAAATCTATTAAGAAACTCAATATACTCTACCTAACATAACATGAATTTACTGCCCACTCCCCCCTCTTGCACATCAATGTTTCATGTACTCCAAATTAGGTAAGTTGATTTTTGTACCTCAACCAATTATGTATGTACAACATAGAAGATTGAGAAAAGGAAACATCTAAATGTATAGGAGAGTATATTACAAGAAGTACAAACAAAGAACATTTTGTCCTACTGGAAGAACATGCATCCAAAAGATGCTACTTTGGAATTTAAACATCTCCAACATCTAAGTCTAAAATTGATTCGTATAAGCAGATTTTGGGCAGGAATATAGTGCCCCATTTGCAAATATGAGCAACTAACAAAGAGCCTTAGACTATTTATCAAAAACTATAATGGGAAGAAAGTAATTTACTAAATTAAATTGTCTAAATAATTTATTTTTATAAACAATTTGTATTTCTTTATATTTTGATAAGTTAGACAAATGATTAATTTTAGAGATCATGTGGAAAGTTAATTTAAAAAGTCATTTCTTGAAATAGATAAATTTAATATTCAACATACCATCATCAAGCTTTTCCAAAATTACATTTGATGTGTTTGGATTTTCATATCTACTCCAATCTTGAGTGAACTTTCAAAGTCATTAAAATCATGGTTTATCTCAAAGAAATTGTAATGTCCCATTAAGGACTTAGCTTCTCATAGTGGAACTTTTCAAGTCACACTTTAATAAAAATGTCTCCATATGATAGGTTTGGTTTCAATTCTTTGGTAAAAATGCATATCCTCTATGAGATTAATTGGTATTTAGTCAATCTTACATTGTGTATTCTCTTTCTATTAATATTTTATGTCAATCAATATATTCTTCCTTTATAGTTTACCCTATTTCTTTTTCTTTTAATTTCCTCTCTACTTCCTTATCTATTTCAAATGATATCATTTAATATACCATAAATTTCATTTAGTCAATTTAATCAAATAAAGTCCTTGTATATATATGTAATATTCATAAAAGGTGATTGTTTTCCTGCTTTTTGTCACCATAAAATGTTGGTAACAGTACGAAACTTTTTCAAGCTAGTTTCGTGTTTCTCTAAGCTTGAATTTGATATTTAATTGCTTAATGTTGATTGATCCATCCATTTCATTTCATATATCAAATATTTTTACTGAAGGCTTTCGTCAAGTTTTTTTGTTTTGCTTTTTGTCGAGCCTTTGCTTGATTTTTGAAGCCTTCATCGTCTTTTCTTTACTTTTGAGTTTTCTTTTGTTGGTTTTTAGTCATTTGGTTTTGCTCATGTCATGCCTTTTGCTTTTCCCTTCGATTAGATCTAACCTAGAGCTCAATCAGAGTGGTCAGTCAAAAGATATGCCTGTTTTAGTGCCTCAAAAGTGAACCTTTTTGGTCTAACAGTGCGGATTAAACATATGATCTTATATTTTTAATTTGACTTTCATTTTTTGTTAAATATAACTTAAATTCACTTTTTGTTCTGTTTTTATGTCACTTTAACTTTAAAATTTTAACTTAAAATGACTATAGTGCACTTTATGTTATAATTTTAAGTTGAATTACTTTTTAATTTTTCACTTAAAGTAACTATATAACTATCTAGTTTCAATTTAATTTTTAATTTATAAATCAAATGTTTATTTAAATGTTACTTTATAAATGATGTTTATATGTTATATTTTTTAATATGATAGATAAATATTGTTTATGACCCATTTACTAACATTTTTATAAATTTAAGTGGATCAAATGACTTTAAGTCATCAAAAGTGGACATTTTGCATGTCAGTGCGTATAAAGTTCATTTTGGTGGACCTTTTTGATGGCATTACATCAAAAGGCTATGATAAGTGGACCTTTTTGATGCCACTGCATCAAAACTTAAGTTTTCATGTCTTTACATCCAAAATGTGAGATGTAACTTAAAATGTGCATCCTCCTCCAAAAGGTGTGATTTTGCTTGTATGCACATTTTAAAACATCCTTTTGACCCAAAAATGTCTAATTTGCCTTGTTTGCACATTTTAAAATATGTTATTAACATCAAAAGGTTCGATTTCAGCTTGAGACATGTTTTAATGTGTATCGACCTCCAAAAACTCTGATTTTGAAAGAAATGCATGTCTTTGCCTTCGAAGAACCCGATTTTGATCATAAATGGAGATTTTCTTGATGGATTTACTTGAAATCTTTTCCATTTGAGGCATTTTTTATGGGCAATGAGTTTTCTTGCATTCAAAATTGATTCAACAAGCTAAAAAATGTTTTTGGAAGCTCAAAACTGGGGCACGTTTTTGAAGAAATCAGCAAATAACTCCATTTTTTAACCATGTTTTTGCTCCATTCTAAATCAATTTGGCTTTATTTGGTGTTTGCATTGCATGTTGGTGCATAATTTAAGGGTTAAAACACCAAATTGATTTGTTTATGCACCATGGTAAAAAAACATTTTTGGCTAAAAATGTCCCAAGCACATGCATCTTAAAAATGTTGGATTTTGGAGCAATCTCAGGGCACATTATGGCATCTTTCAACAACTTTTTCTTATTTTCTTCCCTTTCCCATTTGAATTTGTAAAAGGTTGAAAGATTCAAATGTTTTTGGAGAATTTTTCAAACATTGGAACATTTGTCTCCTTCATTTTTGACACTTAATCTTCCTATAAGTGGACTTTGTCTTTCTTGCTATCTAATTTGTGCTTATATTGTTGATTTAATGCACATAATTGCTTGATGATTGCCACTTGTTGAAATCTATGCCATGGAAATGCTCTTTTCCTTTAAAAATGAAGATTTTGTTCATTTTCATGTTTTTGGTTCTTTCCCATGTCCCAATTTCAAATTTAAGTGTTGAAGTGTTATGCATCTTGGCATGTTTGAGTCACTTCCTAAAGGTATGTTTTTCTTTGTGTTTTCTTATCAGTTTTCTCCACTTTGAAGAAATCACAAGTTCTTTCCAAAGAACTTGTTGCTTCACGTCATGTGAAAGCATCATCACGTTCCACATTTTGGTTCCGTGTCACAACACCTCACCTCTCATTTGATGTCATGTCCCCTATTTTGTCCCTTAGAATTTAATAATAAAGAACAAAATAGGGAGTCTATTTAATAATAAATTATTAATTGTAGTGTTAATATAATAAAGTAAGAGGACATGGTAATATATTAGTATAATAATATGATATATTATTATATTATATTATTCTATTATAATATAAGAGGATATGATAGGAGTAAATAATATATTAATATAATAATATAATATATTATTATATTATTATTTTATTTATGTCCCCATTCTGAAATAAGATTCTATGATGATAGTAATAATAATAAGTTATTAGTAATATAATAATATGATAATAACAGATATTAAAACAAATAATGAATATAAATATAATTCTAAAATAGTTCTAGTGCATACATTAACAATATATAGTGATCAAATTAATAAATCAATGATAATTAAATTTAATCATTCCTAATATATTGGAAAGGGATGTGACTATTCTGAGACAGAGGAAAAATAAGGACAAAGGAAATATAAAAGGGGAGAAGACGTTCCTGGCAAAGGGAGAACCATGAAAATATCACATAAGTCTCAGCCTCATAATAAGTGCCAGTTTCATAACAGAGAAGTAAACAAAGGCACGAATAAGGAGGGAAGATGGGCATATCAGCGTACAAGAGTGAACCACCAAATAAGAATATCCAAGCAAACGAAAAGAGGCAACGCATTGTATCAATTCCAACAGCGGTAGACACCTGGCAGCGCTGAAGTCAAATCATCAAGCCTTGGTATTTATTCTTGGAGTGTTCACTGGATAACAAGGAGAGAGGGATCATCGCATTCTTGACCCGCAAACACATACAACATATTACACAAGAAGATTGCTATAACCTTAATCAATTGTTTTCTTATCATAAATACATCTTTACTGGGTCACACAATTGAGCATATTGCCCTGTGCCAGTCTGATTGTAGATACTTAAGGATAGTAATCAGGAAGCTGAATATTCACATCTTAGCCAACTTCTAAGGACAAATCAAACATAGCACGTTACACCACTGCTATAAAGCAATGAACACTAGACTTTAGCCAAATTCATATCATTGTATCTATAATAGCTGAATAGAAAATTGCTAATCAGAGTTAGCAAGTCCTACATAACCTACCTAATTCCTATCTGAGACAGCAAAGATTTCTCTATCATAATGTGGATTTGAATATCATAGATACCTGTTGCATTGCATCATTCTTAATGTATATATAGTTACTAAAGTTATCGAAAGTTATTCATTGTCAAGTGACATTTTATCAAGACCCCCATAATATAAGTAGTATCGATTGGACAGTCACACAATTTTATATTAAGAGGCATCAATATTATCACTTTCAATATTATAAAGGATTCTTTGGAAACAAATTTAAGTGGAATTGATTGTTTGTGAGTCATTAGTCCCTAATTCTCAAGAATTTAACATTGGGGGCATATTAGATCCGACAAATGTGATTACATGTTTTCCATCTCATTCACCATTTGCACATACATGTAATCTCATTTTGCGTTTTTATTTTCACTCATCTCACTTTTCGCATCCATTCACATGACACAATTACATGAAATGCCTTACATATAATTGCACCCAAAATGTCAGATTTTGATTAAAAGTCACTTTTTGAAAAGTCAAAAAGATGTTATTTTCATCTCCCATGTACTTTGACTTTCCCTTTTCATCAAAAGTGACTATAAGGCTCATTATCCCTCTTCCATTTTCCATTTCCATCCCTTCATATGCATTTACACCTCCATGAGAAAATACATGTTTTCACTTCTTTCCTTGCTTTCCATCTCATCCTCCATCCATGCTTACATGTGAGGTGCATCCTCCACCCACATTCACATCTCATCTCCACCTTTCCTCTCCCATTACATGTTGCACTTACATGTACTCATTTTTCATGCAATGATGCAACCCCTATGCCACGTTTGAAATCAGCAATCATCATTTGTACGCATTCCCATGTGTTCCACCTTCACACATGCTATTTCATTCCATCTTTCATATTTTTACTTTTATAACACTTCATTCCATGTTCCATTCATTTCATTTTCATCCATTGCATGTGCATATGATTTCTTTGAGATCATTTCATTGGATCTACCAAGTCTCCAATTTGTTTCCAAATCTTTGTTCATCACAAATCAATTTGTATGGCAATTCCATCTGATGATGTATTTATGTTTTAGGATTTTTGTGTTACAGTACAAGCATAAGAAATGTCCTCACTATCAAAATTCAAAGGCAAAATGAAATATCAATATGATAAGGAGTTGGCTTATGCAGCTCCCTCGTCAGTCATTGATCTAATTTAAGATCTACAAATTTAGGACTTAATCCCAATAATCAGATATACTTTCCCAATCCAAGCAGTAAATGCATGGCTATGTATTGAAAATCGTTAAACTTATAAAGAAGAAGAATTTAGGATTGCTAAAGAGGAATTTTAACCAACTACCTAAAGTTATTATTATGCTTTTACTGAAGCAAATTAATGTAACTAAAATGTAGGAAAAAACAACACATAATTAACTGATAGAAAAGAAATGAGAGATAAGAAGCACAACACAATTTGATCTCAGAGTTCACCCTATCTGGACTATGTCCCCAGGTCCTACTCTAATTGGTGGACCGATCTGATTAACTCCAAAAAACCAATTACAATGTGTTACACATCAACCCCTCGAAGAAAATTAGCATTACATTGCTCCAATGTTCGAGACTAAAAATATGTCCTCCAAAATTTTCTCTGTCCTCCTTAGCAATAGTCATCCTTCTAGTTTCAGAATAATTCCTCACCAATTTCTATGTTTTCAAAATGACCTCCTACCCCCCTTTTATACATCAAATTTACCTAAAATAGGCTAAAACAAAAATATTTAATTATAGGCCTTCTAACAAATTAACCCTCGAATTTACCCCTTTTCCATTTTATAAATTTGGCCTTAAACCAAATATGAGGGTTGAAATAATAACAAACTAACAAAAAACCTATTTTTTGAAAGGTGGTAGTTGGTCTAACAAACACATTAATATTGATTTTTCTATATATAGTTCAAACTATGAACATGGCGCAGCGGCCACATAGTGTTTTGTTACCTGCTAGGTCAAAGGTTCAACCCCCGTCGATAGCCCCTTTAAACAGAATTGGTGGCGTGACACACTTTAAATAGAAAATTTTATAAATAGTTTTCAAAGCCTTTCAGTGACCTAATGGCAACAAGCCAATTTTGGTGGCCCGTGGTCAGGGGTTTGACCCCAACCACAAACCTTTAACAAATTACCCACTAACATGGACATGACATCACTTGCAACACCACGTCACTTAATGATGTGTGCCTTTTTTTAACCACCTACCTGCCACATGAGCTAATGGAGTGTTGACACATGTCCATTATGTGTAGTAATGCCACGTGTCAGTCATTGATTGGCTAATATTGACTTGTACTTGCCATGTCATCTGCATGGTCATGCTACATCATCACCCACTTTGGTCAACCAACTTTGACCGAGCATATCTTTTGCATCCCAGCTCTAATTTTGATGAAATGAACATTGCGGAAAGCTCTCAACAAGACCTTAAATTTGATGCTAACTTTGACCAATTTTGTGGAGTTCAAAATTTTTCCTTTCTAACAGCCTTTGACCCAAGGTTTGACCAACCTTTGGCTGGCCATAACTTGAGCATACAGACTCCATTTTTGTTCGTTCAAGTTGTGTTGGACTCAAAATTTTGAGGACTTCAACATGTTATTGATTATTGGAGTTTTGGAGATAATTCAAATTTTAATAAAAATATCCTCCTGATCAAGCCTTCCCACTAAAAAAGAGCTTTCGAACCTCCAAAATTTTATTTTTACATAAAATGAAAATGAGGGCATGTTTGCCTCACTTGTCCAATATCACTTATACAAACTACTAGAATTTTGAACATCTGAACCATCAAAAACATTATGAAGAATGACATAACACTGCTAATACAATCGACCATATATCCACTAGTGTTCATTATTAGATTCATCACCCACATAGTACCAACTAATAGAAATAGAAGCAATAAAACTGAAATAATTGATGAAATGGAAAAGGTATCAACATTTTGGACTTCTCATACAGAAACATCATTAGAAAATGAACCTTTCAAATCCTTTTTTACCATCACTGGTTGAAGACTTGATTTTGCTTACACTTGATTCTCACTAGTTGCTACAGACATGAGAGTTAGTTTATTGCTTACATTTACTGTCATTTTCAATTGTCCTGTGTTTACAATTGATCCTTCATTCTTCATGCGATGAGCTCTTATAATGTATTCAATTCCATTTTTAAACAAGCGATACATGTTATGTTCCCTGTAGAAGATAGCTTTCCTATCATATAAATATGGGCTACCCAACACAATCCCATAAATATCAAGTGGAACCACATCAAATTCAATCTCATCTATGAACTTAGATGTTATTGCAAATCTTAACTTACATTACTTAGTGACTCGCAATATGTTATCATTGCACACCTAGCCTAATGGATAACATCTCTTATGTGGCTTAATTTCCAATCCCAATTGTTTAACAACTTCCTCTGAAATTAGATTAACTTGGGACCCACTATCTATCAATGTGTCAATTTTAGTGTTCTTAGAAATCACCCTTATATGAAAAAGTTCACACCTTTTACTTCCCTTTTTTATCCTTCTTAAACCACTTTGGTTTCAACTCTGGATGCAATTTTCAACACTTTTCTTTTGCGTGCCCTTTCTTCTAACAATGTGAACAAGTAGGCTTGCCACCTTCCTCTTTCTTCACCGTGGCTACTTTCTTGCCCTTCTTGTGTCCTTTAGGAGGAGAAAATTCCTTCTTTAAACTGAAACGTGTGTTTCCTCCACCTACTTCAATATAGGTTGCTTGAACACACACTTCATCAAAGTTAGAAGGACTAAACATCAATATTGTATGCTTCAAATATGAATGCATTCCACCTATATACTTTAATAAAGTATCTTGCATGCAAAGAGGAATTCCAAGAGTTAAAGCCTTCTTCCTAAACACCTATGTATAATCTTGCACAGACTACCCTTTACCTTGTTTTAGATTTTGCCAGTCCATAATAGCTTGTTGCATATAACCCAAAGGATAAAATTGTTCCTTCAAAGTAGAAGCAAATTCATACCAAGATGAAATGATTTTATCGTGTGTAGAAAGATCATCCTGGATCTTACTCTCCCACCAGACTAATGTAGTACCTCCCATTCTAAGAGTAGCTAGGTGGATTTTGGAAGAATCATCCAAAATATTTTGAGCCCTACAGTACACTTCAATCTACTTAAGCCAATTATCCAATTTTTTAGCATCCAATTCACCATTATATACAGGCAAATCAAACTTCACATCAAGCTTTAACAAAGGTGTCTTCATAGATTGTTTCTTTTTAGAAGAAGTAGATAGAGAAGAAGAAGACGATGAAGAAGATGAAAAAGATGGGGATGGAGGTTCAGGAGGGTCACTACCACCTCCTACTCCTTTTCCTTTGTCATCTTTTGATGAAGATTGAGCTTCTTTCTTCTTCCTAGCCTCGTCTGCCTTTCTCAACTATCATTCATGCCTCTCTTGAAAAAGAATGTCCACCAAAGCTTTCAACTCCACAAAAGCTCTCTGGAACGCTGCCACATCAAACTCGAAAAGATTTTGTTCAAATGCCATGACTCATGAAAAAGTTCTTCTTTTTCCAATTTCTAGATTGAACTCTTCAAGTTCACCTTCTCCTTGTTTCAACTTCAACCTGGTTAACATTCACCACCTATAATTTCACTGCAAAAACAAGCTCTAATACCAAACTTGATCTGATTTAGGATCTACAAGTTTTAGGATTTAATCCCAACTATCAGATATACTTTCTCGATCCAAGTAATAAATGTGTGGCTATGTATTGAAAATCATTAAAATTACAAAGAAGAATTTAGGATTGCTACAGAGGAATTTTAACCAATTACGCAAAGTTATTATTATGCTTTTACTGAAGCAAATTAATGTAACTAAAATGCAGGAAAGAACAACACATAATCAACTGATAGAAAAGAAATGAGAGATAAGAGGCACAACATAATTTGATCTCAGAGTTTGCCCTATCTGGACTATGTCTCTGGGTCTTGCTCCAACTGGTGGACGGATCCAATTAAATCCAAAAAATCAATTACAATGTATTACAAATCAACCCCTTAAAGAACGTTAGCATTACACTGCTCCAATGTTTGGGACTGAAAACATGTCCTCCAAAATTTCCCCTCTACTCTTTAGCAATAGTCGTCCTGGTTTCAAAATAATTCCTCACCAATTTCTATGTTTTCAAAATGACCTCCTACCCACCTTTTATACATCAAATTTTCCTAAAATAGGCTAAAACAAAAATATATAATTATAGGCCTTCTAACAAATTAACCCTCAAATTTACTCCTTTTTCCATTTTATAAATTTGGCCTTAAACCAAATATGAGGGTTGAAATAATTACAAAATAACAAAAACCCTATTTTTAAAAAGGTGGCAGTCAGTCTAACAAAACATAAATAGTGATTTTTCTATATATAGTTCAAACTACAAACGTGGCACAACAGCCGCATAGTGCTTTGTTACCTACCAGGTCAGGGGTTCAACCCCTGTTGATGGCCCCTTTAAACAGAATTGGCAGCACAACACACTTTAAATAGAAAATTGCATATATAGCTTTCAAAGCCTTTTGGTGGCCTAACGACAACGAGCCAAGTTTGGTGGTCGGTGGTCAGGGGTTCGAACCTAACCACAAACCTTTAACAAATTACCCGCTAACATGGACGTAATATCACCTACACGCCTATGTCACCCGATGATGTGTGCCTTTTTTTATAACCACTTGCCTACCACATGGGCTAATGGAGTGTCATCACATGTCCCTTACATATAGTAATGCCACATGTCAGTCATTGATTGGCTAATATTGACTTGTACTTGTCATGGCATCTGCTAACACCATGCTGACATCATCCATACAGTCATGCCATGTCATCAACCACTTTGGTCAACCAACTTTGATTGAGCATATCTTTTGCATCTGAGCTCCAATTTTGACAAAAAGAATGTTGCTGGAAAGCTCTTGATGAGACCTTAAATTTGATGTTGAGTTTGACCAATTTTGTGGAGTTTAAAATTTTGCCTTTCTGATGACCTTTGACCCTAGGTTTGACCAACCTTTGACTAGCCATAACTTGAGCATACAAACTCCATTTTCATCCGTTCAAGTTGCATTGGACCCAAAATTTTGAGGACTTCAACATGGTATTGATTATTGGAGTTTTGGAGATACTTCAAATTTTAGTGAAAATATCCTCCAGATTAGTCATATCTATTTTGGATAATGTGATGGGAAAAAATATTGGTCATGTGGATGTGGCTGATATTTTGCAAAGAGTTGAAGCATCAACTAGTCATGAAATGAAGCGTATCAAGAGAAGTAACATTCACCTAGTGTCTACATTTCCTATGGTGGCCATAGAACTTGATTTAAATGTGCACGACAATTTACTCCAAAGACGAAGACTATCAAAAACGTTGATGGCAAGGTTATCATTAGCCTTGATCCTGAGGTCATTGAATAAATCTTCAAGGTTCCACATAAAGAAAAATGTATAGATTTGACCAAAGAATCATCTTTGGCATGCTGGAATGGTCAAAAGGGTGATTATTAGAAGTATGTCAATCTTTACTGGTTAGACAATAATAGAAACAACTTCTCCTGATGGCCAAAGACTATTCATTGATCTTACTTTAAACAAGAATATAAGGATCTCACCATCCTTCTCAGCAGAATTTGTGGCCTTAAAGATTCTACTAGTTTTGAGCCATGGATGTATAAGTTCATGTTTCAAATCATGGAGAATAAAATGCACATCTTTTGGGGAGAGCTTATCAGCACTGCACTTTGCCAGCAGATAGGCAACATGGGAACATTAGCGCCCTTCTACATGAATTTTTATCTTGCTTACATTGTTGCTACCATGAGATCTTTCTCTGGTATTTCTACCAAGGGAGTTCATCTTCAAGTTCCTATTTGGGATTACATGACCAAATCACTTTGGAAAATAGTAAATTGCATTATAGAATAGTTCAAGGTTCCTTCTTTGGGCATTTTTGATGCTTCTTCAATAAGTAGTTATCTATCAAAAGAGTATCTGATACGACATGAGAGAAGGTGAACTAATATGGTTGTATTTTCATTTTTTTTCCTACTTTCACATACTTGAGAGTTGGATATTTCAAAGGTGAGTCATATACCTTACTTAGGTATGCTACAGATCAAATTATTTTGATGGAGCTAGGTAGACAACTCATGGATGTGTAGAGTGATCAGCATGCTATGCATAAGCCTAGTTTTGGCATTACCTCGGCTAAACTTTTGGCTATTGAGAACTATTCAATCATTTCTATACCTAAAGAAAAGAACATGGAAGCAGAGTTTCATTTGATCACCTTGAAGGAGTCCAAGACTAGATTTGACTTTGATTACCGAGAGATGAATTCTCATGAAAAGATCTTACACTCACGTTCATCACATCAAGGACATCTAGATTGATATGAGGAAAAATCTTGACATCATGAAGATGGACTACTGCAAATTAACCCTGTAGCAGATAATTGATCTTAACATATTGGAGATCCCTTTAGGTTTTCAAGTTGAAGATGATGGCAACATCCTTGATCTGGAGTTTCATCAACCCAACATTGATAAGAAGTGCCCTTTTCCTATCCAATGGCAACAAAAGGAAGGTACATCTATCATGGATGGATTTCAATCAATTTTTGTAAACACCAATAAATGGTTGAAAAATAAAGGCCTTAAAAGAGTAAATCCTAAGATGGGCTTGGATTGTGGAAGTTTTGGTCCTCCTGGTGGGAAGTCACAGTTGGAAATCACAGGGAAAGATGGTGTTGCATGTTCTGATGCTAAGGGTTCCATCAAAAATCATAAGAATAATCAAAAGAAGAATTGGAAATAGAATTTGATAAAGAAGATTCAAATGAAGAAGGGGAAATCATGATAATATCTCCTCCAAAGCCTGCATAAGCTTGTGCACCGTCTATATATGAAGAACCTTTTTTGCATGAATTAGATGACAATGTGGATTCATTCTCCATTTTTTTTACTCATTACATTCTAGTCTTAGAAGTTAATACAATGGCTCTTCTAATTTCCTCTGCTACTCCTCGCATCCCTACAAATGAACAATATGAGCATTTAGCAAATGTGTTTGAGAATTTTCCAACTTACAAGTGGTCAAGTTTCCCAACTTTATACATCTTTGACAGGGTTTGAGCTTTTCATGATGGAGTCTTCTCAACATGTTCCTATGCCTTTAGTTGTGCAAACTGAATCTTGTTATGATACAATGAAAATAAAATCAGGATCGATGCTAATGGTCTCTATAGTATCTACTTCTATGGATGAAGGTTTCAACCGGCCTGCATGGTTGAGAAAAATAACAACAAAGAGGAGAAAAGTGGTTGTTCCTCTAGACAATCTCCTTATTAAGAAGAACAAATCCAAAACTTTGAAAGGCAAGATTGTTTCAAGGATTTTGGTTGTTTCAAATAGAACCAAATTTGTTGAAGTTGTTGAGCCCCTAGTGGACAAACTTTTTGAAGAACTTACTCATTCTGATTACAAGTTTACCAAAGTTGAAATCGAAAAGCAATCACATTTGATTTGTTTGAAAGATGCTCAAGATGCATTGGCTAATGTAAAAAAGAGCAATCATGAGCTATGAGAAAAGAAAAATCAATTGAAACAAGAGGTCTCTCATCTAAATGAGGTTATTCAAGAACAATCTTCTCAAAGTGTTATTGTTATGTCTCAAACATTTAGGGAGAGAAAGCTGATTGAAGCCACAAAGTCTTGGATGCATGAAATCATTTTTGGAGTTTGAGCCATTACAAAGACATTTGTAGTCCTTAGACACATCAAAGAGATGAATGAAATGGAGTGAAACTTAATTTCTTCTTTGACTCAAGAAGCGAATAACTTGAAGGAAATCCTTGATGGTCGGGATGAAATGGTAAGATTCGATCTAGATGCCTTGACCTCATGTGATGTTCTTCCATCATGTGAAATGTTCTTTAGATATTAAGGACTCATTGGTTACAAAGAGAAAACTTTGAGGAAGTTGATCACAAAGTTGCAAGCAGCCTTTGGAGATTGTCAAACAGTTGAAGCAAGTGTTACTTGTGATTTGGAACAGATGGGATACCATGTATTGATGAATCTAATAATCTCATTGCAGTAGAAAAAGTAAACTCAGAATATACAATTAGGATCAATGCTGATGTAGATTCTGAAGACTTTGGTTCACACACAATGAACAATTTTTTTTTGTATAAATCCTCGATGAAAAAATTGTTGGATACTATGGCAGAAAATTCCAAATTTATACAAACAACATATGCAAATGCAGTAAGAGTAGAAGCATATCGAAGACCATGGAAATTGTTGAGATTCCCACAGTATGTGACATCATTATCAAATTCAAGGCACTGAAAAACAATCTTTAAGATTGTTTTTTTTTTTCTCTCATGTTAGTAGTTGTAAAGGATTCATTACATGAAAAAGTGTAATTACATGTAATGTGAGTTGCATGTGTAGTTGCATGTAACCCTTTATTTTTTCCTGTAGTTAGACTAAGTCAAAGTTGGTTGAGTTGCTCCCACTTTTTTCTCTACCTTTTTCCCAACTCTTGTGCCTATATAAAAGAGTGTCCCCTCATTGTAACATCATCATTATCTTTATGCAAGAGAGTTTTGAAGAAACTGTGCTAGTAGAAATTTTTTTGTATAAGCATTATTTGAGAGAAAGTGAATACAAAGGAGCATTTGAGACTTAACTTTGATTAAGTGAGATTGTTACTTGCATGAGTTATAAGCTTTATCTATAATTCATTTAAGTTATCTTTGATTCATTTTATCTTGTGTTGTTAATAATTGTATCTCGTGAATTGAATAGAAAATAGTTAAGAAGCAATTTGAGCCAAAGCTTTGACCAGGAGCTATTGGAAATGATTGAAATGATCATAAGAAAAGTTGTTGGAATAATATATGGAACTGGTAAAGAATGTCCTCAATCATTGTTTTGTCATTGATGTCAAACTTGCTACTTGCAAGAATGACAATTGCTTTAGTGATCCAAATACTATCAATTAGTTGATTGTCAAGGAGGAGGCAATCAATAAGATGTAACTAGAACACCTAGAGAAAGGTCGAAGTTATGATGTTGTAATGAATTACAAGGATCAGCTAAGCCATTGATGAAAAAGTGTATTTGATGACATACTATAAGATACAAAGAATAGGCACACTAAACCATATCAAAGATTTAGGGTTTTAGCTAAGTCTTTTGTAAAGCTTAACTAAGTTCATTAGAGAGAAGGAGCCGAGCAAGCTAGTAAGAGCCGAGCAAATTCTTAGTTAATGCCAAGTAAACTTCAAATGCCGAGTAAACTTCAGATGCCGAGTACACTTCAAATGCCGAGTAAACTTCAGATGCCGAGTAAACTTTAGATGCCGAGTGACACAAAGTTTATCAAGTGTCGAGCAAAACTAAGTGCCGAGTAGGTATAGGTGCCGAGTAACACAGAGGTGTCGAGCACCAGTAACTCAATAATGCCGAGTTGCTGCATTATTTTGGAAATCGAAGATTCACCAGATCTAAGCTGACAAGGTTGTTATGTAGAAATTTGTGAATTAAAAGGAAGATAAGAATGATGAGCTGGTGGCACAAAACACCATGTAGAACATTTTTAAGGATACAACTAGCAAAGTTTCTAGAAGAGAACAAGATATGGGGTAGATACATTGTATCTTGCCTAATCCATTTTGAAACCCTAAAATTGGAGAGGGAGAATTGAGCGGCAAAGGAAAATCAGATTTCTATTTAAGAAGACATAAGTTAATGAAAAAAAGAGAGAGGTGGTCAAGCATAAAAGCATGAAGTACTGAAGAAGGTGCTAAGGAGAAGAAAGCACAGGAACTCTATTTGGATAGATGACCACAAGGATGATTGCATTGGCAGAATGAGTAAGAAGACTCAAGGAGACAAAGCTTGAGAGGAATACAAGCAGTCAAAGCTGGAGTGATTGAAGCCAAGCATAAGGATTGAACTAAAAGTGTGATCTAAAATCTGCAAAGTCTGTTGTAAGTTATATCAAATCAAAAGACCATTATCGTTACTTTCTAGCAATTGTAATAGTAAGTTTAAATCCTATGGACTTAGGTTGGTTTAATAGCCATAAGATAAATCCTTTAACAGGGTGACATTCCAAGTGAATGTTCTAAAGACCTTTAACCAGGCCCATTCCTAACAGTTTGGTGAAATCCTCTAACAGGGTCACATTTAATAGTGTGTTGTAAGCCTTTAATAGGGCAAGCTTTTAACAGGGCATCACTTCAGAAGAGTGAGAATCAAGTAGCATGTTACTGGTGGTTTTTCTCAAATTGGGTTTCCACGTAAATCATTGTGTCATCTGTTGATCATAGATGTTTTATCTTTGCATATTGATTTACTATAACTTGCTTATATGATTGGTTTAAGTTTGGATGGATGAAAAGTGTATGGATTCATTAAAAGTAGTAAAAAGGTATTAATAGGGCATTTGGACCTTGGATAACTAATTCACCCCCCCTCACAATTATTCTAAAGAATTCTAACAATTGGTATCAAAGCTTGACTGTTGATTCAGTTTAAAGGGACTACAAGCAGAAAAGATCAAAATGCCAAAGAGAGAAGTTCCCAAGCTCAACAAAGACAAGTTTGTTGCATGGCAAAGTTTGATGAAGCTACATCTTGGATCCATAGGAGATTATGCCCAAAACTCAATTGTCACTGAACATGTAGATCCAACAGGTGCTCCTATTACAGAAGACATGAAAAACAAGCAAGAACACAATCAGACAATGCTAGAAATTGCCTCTGCACTCACCTATGCTGAATTTGATCATATCAAAGGATGTGATACTGCATTCAAATTGTGGAAAGCCCTATCATACATTTATGGAGGAGATCAGAATGTACAAAGAGAAAAAAGAGAAAGTCTCAGAGGAAAGTTTGATGACATGAAAATGGAAGAAAATGAGAATGTTTCTCAGTATGGTGCAAGAATAAAGGAAGTGGTAAGTGCAATAAGATGCTTGAGTGGTCAACTGGATGAAGATACTATTAATAGTAAGTTCTTAAGAACCTTGCTCCCTATCTATGCTATTAGAGTATCAGCAATACAAGAGCTAAGATGTATACCAGGAAATAATCTAAGTTTTGAAGGTATAATAGGTAGACTCACTAAATTTGAGTTATCTAACTTTGACAACTACAGATCTAAAAATGTTGAATCTGCTTTTAAGGCCAAGTTATCACTGAAAGATGCTGAACAGGTGAAATCAAAGAAAGGAAGAAAAATGAAGTATATATCCAGTGACAGTAGCACTGATGAGGAAGATGTGGAACAATTGGAAGCATTGCTCGCTAGAAGATTTCATAGGGGAAAAGGAAAATTCAAAGGTAAGATGCCTATCATTTGTTTCAATTGCAATGAAGTAGGTCATATTGCTGCAAGGTGTCCACAGAAAAAGGATTCCAAGGAAGGCAAAAAATACAAGTACAGAAGAGATGATGACAAGAGAGATTACAAAGAAAAAGGTAAGAAGTGTTATATTGTTGAAGAAAATTCTGATGACAATGATGATGAAGTTGTTTATGTAGCCATGAAGGACCAATCTGATGAAGAAGAGCCCACAACACTGGTAACATGTATAAACAAGAATGAAAGATGGATCATAGACAGTGGATGCTCACATCACATGATAGGAGACAAAAGTAAGTTTGTTAACTTTACTCAGTATGATGGAAATAGTGTTAGATTTGGTAATGATGCTCCATGTCAAATCAAAGGAAAAGGTTCCATTAAGCTCACAGAAAAAATTTCATGTGACAATGCATACTATGTTGAAGGATTAAAATACAATTTACTAAGTGTCTCATAGTTAGGCAATATAGGTTGCAAAGTGGAATTTGGAAACAAAACTACAAAAATCTATGATACTAATGGTAAACTGATAGGAAAAGGAGATCAAACAAAGAGTAATTTGTTTTACCTTGATATGGATGATGTTTCTTGTTTATTTGCAAAATTTTATGATGAATGGTTATGGCATAGAAGATTATGTCATGTCAACTTTGGCAATCTAGTCAACATCAGTAAAATGAAGAAAGTCAGAGGTTTACCAAAATTGAAGAAGCCTGATAATATCATGTGCAAACAATGTCAGCTAGGAAAGATGACAAAGTCAAGTTTCAAAAGCAAAAACTATACATCTAAAGAGATACTTGAGTTAGTTCACACTGACTTATGTGGTCCAATGGAAATACAAAGCTATAGAGGAGATAAATACATAATGCTATTTGTTGATGACTATTCTAGGATGATGACTATTATGTTCTTAAAACAAAAATCTGATGCTTTTCAAATGTTTAAGTGGTATGTGGCTAGAGTTGAAAAGGAAACTGGAAAAAGATTGAAATACCTAAGATCAGATAGAGGTGGTGAATTTACATCAAATGAATTCGAGATATTTTGTAATGATAAAGGAATCAAAAGACAAACGTCAGCTCCTAGAACTCCTCCACAGAATGGAATTGCTGAGAGAAGAAATAGATCTGTGATTGACTGTGCCAGAACATTAATGATGGAAAAGACTGTTGCTCTAAAATATTGGAGAGAAGCGGTAAGTGTAGCTGTTCATACACTGAACCGAGTACAAGTCAAGAAAGGTACAAATACAACACCTTTTGAATTATGGTATGGTTACTCACCCAATATAAAACATTTCAAAGTGTTTGGTTGTAAATGCTTTATCCTTAAATATTCTAGAAATGGAAAATTTGATGCAAAAATTGATGAAGGCATATTTCTTGGTTATTCCACTAGAAGTAAGGCATATAAGTGCTTGAATACTAACACAAACAAAATTGTGGAAAGTGCAAATGTAAATTTTGATGAGCACATAAAAGTTCAAGCTGAAGTACCAAAGAAAATGGAAGAGTACAGAACCTTTGTGTATTCTTATGAAGGAATGACTATTGATAAGGATGATGCCAATCAAATTGAAACTCAACAAAAAATTTCAATCTCAGCTGAGTCTCAACCAGTGAATGCCGAGTTGCATTCAGAAGCCGAGTTGCAGAAAGAAAGAAATGGACAATCTGATTCTGAAGACAATACACATAATGAAGAACAACCTGACAATGAAGTGCATAGTGATCCTGAATCTGGAAGATCAAACATGGAAACAAGGACAGAGCCAAGGTTATCCAAATATGTAAAAAGACATCACTTGCTGAACAGATAATTGGTGACAAACACTAATACATTAGGGGTCAATTTGCGATGTTAATTTGTGATGGCAAGAAAGGTAATGTGGTTTTGTCTTTTTTTTTTCAATTTTAGCCCGATGCCGTCGCAATTGTGATGGTCGGCGTCGCAACTGCGACACCATCGAGACATAAGAGAAAAAAAAAAGCCAAAAACCCTCATTTGAATGAAATCGTACAACATAGGGTTCTTCTGAAAAGAAAGGCGCGCGCGCGGGAGATCACTTCAGCAGCATTGAGAGGGGCATTGAGGCAAACTCGAGGCATTCAAAGGGTCAGGCAAAGACGTGCATTGGCAAGGTAAGACAAATAAACCCATTACTCCTTTGTTCTCCATGTTTTTCAGGACCAAAAGCATACCCATTCATTTCAGTGTCCAAATTTTTGAGCTTCTTCAAGTCTTTTCGGTCGATGGTTGGTCTGATCGCTTTCTTTAACTATGGGTTTGCTTGATGGCAGCAACCCAATTGTTGAGAAAATTTGGGGGTAACTTAGTCGCTTGCAACGGGTTTTATAATATAGTAGGTTTACAATTTTGTCTTGAGTTGCATGGTTATATATTTGCAATATCATTTTTTTCTACAAGAGCAGCAAAGATGCCAAAAGAATTGAAGTCAAATTCCTGAGTTGTGTGCCATAACCATAATACAGTGCGGTTTTTGGAAGGGAATGCAGGCTCGCAGTATCATATTATGTGTAATGGAATAAAATGCAACATATTCTTTTGGAAAAAGTGGTCAATTTGCAATAGACCAGACTACAAGTGCATTGTTATATCGTGTAATTCCAATCAAAATTTTAATAGTCCAGCACATTGATAAAGTTAATTGTAATAGGCTAGCTCATTTCAAGAGTTAATTGTAATTCTCTCTTTTTAAAAGAGCCTGTAACATTATTGATCATGGCATTATATTTTATGTAAACGAAAGTTTGCAGTGGTTTCCTACTATCTACCATAGTAGTAAAAATCTTCTTAGTAAAAAAAAGGCAAACCAAAAGATTCAGAAATTATCGAACTATCACGAATCAATCAAGAAAAAATCATATTTTCAACACATGTATTGTTGCACTTGAATTATTGCACTTATAGCTGACATTTGACACTTGGAGTTGATATGCATGTTTCTTTGAGGTGGGTGATAACAAAGAGCTCATCAATTTTCACTGTGTTATCTTCTGGCTACAAGTCTACACCATTCTTCACTATTTTTTATTAATACCTAATACAATTTTATTTTTCAAAATGTTTATCACTGCCACAGTTTTTGACAGTTGGCTTCTTTGTATTAATGCCTATAAGGAGCCATTGGATATTGGAAGATAAAGGTTATAAATCTTAGGTAGTTTGTCTGCGAGATTTCTTTTGGATTTGGCTGTGTTAAATGAAATGTTGAAGTAAGATGCACTGATTTCAACCCATTCTGATTGATTTGTACAGATTCTTATAACCAGTTCCATATATTTAATTACATTTAGACACTATCTTTTAATGCTTTATTTCAGTGTGCTACATATTCTATTTCATACTTGTGATATATGATGAAAGTATTATAACATATGGAGGAACAGTCCATGAGTGGCGTGGCCAGTTGAAATGGTTTTAGTTTCAATTTTACACCATTTGATACAAATAATCAGTTTACCAATCGACCCCTAGGTTCATTATATTTGCATTAAAATCTTCATTACATAGAAAATGTTCACAAAATCTATGTCAATGCTCACACATCTTCTTGGACTTACACAAATTTATGTCAATCCTCACACATTTTCTTGGACTTACGCAGGAACTATGCTGCCTTGCAGCTCTTGTTAAATATGTTATCAACTAGACTTTTCTATTAAAGGCTCTCATGCTGAATTGAAAGCCAAGTAAAGAAAAAGATATTATACACTATTTTGTTGGTACCCTGTGCAGCACAAAAAACTTGTTCTTACTATAAGAAAAATTTCTTTTCTTTTGTTTCATTGCAGATCTTCTGCTTGCACAGAGGTCTCTCCCCATCATTGGACACACTTGATAACATTCGAGCTTTGGATCGCATACAGGAAGTGCGTCTATACACATAAGTATAAACTTCTTCTTTTCTCGCAACACATATAACAACAATTTTAAGTGCTTGCAAGGTATATACTTATGAATAAATATTACATCCTAATTTAAATGTATGAAAACAATTTTCATTCCTTTTAAGCTTCATTCATCTTGAGGTGCAATTCACAAACTAAAGAATAGTGGCTTTTGTTCTTCAGGATACCTTTAGGGGAAGAGTATGTGAATGCCCCCTCATGTTTGGAGTCTAGTTTAGAGGAGATGGCTATTTACACTGCTAAGGTTTGTTGAATCCAATTCTGAATAACATTGCTTGCTATTGTTGAATCTAATCTAATGTATATTTTAACTAGACTTGTAGCTTATATGTTTTAAAATTTTTGTTAGGCCTTGTAGCTTGTATAATTTGATTGCTGGAGAGCTTCTACAACTAAGCAAGAAGGCCGTTGCACGAGTTATAGCCGCGCACTCGAGTATGAAAATTGTTTTTTTTTAAATTCTAATGTATATTTTAACTAGACTTTTAGCTTATATGTTTTGAAATTGCTTTTAGTGGCTTAATGTTGTAAGGTCTCTTGAAATAAGACCTTCAGGCGGTTGGTCAAAGTTTTACAAATAATCTTAGGAATAAAGTCAAAGAAAGTATTTTTAAAATATTAAAGTATTTAGCTAGGCCTAAGAAGATTTGTGTACTTTCGACAGTTTTGCTTATTTTGTGAAAGTTGTAGACCGAAGTTTTCATAGCCCGATTTTTGCTTCCTACAAAGAACGATCATGTCAGATAATATAAGTGAAGAACAAAATAGGGAGACAATCGCTAGATTGTGGTCTAACTTGAAAAGAAAAGGTGATGGAAAATGTTATTGTCCTAGCAATATTTGTAAGGGCTTAAACCATAGAAGATTGCTAATCAAAATAGTTAAGAGACATTGTAGGGAGAATGGTCACATTGAAGGGGGGCATGACTATCATCCACTGGTAAGTCATTCATTATATCATTTTAACAATTTATATACATATGAAATCACTTGATGATGAGTTGATGATCATGGTTTATTTATGTTAATCAATTTTATATAGGTTGATCTTCCCAGGGAAGTACATGATATAAACCACAACAATTCAAAGAATATGGTTTTCGAAGTGGAGGAACATGGAGGTGCAAATATCCAAGGTGATGATAATGATCCCATGGAAGATGACGATCATGCGCTAGAAAACACAATTGAAGAGGATGGTATAAATACATTGATCCATGACACATCTAGTCCAAGCGTATCTGATCATGATGATGATGATAGCCTCAATGTACCTCTACTTCAGAAGGCATACGAGCCCCTATACAAAGACTCCCAAACAACTCTTCTCTCTGCTGTATTGTTGTTGTTGAACTTGAAGGTTATGAATGGTTTATCCAACATACCAATGTCACGTATGTTAAGGTATGTCATATATGTCTTTATAGTTAACAAAGGGTGAATAATGTACCACTAATATTGTTTATATTAACAACTTATATTTTTTGTTGTAGATTGATAGGCGAGTTTCTGTTACCATCATCAAATATTCTACCTCGCTCATATCAAGAATTAACTATTGTTATGAAAGATATTGGAATGGAGTATGAAGCAATACATGATTGTCCCAATGATCATATTATATATTATAAAGAACATGAATTTGCAACATAATGTCCTATATGTCATATGAGTAGATATCGAACAGATCGACTAACAAAAAAGGTGCCTCAAAAGGTTCTTCGTTACATCCCCATTATTCCACAGATGTGACAATTATTCAAGTGTAGTAGCTTGGCTCAATTTATGGATTATCATGCATGCAATAGAAGTCGAGATGACATTATTCGAATCCTTGCGGATGGTTCGACATTTATGCACATAGAGAAAAAGTGGCAACACTTCAAAAAAGAACCTCGTAATCTCAGGCTTTCATTGGCAACGGACGGTGTCAATCCATTTGGAGAGATGAGATTTGTTTACTCGGTGTGGCCTGTTTTTGTTATCAACAATAACATTCCTCCGTGGATGTCAATAAAGAGGGAGCACATTATGTTGGCAATGATTGTTCCAGGTATCTTATCATTTGATAGTTATTAATTTACATGTACTTACAAATCTTGCAGTAAAATGGTCACAATAATTATGTAATGTTACTGTTCATTCAAGTAGGTAAATATCAAGTAAAATATATGAATGTATATATTGAGCCTCTTATCGACGATTTGGTGGAGTTATGGAATGGTGTCACTATGTATGACGTGTCTAGACCAATAGGACAAAGACAATTTCAATTCCATGCAATACTTGCATGGACAATACATGATGCCCCAAGGCTAACACATTTTTGTGGTATGTTATAGTGAATTTAAGTTGCGCACAATAATTCTAATTATAAAAATCAACATATTTAATAATCCAATTACATGATTATCTTGTAGGTCTTCAAACAAAGGGAAAATTTGCATGTCCAGTTTGTGGTCCAAAGATGAAATCTCATCATTCAAAAAGTTTAGGAAAGTAGGTGTTTGATGAGTGTAGAAACTTCCTCCATAGGAATCATAAGTATCGAAGTACGAAAAAACCTCTTTTCAATGGGAAAGAAGAGACTACATCAAAGCCACGAAGAATGACACCTCGCCTATGGAAGTTGGAATATAATAGAATTAATCGTCGAGGTAATGCCGTTCCACCTAATGGTTTATGTCTGTAATTTATATATTTCTATTGTGATTTTTGTTGACTAATTGTGTAATTGATGATCGTGAAGGTCGTCAAGGCAATACTGACAACCTTCCAAAGGGACTAAAAAGCTATCCCAGACAATTTAGTAGGTTTCCCTACTACGAGCACTTACAAATTGTGCATTTGTTTGATACTATGCATATTGGAAAGAATATAACAGAGACATTGTGGAAAATATTGGATGGAAGGCGTGACAAAGAAAAAATTGTCAAAATTTGTAATGACATACATGAATCCAATCATGCATTGAAAAATTTCATTCACTCAAATAGCAACAGAGATCATATTAATATAAGTGCCCTTCCATGGTTATTAACAGAGCAGCAAAGTGATGCCATAAAAGAAGTCATACGAAAAATTCGATTTCCCACAGGATTTGCTGTGAACATAAAAAATCTCATATCAAAAAAAAGTGAATTTGGGCCAGGGCTCAAAATGCATGATTGGCATACTTTCGTCAAGGAAACTTATGTTCTTCTGTATTTACAATATATTCATAAACTACGTGTACTGTTCATTATGTTATGTTAGAAAACAATGAAATGATTGGTTTATAATTACTGCAGTACGTGCTTCCTCTATCTCTCCCAAAGCACTTCAACAATAACATCAAACAAGTGATATACGATCTTGGAAAATATATGAGGTAAGCAACAATATTTGTTCAATTTGTTGTATATATTTATTATATTCGCGATTTTTTTTTCTTGCTATGTAATCTATTGTATATTATTTTGTAAAGTCTCATATCTATATTTTTTTGTGACTTGAATCTCTTAATGTAGGTGGTTGTCATCTAAAGAAATCCATAAAGAAGATATAAACTATTGGAAGAGAAGAATTTCTCATTTACTGTGTGAAATGCAAAAGTGTCTACCTCCAACTTTTTTCAATGCACAAGAACACTACCTCATACACCTAGTTGAGGAGATTGAATTGTGTGGACCTGTACACACTAGGTCAATGTGGATGGTTGAGAGGCATTTTAAATCTTTGAAGGCTTTGGTTCGACAAAGAGCACATCCTGAGGGTTCTATGGTAGAGGGATATATGGTATACCAGACTATGGTGTACATTACTGAATATCTTCCTAAGTTTGCATCAAATATCCATGTAGATCGCATTTGGGATCTCGAGCCTTTTAAAAAATTAGAAGGGGAGTACTTGATGGGGAAAGGTACATTGAGGAAAGTGAGAGGTAATAAATTATAAGATGTTGTTGTAATAAATTATTTCTTAATCTTCAAAATAAATCGGTTGTAAGTTGTCTATTTTTTTTTGTACAGGTGCTCGAGAGTGGGATGCACCACATTTGTATATTGCAAACAATCTTGATTGGATAACAATATGGATTGAACGATGTCAACATTCTAGTCGCACATTAACATGGGAAGGTGTATCTTCATTGGTTAAAGAAGCTCATTGTAATGGAGATTCCAATGTTATGCAAAGGGAAATAGATTTAGCACGTGGTTCAAGAGATTTCCAGGTATGTACAAATTTATTAATCACCCGTATGTTTATCAACTCACGATACAATAATTTTGATATGTTTCACATATTATTGCAGGTTAAACACCACAAGGCTATGTTCTGTAATGGTCAAAAATTTCGCATCAAAGTGTTGGATGACACGAAGAAAACTTGTGACTCAGGAATAATTGCAGTCTTTCAAGTGACTAATATTTCATCTAGAAACGACTTACATCCTCAAGAGTCTGAAAATCGATACTATGGCATTTTGGATGAGATAATTGAGTGTGACTTTAGTTCCTTCAAATTAGTACTCTTCATTGTCAAATGGTACAGGCTACGACTTAATCCAAATGATCCTAATAGAACTGTTATTGAACATGATAATGGATTTACAATGGTTAATACAAGGTCGTTTGAGCCAGTTGAGGATGAGCCTTATGTTTTTCCAAGCCAATGTGAGCAGGTATTTTACTCAGATGTTCCACATAAACCGGGTTGGTCATTTGTTGTTAGACATGAATCGAGAGGAAGGACAATAAAGTATAATGCGATGGAAGAAGAAGATACCGAAGAAGTAGAAGATGATGTAGATGGTGATCACGATCGACAGTTATTGGATGATGTTCCTGACACAAATTTTCATGAAGAAGAAGAAGAAGATGATGACGATGATGCTGCTACTGATGATGATGATGAAGATGATGTTGATGTTGATGTTGATGATGATGTTTATGATGATGACGACGACGACGATGACGATGATGGTGAGGATGATGAATATGATGACGATGATGATGATGATGAGGATGATGATGATGATGATGATGATGATGACGACGAGGATGATGATGATGGAATTTAGAGGTATGCCATCAATCCTTATTCTATTTAATATTCATTTCTTGATAGAAATATATTTGTCTTATATATATGGTTACATAGTTTATTCATTATCTATTTAAAAGCTACAAGTTTCAACTACAAATAGAATACTGCTAATCTAAATTAACTATTAATCTAAATTAATTAAATAAAACTATTTAAAACACATATTGATGTGTGAATGTATTGAGCCTTATTTTCTTTTAGGTCAAAAGCATTTGTAAGTGTTTAGTTTAGAAAAGGGAATTCATTAAATATCTATAAAAGGGAGTTGTACGTAGAATATCATAGGGAAAACATAATATAAGTGCTTACCCAATTTGTTGGTTAATAATTCTGCCTCCGTAGGTGATGCAGAGACCCTAGGTGGTCTTAAAATCATTCATAACAAGAGGGACTTCCATAGTGTTCTCACAACACCAACCAAGCATCTTCATAAGATCCCTCTCCTTGATCCAAGCCAACTCCATAACCTATCAGAGTGCACACCAAATCCTTATGCCACCTTAGGTTCTACATCTTTGGAATAATCCCATGAATGTCCCTCAATCCATCCAATACATTCATCCAAGCAATCTAATCAACAAACTATCAAATGCTCGCAATGCCTCAATAGGTGCCAAACTTGACTTCACCTTAACTAGGTGTTTCCTCCACCTCCACACACATCAAAAAATTTCAAATAGCATGTCCCCAAGGTGACTAAGCCCTCAACTCATCAGCTGATACAAAAACCCATTTTTAGCCCTTCACTAGGCCTACTTCCCTAGTAGGCTTATAATGTGAACCTGATTTAAGTGTTTTATTGTGTACCTTTTAATGTTTTTAATTTTTATGTGATGCTAATGATGGATGTGATAATGATTATGATGTGATTATGCTCATGATAATTGAATTACATTTGCAGGAAACTGAACCCCTTTCAGGAGCATCCCGCACAGTCTCATGGATCGACAGGTATAAGTCAATACTCCTTATAGAAAGTCTATTTAATACACTTATCAATAGTAATATTGGTTTCTTCTAAGATCTCTCCCATTTGTAGGTACCAGCGAATAGGTATTTTTCAGAAGTGTCTTCCTCGAGTGAGGGAAATATAGGAATAGAAGAGGAAAGTGAGACATGCAGTTTATCTAGAACAAGGAGATTAACTAGAGGTCAAAGGACTAGAAGGAAATTCAATAAACGCATAAAATTTTTCCTTGCTCAAGGGGGGTCATGTTCTTATGATGATGAGACGGAAGGCGACATCGAGGTGCCCTTGAGGTACCAACATCTACAGAAACATTGGGTACCCAAGGAACTTCATCCAATAAACACTGATTTTTGTGTTAACGAGAGGGTATATTGCATAGCACCATCATCACTACATGGTTTGGGCCTATTTTCTATGGACGGCATAAAGGTGTCTTACAACAAAGTTTTTGAATTGATGTAGTATGTTGGACCATGTTACGATTACAAAAGTTGGATGCATATTGTTAAATATAAAAAAAGTATGCGTAGGTATGCCCTCTCGGCAATTATATACAACAGCAAGACAATAATCAAAGTAAAAGTGTGGCTATATACATTGATGGAAGGCCAAAAGCAACAGGGAATATTGTGGATTTTATAAATAGTACACGACCTGGGTCAACTATAAAGCAACCCAATTGCATATTTGAGGCACGCGAGGGAAATCATGTATTCATCTGTGCGATAAAATCAATACGTGCAGGGGAAGAGCTTCTTATTGATTACAATTTGAACCGCACAGATACAAACGAGGCTACTATCATGGGGGTGGTACATACTATTAAACCAACTTCTAATCAATGACTCCAACATACCATTTAGTCAATAAATTTTTTGCTAACATTTTTATACTTGATCTTTGACATAGGGGCACAATATGGAGCAACCACCCAGAAGGGATGTTGGCGATGTTCTCGACTCATCTACGCACGAGCAAGTAAAACTCATTGTAATTGTGCAAACTAGATAGAAGAAAAATGTTATTTTTTTAATGTTGTTTTCTTCATTTTTTTGGAGTAATTTTGATAATACTAATACTATTGTTGTCACAGAGGGCCAGTGGTCGGAGGGAGGGAAAGGAACCTGCAGTCCCTGATCAGCAACCCCCCCTTGAGGAGGACCCTTTTTATATTGATTTAGCAGACACCAATGACCCGATCGGTTCAACTAAAAAGTTGCTAAAGAAAATTGGCAGAGAAATTTTACGTTTGGCAACCATAAAGCCTACTACTCAAGAAATAAGAGAAAGGGGAGTTGAATTGATGCACACCTCTAAAACCTTAAATGTAAGTATTACTGAAATTTTTAATTATAACAAGAGTTCAATAATGGTTTTTATGTTTTAGATTACGGTAAAAGTAGGTTTTGAAGGGACCCCAAAACCCTTTAACAAAAAACAGAACGATAAAGCAAGACAGCCCAACCAGGAAAAAACCTACAACAAACTGAAGAACAGTATCAAAATCAGGTTTTACAGGGACCTGAAACCACTAGAAAAGTCCAAAAACAAACTAACCCAGGTTTTACAGGGACCTGGAACCAAAAATAGTCTTAACTTTAAAAAACCAGAAACCAAGACCAGAGTCCCCAACCAACGACCAATACCAGACAGGCACCAAACCAGAGAACCCACCCCAGTGCCACTATTGCAGTGCCAGGATCAATTTAGCTGCTTCCTTACCAATTGTAGTAGTCTCTTGAATGGAAACAACATCCATAGTAGCAGTAGCTTTCATAGCACTCTTCCTCGAGCTCTTCCTTGTTCTTTTGCTCGGACCCTCAGCCAAAATGATATCTTCATTCGCCCTTTTGCCCAGGCTTGCAGCGGCTGCACAAATACTCATGGCATTAATTAAAATATGGATGCATTGTCTTTATAGAGTTTTTTGCGTGATTTTGAGCCCCATTCCCATGATGAGGGTGTTGTAGGTGGTTCAGGTAGATTGCATGTTCCATTCCCCACTTTTGTTTTCCACTGAATATATATAGGAATGATCATAATCATTGACAATACATGCTCGAACAATCCTTTTTTTAATGCTCTAACAATCTTGTCCATGCTAGTCCATGCGTTCTATATTTATGCATGCTCTAACAATTTTATTCTTCAGCTTCACATCAATTAAATCCTATGATGACTCCGCCTCCATCCAGGAAAACCACAAATCCTTTCCGACTACTGAGTCAACAACACATAGCGTACAGGCATCGACTGTTGCACCATCCGCTCGTACACAAATCTCTCTTTTTCTCTCTTATGATAGCAACAAACAATTTTTTTTTGACAACTTTTTAACATCAATTATTATTTTTTCTTTTATAGTTCGTGACAAAGACTTATGAAACTTATGAAACTTTTTGCAATAGGAGCTGCAACATCATTTCCTAGATGTTCCTATGTTCCTAGTACGGGAACGGTGAAGGATGTCACATTGATCATCAGCGACGATGAAGGCATTCCATTAAAAGTAGCCAAAGTTCCAAGTACTTTAAAGTTATTATTATTCTATAGTGATATAATAGTAATTTAGTTTTTGATCACTCTTCATCGACTAATGATCCCATGATTGTTTTGTAGGGAATGATCTTTTTTGGAGAAAACTTGGTGATGAGTGTTTGCAAATATTCGAGCCCACCATGCGTACCTGGTGGAACATCATATCCTAAATAAAACCCCAAACCACTATTTTGATTTCATATCATTGCTATAATAGTTTTCCTTTTCATCCATTTCTTGAACTATATTAAAGGTAGCTTCACTTCATTTATGAGTCTAACATGTTTTTTTTTACTTAAAAGGTGGAATAACCAACGCAAACTGTTGAAGGATGATCTTATAGAGAGCATGACCCAACTCTTTGGACCTCGTGCATTCGAGAGAAACAAGCTCCTTGAAAAAGTTGGTTTATGTTTGAAGTATATTAGGGACCAGTACAGAAAAAATTTACGGGATAACCCCAAGTACGAGCGTCCGCCCTATGTTCCTGAGGTTGAGTGGTAGGCTCTGATTTTGGATGGAAAGTATAAAGCTAACAAGAAAAATAATATTACACCAGTGGAGAGTACAACAAGGTATGTGATACTGTTGAGAATCTAATTATGTACTAATTAACCTCTATATTTATACTATCTAACATATTTCAAACTTTTCATAGATTGCCTGACACATCAAAGGCAACAAAGGCAAGACTAGAAAAGCACGGGACACACAAGCTCAGCTCTAGTGGTTTTTTGAAACTTCAAGCAAGAGTTGTAAGTATTAGTAAATGAGAAATTGTATCAAATTTTTTATATAATGTGATGGAAAATGCTAGGACTCCCTTATTTAGCTCATCAATTATAAATAGGTCAACAGAATATAATAACAGTAGTGGATTTTCATATTCAATATAAACAATTCAACGATTGAAGTCAGACTCTGCAATCTAGATTAGTGAAGATTCCTTCATTTACTAATATGACATTATTTAAAATCTCACCCTTGATGTTTCCATCTCCATAGATTTCAAACTGATCTTGGGGAGGAGCAAGCTTAGAGGGATGGGTATGATAAAAGTAAGGCCACCCAGCAATAGAATTGCAGCAGATGTAAGTGTATGGAATGTTGGATGCCTCAATTGCCCTCCTAATAACTCTCTTTTCTTTGTAAAAGCTTAGCCCTAGTTCTATTGGATTGGCTCTATCTATATCATGCCCAAATTTCAAAGGAAGAAACCTCTGCATCAAAGTTCAACAATTCTTAAGTCTATTACAATTAACAAGCATTCATGGTAATAATGTTAGGGTCCTATGTTCTGACCTTAATAGTGCCAATTTCTTTAATGGCGTCTACAATCTTAAGTTGATCTGTAAGTTGACCACCGCCCACAATTGAAATAACAATATAAATGCCTTGCATGGCCTTTACCATTGAATTATGATCACTTAAATCTCCCTGCAGAACACCCATTATAATATACATGCACATTAATAAGACCCATTACAGAACATGTAGACATTAATAAAACCCATTACAACACAAATTTTTACAACTATAATATAGCTCATGATCCCAACCAAATTAGACTCATTGATAAGGAGATCACTGACCGAACACCCCTTCTTAACATAATTTCTAAATGCCCAACTTCACAACAAGACAGTCAAACATGATTATTTGTGAGATGACCGCTATCTAACAATTTAGCAAATAGCTGCAATAGTAGTTACCATGAACAAACAAGCAAAGCTTAATCATATATTCTAAACCTATATGACCAATCAAAACAATCTACAGCCTGTAAAATCAATATTTTAAACAAGTACACACACTTTACAACTGTGCCATACATATCTACCACAAAATCTTAGTTATGAACCGAGCTAGTGACATACATAGACAATGTTAACACCAGAATCTTTCAATTCATAGAGGCACTTTTCTTTGGCAGAATCATGGGCAGTGATGGGTCTAATGAGAGCATAGGTAGAATGGCCTTCATTTACAGCTGCAAGAGCAACAAAGTGACCAATATAACCAGTGGCTCCAATCACTAATATTTCACTTTTCTCTTCGTTCACAAAATCCTCATATGAAGAAATCTCACAAATGGAGGCCATGGTTGAGACTGAATTTTCCTCCAATAGTTGAGAATAAAGGAAGTGATTGAAAGAATGAGGGAATGCAGCAGCACTTGCAGCCATTTTTATTTCCAAAGAGTTGAACTAACTCTTACCCAACTTAAGAATTTGGAGAAAATATGTTGGTACAAGCAAAGCATACAAAAACGCAACATTTATATAGTAGATTGCTCCATCAAAATTGCTCGATTTTTCTCCTATTATATTGTGATGGATATAGATGATTTGTTGTTGATATTTTAACTACCCTCCATTGGTTGATGAAACAATGCAAGTAAAATTCACCATACCATGCAAAAATGCAGGGCTCAGAGTTCAAGAGATGCCTCACAGAAGAGGATAAGAGAATTGGCTTCCAACAAGGCTATAGAGCTATGGCTGAACAGCTACGAGCTGAAATTAATGTGGAAGGTTCTAATAATGATGCATCTGAGCCACAGGTAAATAAGCTAAATGAAATTTATTTCAAATTGAACACTTTACCAATTAGTCTATTTGATGTTAAGTTCCAATATAAAGTGAGTATATATGTTTTAAGCAAGCAATGATAACAATGCGTAGGATGTTGGAATGCAACCTGACAATCTTTCTACACAATTTGTGGATGCCGAAGGTTCGCATGATGTGCATCCCAGTGGTGGAGGTATACATTTGCTATTAAATTTTTTATATGTAATTGCAATTGGTGTTTGGATTAAAGTAACATTTTGTATAGCAGCTGTAGAGGATCGAGGGGTCGATGTTCATGACCGTGTTGACGTTGAGTCCAGACAAAATGATGTGGTCAGATCAAGTAAAGAGCGCCACAGTTATGTTATTTAAAATAATTAAATACTTGTAACAATTATAATAAATTATTTTTAATTTAACTCTTTTATTTGTTATTGCAGAGGAGCCCCCTTTGCAACAGCATAGGAATTTGAGATCATCAAGAACAAAGAACAGAACAATTGATGAGGGGGGAATTGATGATGACACTGATGCTCCTCTCAGAGCTTACATAGAAAAAAGAAATAGAAAGAAAAAAAAGAAATGATTTTCATCTACGTACCTTGATTGATAATGAATGAATTTTATGTCTCAATGAATTTAATTATGTGCTAATGAATGTTCATGAATTATGTGTTAATGCAAAATATTGATGAATGTTGCATGTTAATGAATCTAATGTGTTAATGAATGTTATCATGTGATATTGATTGAATGTTACATTTTATTAATGGTTGAAAGAGTGAATGAATGTTACATGTTAATGGGGAATGTAGAGTGATGTTAGGGGGAGGGGGGTGGGGCCAAATGAGCTTCCACCTTCACGTGGTTGGCCCTGTTTAGTAGAGAATATTAAACTATTCTCGAAACAAAGTGAAGCTCAATAAGATACTAACAATAGGTAGAAACAAGAAGCAATAACAAGCTCCTTCTAGAACATAACTCTTACCAATTATTGCTATCTTCCCCACACTAGGAATCTCCATCATATTCTCATATGCCTGCAACAAAATTAGAATAACTAACCAAAAATAACTCACATTTTCATACTTCTCCATGCTTGGAATATAATCACCTTGTTTAGCCTTCACTTGGCTCTTCATCTCCATTGTCTTCTCATCCTTCTCTTTGCACCTTGAGACCTCTACTGCTGTCTACAATATGTCTTCACACCCTTGCCATTTGCCTTGGTATACCAACTCCTGGTTGGAGGCTGTTCTATCCGATTCAGTCATCATTATCGTTGTGAATTTTCTTTGTCCAACTTTCAATGGACACCATATAGAACCAATCAATATCATATCTTCTTCTCCAAGCCTTGTTTCTTTGCTATTTACATCAGCATTTGTACTTTTCATCTTTGTTCCAATCATCTCCTTTCCCTCAAGCCCTTCAAGACCTGATCTTTTTCTGTCTTCATCAACATCCTTTCTCTTTACCTCTGCTACAACCTTTTGAACCTTTTTGGTGTCAGGTTCTCCTTTCTCTTCAACACTTGATTGCTGCTCATTTTTTATTTGTCCTTCAAATGGACAACTTGTCTTCATATCATCCTTTTCTAGGTTCTTTTCCTCAACCTCATTCTCATTAGTTGTTTGCTTCAACTTTTTGATCAAAACATCTTCCATTGCTTCACCATGTTCCTCTTTTCTTAGGAACCTTTCCCTCTCAAAGATGCCAATGCTTGCTGACACCTTTGAAGTTGTCTTGTGCTCCTCCAATGGAGTTAATACTATCTTCTCTCCATTATTTGTGAAAGTGTAGGTGTTCTTTCTGACATCATGTAGGGATCTCTCCTCAACCTGCCAAGCCCTTCCTAAAATTATATGACAACCACTCAAAGGTACAATGTCACATAGCACAACATCATTATACGATCCAATGGTGAAGGGAACATAAGCTTGCTCCTTCACATCAACACAACATCCAACATCCAATCCTTGTGCTTTGTAAGGCCTAACATGTGCTATTCTTGGTAGATTCAATTTTTGATGTGAATATCAGGATTTAACTGTGTGATTTTGAGTCAAACTCGATGACCCATGTTTCATGAGTAGTGATTCAACATGAATCCATCTCTCATGAGAATAAATGGAACACTTAGATTCAATTTGTTAACCATCTCAAATGAAACAAGATTTGTAAATGAACCACTTGAAACAATAACCTTTTAAAATTTCATAGATTGGAACATGAGATTGGATGGCTTGAAGCTGGGAAGCCTTTCTGTCCAACAATGTCTGATCCTATACTTCAGATTTTTAGTCATGACCAACCACTTAGTTGTTTGGGAAGACCCAGGTATGTAACTGCATTGTATTAGATATGGTTTACATTTTTGTCGAGATTCTATTACTACAAAAATGTTGTGCATTCTGTAACTTCTAATTGTATGGTGTTTTAACATAATTTTTGTTTTAATTTGATTTAGTTAGATTGAAAAATGTCTACACAGTTACTGCTAGAAGCTCTTTCAATTTTCACCTGATGGAATGTAGAAAGCTCATGTCTTCAAACATTTAATAGAATATGTATATGAATTTTTCTCACTTTCTTTTATTGCAGGTCAATTATTCAACTAATTTTTTGGGATCGACATTTGAACTTCCATTTTCAGAGGTTAGAAAGTTAGGCTTAGAAACTCAACTTATGCTGAACCATGCCTGGACATCAATGTCTGGTTCAAATAATAGTAAATCTACACAGGAATCTCAATCTAAGAGAAGCTCTAAGGTATTCTTTTGGTCAATAAATAAGTTTTTTTCTTGAATTGTGTTCATCGTTGAGGTTGTACTGAGATTTGAAACGATCTATTGTTTTAAGTTCTTTCTATCAAGCTTTTGAGTTTTCTCTCCAATTCATGCCTTTTTGGATTTTGGATTTTTTGGACTTTGGTTATGGTAGTTTTTATAATTTTGTGAGTAAAGGAAAAAATAATTGGTTCTAGTTTTTAGGATTGTAACAAGTCCAAGCAGGTCTTGTGTCATTTGTTGCTGGTTGTTGATACTAGTTTAAGAGCATAGGATGGTTTAATGTAACCTTGATCTTATATTTGATATGGCTCATTAGATCTACTTCCTATTTCCTTTTTATTTTCTCTATCCCTTGATTTTAACATTGTGTCAACAGAAATTAATGGATTAATCTGTGTTGTGGTTCTGATATCATTTTCAATTTATCAATTCTCTTTTAGGTCATATGTATAAATTATTAATGTTATATTTGTGTAGGTATTGCTGTATGGTGGACAAGTGACCTCATGGAAGAGTGAAAATGGGGAAGAGTTACTTTTCATGAGCAGTAAGGTGACTGCAACATCACTAATGAATTTATTATTTATTCCTTAGTTACTAATTAAGAAACTTGTAACTTTATAAAACTTGACAAACCCAAATTTGACTTGGACTCAACTCAACAAAATTTCCAAACATAAAAAAAGCACATTTAACAACATTTATAAAATTGATATCAGAGAGCAAATAAGTGGTTTGTCATTCATTCACAAACAATAAAGAAGCTTAATACAATCATGGTGTTATATGATAAAAAATTGCAATTACAAGTAATATTTTATAAATTTCTTCTATGAGTAGAACTTCTTAGTGGTTGTGTGGGTGCTCTTGAAGTTGATGATATTGATTCAACTTGAGAAAAATTATCTCTTTAATAGGCATATTGTAGGCAGCTGCATCCATTCACATACCTTCTGCCTTCTTATGTGGTTATACCTTCTACCCATTCTGCTACTTCTTTATTAATTTTAGTTTTACCTTCCTTAAAAAAGAGTGTCTCTTAGGCTCGTCCATATCATTAACAGTTGAATTTAAATATGAAAGTATGTCATGAAGGTCAATGAGAGGTAGATGCTAAATGTATTGCACAAGAACAGGGTTATTTAAGTACTATTGAGTCAGTATTTTGCACTTCTTGGTGTGGAGGGCTTCAAATGTGCTCAAATTCCACTCACAACTAGAACTACTATAGGGATGGAAAACTTCGAAGATTGTGCACCACAATCTTCTCACTACAAATCTACAAAGACAAAATTTACAGATTGAAAAGCTGGAAAATAAATTGAAATTTTTAGTAAATGATTGATTGATTTATTTATTTGTACTAAGTTGTTACTTTTCTAATGTATAAAGGTGAAGATAACAGCCTTATGTCTGTGTCCTTGTAAACTTCTTCAAAATTTTGTCCTTAAGGTCATTGTGAGGGACCATCCTCTATATTCATGTGTTGGGGCCATCCACGATGTTAACTTTCAAATTGTGTTTATTTCTATTTTTCAATTTACTCATGCCAAATATTGGTAAGTGGTGTAAAAAGTACAAATCTAACTGCCACTCCAATGCATAGTGCTATGTACAAAAGACTGATTCGTGCATATGTAGAAGCAAAGGGTTTCCATGAGCTAGAGGTGGAGAATTTAAATCCTAAAGCTACTTGTCTCCATACAACAACCACAACATTTAAACCGAGAAAGAGGAAAAACTGAAGCCTCACTTGAAAAAGGAAGAACGAGAAAAAACCAAGTTAGGAAGTGAATGGGAGGAAGATTTTCAGAATCTAACCTTAATAGACCACCAAAAATAGTGGTAACAAGATACAAGGAGAGAAAATAGTTTTTGACACTTGGAAGGAATAGAAGCAATTAATTTTTTGAGTCCTCCTTCTGTCACAAATGAAATGAGTACATGGATTGATGATGATTATGAGATTGTTCTTACTGCATCTCAACGTCATACATTGAGGATGACATAGTAGGGATTGAATCTAGGGGTCATCATTCAGATTATGTGAAGCTGCTTGGAGATAAGGATGTTGATCAAAATTATCCTTCACCTTTTAAAAAGTACATGACATTGACTAGCATGTCAGTGTTTGTGCATGAGAAGATTAATATTTCTAATGTCAGTCAATCAAAAAATACATTGTGTGTCAAATCTAATCACCTCGAGGAAGATAGACAAAGAGATGTGATAGTGAAGGATAGGAACAAGTAGGTGAGAAAATGTTTTGATGAAACTATGGAAAGCGAAGAACTAGGGAAATTAAGGGATCGTGCTGAAGATGTTGAAAGAGCTCTATGATATCTAGGCATGCCAAGATGATAGCTTCACAAGAAAGAGAGAAGTTGCAAAAAATTAAATAGGAGAGATTGTTCAGACTAAGTATTGTAATTCAAATATTGCTTCAAGAACTTCACTCACATTTACCTTGTCAAAAATCTCAACATATAGCATTCAAGTCCTTTAAGGATGAGGTAACAAGACAGTGAGCAAGAATAGATCAACAGCTATATATCGTAGGACCTTGGATTGATATAAGCGAAAAAATGATAAGTTGATAGATGTTCATGAAAACATAAAAAACAAAAAATCAAGGTGTAGGAACAAAACACTTCAAGGAACCAAAAGACAAAGGAAGAAATGATAAAGTGGACAACCTAGCTAGCTGAGACCTATGACCTAAAACGTTGTCCAAAGAAATCAGACAAGGAAAGTTTGGAAGAAGAGAGATTTGACTTCAGAAACAAGGATAACTTTCAGCTTGTTA